>CM076572.1:852507035-852744402 GCA_034641835.2 Pinus albicaulis
AAATAATTTTGTACCCTCACCTTATTATGATAGCCACCTAGTTTCTCCTAAGTGAGGTAGGCCTCCTCAAGTTATACGAGGAGGCTACATCCCTAAAGGGCCATGGTGGGTTCTTGGGACAACTGATCTTCAGGTGGGATGCCCACCGATAGGCTTTCTGGGTCGATCCTTGCCAGTGGTTCACGTCCACTGAGGAGACATATATTTTATTACTGGCCTATCTAGGAGAGGGCAGGATTTTCCCCATCTCCCAAATGTCCCCGTCGGCTATGCAGTAGGGAGTCAATTGGTGTACTCCCATAGATACATTAGGAACGATATAGTTTCTCCTGCAAATTTCAGGTGTCCAGTGGTTAGTTACGTATTGCTTCGTTTGGTGCAAAGGAGGTGAGGTTCCTCTTACTACTGTTGACGACCATTTCACACTATACCATTGATGGAAAATGCATTAGTTTCCCGCTTTTATTTTTTGTTGATTCTTTATTCCAGGCGCCACGACTTTTGAGATGGTCTGCGATTTTTTTGCAGTAGTTTTGTACAACATTAGATAGATGTAGTTCTCAGGCATGTGGGAGGTTGACCTTCCATTTTTCTTCAGAGTTATTTTGTTTATTTTTTGAGAGGTTTCTAGAGATGAGGCCTACTTTTGTTCGACATCCTCGTAGGCCGATGCTACATGTAAAAATGGAGATGTGGGGCTAGACAATGCCCAAGAGGGTCTAGTTTGACTTTCATGCCAGGATATCTCCTGATACATTGGAATTGCTATTCAGTGCTAATGATCACTCATTCATTATTGTGCCATGTCCACACTCCGGTTTGGATTGGAGAGGGTGTACCAACATCCTCTTCACACAGGTTGAGCCGCCGGATGCGAGTGGTAATATTAGTGTTTTATTTTAATTAATATAGTTCATTTTATTGTCTTAATTAATTAATTAGAATTATCAAATTTATTGTAACACGTTCTTTAACTTGTTTTATAAATTTTTTTAATGAAAATGTCTAATTAATATTGTGTACTATATATTTTGTAGATATTGGGACATTCGTTGGGGACATGATTCCACCCCCAATGAATGATCCAGGTGTAGATGTTGATGAGGATATGGCCGAGGTAGAGGATCAGGGTGATAGACATGATCTTAATCGGGTGCAGATACCCACAAGGGTGAGGCGTAGGTTAGACACCCGATTCAGGATGGAGTTGGGTGGCCAACTCTGTCGAATCCTAGTTGATGAGGGAGTCTGACTGGCTACGATAAAAGAGATCCAGGATTATCATAGGCTCACAAAAATCTAGAGAGGCATGCGTCGCATTATGCCTGGCACAGGCTAGGAGGGGTAGGCATCATGGAGATGCATGACAGAGCAACGCCTCATATGATGATCATGATCATGACGAGAGTGATCATCATTCTAGTACTCCACCTCCTCCTCCTTCACCTTGTGCCAGAGATCATGAGAAACCAATATCCAGTCCTGATCAACAGAAATTTTCTGAGTAGTCTACACCATCTCAACAAACACTTAGTCTTGAGCAGGCAAGTCCATTTGAGGAGGTAGGTCCATCTGAGCAGGCCACACCATCCACTGAGCAAGCTGCACCATCGACGAGACACAACAGGCGGTTCCTGAGCAGACTGCACCATAAACTTATCAACATGCACCTCCGGAGCAGGCACGTCATCTATCTAAGAATGAGGTTGCACCATCGACTGAGCAAGCCTCGACTAGTACTAGTATTGATGTACCACTAGATATTTGACATTTATATGCAGTTATATTAAAATTGTATATTTTTTACATTATATATATATATATATATATATATATATATATATATGGTCCATGTCTTTTATGTTCATGTTGATGTACTGTTGTGATATACAACAACCCCCATTTATTTTTACTAAATGGGGACCCTTTAAAAATAAATAGGAAATTTATTTTGTTTAAATTTTTAGCTTAAGTTAAAAAACATTAGGAAATAAAGTTTCTTTTGCTTTTCTACTTTCATTCCTTAGCACGCATCACAATTTGCATAGCTTACAAGCTTAAACGACTTAAAATCTATTAAGTCATGTGGGTTGCAATATGTGCTAAACTCTTTCTGAAGTTATATAAAACTCTTATTGCAAACGCTTTAAACACCGTTGTAAATTAAAATCGCATCGCGCCTTATAAAACGATCAAAATTATAAAAAATTTGGTAAGAATTGCAATTAAATGGACCCAACGAACCAATAAAAAAATAAACATAAAACTCCAAAGTCCGATAAAGCGCAACTACTTGATTTCTTAAATCGTATTTCACATTTTGCAGGACATAACTAAAAGCAAGTTTATTTACCACATATAAATTGTGATGTGTGATTTGCGCAGATCGCATTTCGCGAGATTTATTGGTAACATCACAAATGGAAATAGTTATAAGTTGTGATATGCGATGAACTGGTAGTTAATTTCTCAAGCATGCGAAATGATTCATGTCAAATCAAACTGAATATGAGATCTAACATCTTAAATTGATCAATAGAGATTTCACTTGAAGGTGTATAAGAGCTTTGATTTAAAATATTATTGGTGATTAACAACATTTAATAGAGGTAAGGTTTTTATAGATTCATATCTACTTCGAGCATATTTGAAATGATTGAATGTTGGATTTGTTTTAATTCTATCCACCTCTTTTTTCTCTATATTTTTAATGTGTGCTCTGTTCACTTGAAATTATAAAACCACTTAATGGAGCAAGGAAAATATAAATGAGCAAGAAAGGAAAAGAGATTGCCCAAGCATCACCTACTGGAGGCTCAGATATGTCTCCCCTATTCTCAGATACCACCTGCAATAAGGATTTCGGAAGTTCTTCGTGGGAGGAAATGTATAAGTTTTTCGAGGATGAAAAGCCAGGGGTAATAATCCAAGTTGCTATAGCAAGCACATAATTTCCTTTAGATCCGACCTATTTCGATGTTGCATGCTCATTCATCGATAAGATAGCAGCAAGACCAAAGATTCTCCCCTTTACAGATATGGTTAAGTGGGTAATTTACCACTTGAACATAGAAGAAATAACATTTAAGGATTCAAAGGGAAAGAATATCGGTTCATTCAAGGCAGAATATTTGAGGACAATGTACCACTTATCCGTCCCACAACAGAACTATGAAAAAGATTTTCTTCAAAGCTTTAGAACAAAAAATCCAGACTTGATGAAATTCATAAAGGAATGGAAGGATGACCAAGGCAAGCTTAAACGAGATAAACTCAGTAC
This sequence comes from Pinus albicaulis, assembly GCA_034641835.2. Classification (NCBI taxonomy): domain Eukaryota; kingdom Viridiplantae; phylum Streptophyta; class Pinopsida; order Pinales; family Pinaceae; genus Pinus; species Pinus albicaulis. Next base: position 852,510,316 of record CM076572.1, read on the forward strand.
GTACCCAATAGCACAAATTCCTTCCCCTTACTGTTATGTTTCCGGTATGCTGTGTTGATTATTTGCAAAACCTGATACAACTAGGTTTTCCATAGATTGGGTCCCAATAATTGACGCAATTGTCAATTCCTTAATTTTGAATTGGGAAAATATCCTATCTAATTATTTAGCCAGAAATATCACGGAGTATATGAGTAAAATAAGTGTTTCATCTAGAGAAATACCCCCCTTTTACATGAGTGCCTATGTCATGGACGCAATTTTATTTTCTTCTAGTTTTCATACCATGGGATGGAAATGGACGATCCAAGACCCTACTCCAATCCACATTTACCACAGAGCCCTTTGGGAATAAGATTTCAATCTGCAATTTTAAAATTTTTTCCATAGAGTCATGTTGCCTATGCACCAGATTATATTCAATGAGAAAGCCCGTAGGGTTTCCAAAGAGGCTAGTAGAAACATTTTTCCCGTTGCAAGATGGTTTACAGAGGAAATTTTCACTTATGTCAAAGTTTTTGGTAGTTATGCTTCTCCTCACATCCTGCCATATTATGTTCCTGACAAGTTACTTGCTAGAGAGATTACCTGCCAATTTGTTTTAAATGGTATTTCAAAACAACTTAAAGATGCTAAGAAGGCCATTTGGCCTAATTTTCCTTTACAATGTAGTACTTTTTCACTTTTTGATATTGGTCATTCCTATAAGGAAGTTTCAAATGTTAATTTGTTGAATTTGGATGTAATGCCAAAGCGACAATATGACCCCAATGATGTGATGAAAAACTTCATTGCAGAGCTCAAAGTAAAGCCTTTTGTGAAAGAAATAGATAGATTTGATGATTTCTTTCAAGGTATTGAAAATTTTTCAGATGTACTAAAGTTTTCATCCATTCAACTCAATCAAGATGACTTGGAAGCCTTCCAAGCATACAGAAGCAAGACACTGGAAAGGATTCCTTTGGATTTATTGAATATTGAATATGTCAACAAGCCAAATCCAAGTATTAGCTTGGATAATGAAGTTAAAGACATGTCTGAAGATGAGTCAGGGCAATCAGAACATCAATCTCAGAATTCGTTTCATTTTGAGGATGAATCCGAAAACAGAAATGAGAACCCAGAAAAGTTAATCAATTAGGTAATCAAAGAGATTGAGATGAAAGAGAAAGGAGAAATTAATGGAACAAAATCATCTACCCAAGAATTTCAGCACAGTAAAGATACACTTGATTAGTCAGAAAAATCTCAACCAAAGGATTTGAATAGTGAATGGGATAAGTTTTATAGGAAAATAAAACCTCCTCAAACAAATCCTAATTATGATCAATCTACCAGTTTTCAGATGCCATAAAATTCTTAGAAGTTAGTGGAAACTGTTACTCCACTACAACAAGTTCCTGAAACTCATGATCGAGAGATCATTCCAGCTTATCCTACAGAGCAGATAGTGTTACAAGTTGAGGAAATCCCTTCACTGTATGTCTTCTACAGTCCTAGTCATAAGGCTATAGTCAAGAGGAGAAAAAGGAGAAGAATTGATGACGCAGTCTCAAGTTTTTCAAATGAATCTGTAGATGTTTTATGGAAGGATACTCTAGCTGATCCTACTGAACATTTAACCAAGCTATCACAGTTTGTAGGGGCATATGCTACTGCCACTAGTGATAAATCCACTGAAGTTCAAATATTACTGAAGGAGAAAGAAGATAAAATACAAGATTTAGAGAGACTGTTAGACAAATAAAAGTCCAACTCCAACAAGAAAATGGAATTGAAGATTTCTCAATTTCAAAAGGATTTTGAAAGGTTAAATTTGTAGCATCGAGTACAACTCACTGAGAAGAAAACAAAACTAGAAGTAGCAATAAACAGATTACAAATCCAGCCACAACTAGATCAATTCATAAAGGAATAATTGGATGTGAATACTTAGCTAAAGAAACAACAAGAAGTATTTTTCCAACAAGCTTTTATCACTAGCTCTTATTGTGACTCAAGTGAAATATTGATCCAGCAAATGGCTTTCCAGAAAATTGAGTGTGAGAAGATTGAGAAGAAAATCATTGAACACATTCAATGGAAAACATCAGACTCAGGCAAAGAAGTTGATCTACCCTAGGTAGATAAATTCCACAAGGAGATCTTATTTAAGGATTGGTAAGCGCAAATAAATCAAGTAGAGAAAGCAACATCGAAAGCATCAAGGTTGATGAAGGAAATTACTGAATCTATATGTGGTCATATTTGAAAGCAGAACTTATCAAAGGGTGCACATATGCAGTGCTCTCATAATTCAAGCAGCTGGAAACACTGTGGAAAAAAAAGGCGGAAATGTAGGAAGAAATGATTAAAAAACAAATAAGTTTGATCAATAAAATTATTGGAAATTTATGATCAAACCTTATCATCAGCATCAAACCCTGCAGTCTTTAACGGATTCAGGAAAAATATCGTAGCCAACACTCTCAAATGAGGTATTCAAGGGACAGGTCAGATCGAGGATTTCATAGTAGCTTAGCTCAAAGCTATGCTAGATATTTTTCAACGTCGGGATCAAATCCAAATGAAACTTTCAGAATTCATAGTTACATCGTTACTTTATTTTCCTAGATTGTAGTTAAAGTTTGTCTTACGAGGATGGTTTTTTGAAACCTCCTCTATTTTTATGTAATAATCTGTTTTTAAACATATTTATTTTAGTATTTAAACCCATCTCATGCATTTAGAGAAGGGTCTAGAAATTTGTCAAAAACATTTGCAAAGAATGCACTTTTGTAAGTTTGTGAATGCTTTAATGAATTAATGGAACACAATCTGTTATCTTTTGACATTTGAAGTTGTTTAACCGATGTTGCACTATTGTACTCTTTAAATATCTTAAAAGTGAAGAGATGCAGAAATCTACTATCAGTTTACATGAGTAGAAATTCGTACATATGGTACTTATATTCACTTGTATTGAGTTTTTCTTATTGGATTGACAATTATCTTTTTATTGCATTATATATTTGAAACATCATTATAGATGAATTTTAAATGCACTTATGTACTAATATTTGTCTGTGATTTCTTATTAGATATATAATCACACATACGAATGCGATATACTTTTCACAATTCTTATAATCAAACTATTTTGTTAGAAGAATCATCTTTACATAATTTTCATCTCTTTCAACTGTTAAATATCTAAATTACTAATAGTTGGAGGATATCTCTTTAGATTTCATAAATGAAGAAATAGCCCGAGAATATAGTAGAATAAATAGTGTTAGATAGATGCACGTGATAGATTAGAATCATATTCCATTGCATGTTATATAATCAAAACACACATGCAAAATCATCCTCATTTGGAAACTGGTCCCACTCTCCCCAGTCGGAGCCACCACACCAAATGGAAAAGGAGCTACTTTAAGGTTTGGACTGGGTGGTTTTCCCCCATGTTGTGGCAATGAAATTTCGAGGCCTCAAAATTTTAGCGCTAACAGGAGGGCCTTGTGAATGGCAAGAAAGTCTGATCAATCTAAAGGTCAATCCAAAAGTCTCTCACCCTCTAGATCCCCATAAACTTTCAGAAAATTATCTAGATTTGTATATTTAAAATATGAAGTTGAACATCCTTCTCCTAAGTCTCCTAGTGATACTCAACCCATAATGTCTCCCGATTTTCATCAAAATTCCCCTGAATTTCAGTCTTTGATAGAAAAGTTAGATAGAGTATCCATTTATGCTGAAAATCTTGGATCTTCTCAATCATCTGAGATAAGTATTTCATCTTCTTTACAACCTAGAAGAATATTAACTCGATCAGAAAGTCAAAAGACAAGAAGCATTCCTTTTGAATTTCTCATTGATAGTTCTCAAAGGAGAATAAAGAGGACTCAATCAGAGTCAATTGCCAGCGAGATCTTATCCCATTCACCTCCAATACCTCCACTCACTTCCACCATTTCCATTCCAACAATCAAATCTACTTTAACTAGTTCCAGTACTTAGAATACTATCCCTTCAACTAGTTCTAGCACTCAGCTTGCCTTTTCTTCAACTAAAACTCAATCCATCACATCCACCCAAGGTTCAATGGTAAGTCACCCATAGAACAATCCAGGGGCAGTAAATATGCCCTCTCCTCTTCATGTTCTACCAAAATCACCTAAAATATGGTTACCTAAATTTAATCCTAATGATGGTCTTCTGGCTGAAGAAAAAATTCATAATTATATGTTAATTATCAATTTAAAAGAATTAGTTGAAGAGGATTGTGGTGTAAGATTATTTCCATACACTCTCACAGGATTTGCAGGATCCTGGTATTTTTCACTGCCTGCCCGCTCTATAACTAGGTGGAATATGTTTGAAGAACAATTTCTAGCTAAATCTGGGGATGACAGGACCACTGCAACATTCATCAATGATTTATCAGATATAAAGGCTAAAACATTGGAGAAAATAAAATATTTTAACTCAAGATTTAATAAATTGCTCAATAAAATTCCTGCTACATCAGTTCCTGGTGCATAAATTCAAATTGAGTGGTATATTTCATCTCTTCCATCCAATATAGCCATTTTTGTTGATAGAGAAAAACTGCCTACACTTGTAGAATACGTGAAGGAATATTTATCTGTAGAGAAACACATAATCAATCTTGAGAAGAAGAATTCCCAAGAAGACAAAAAATCAAAGAAATTATCCTTCAAAGATGATTAAAAAAAGAATCCATCCAAAGATCCTTTTGATGTAGAAGGTCTTCAAAAATTTTTAAATACTATGACAAATGAGATGGAAAATATCAAGAAACAAGTCACTGAAAGTTTAAGCTCAAAAAATAATTCTAGCCCCTTCAAGAAAAATCAGTCCTCTAATACTCAACCATTGAATATCATATCTAACGTTGAGTCTGATCAAGGTACATAGGAAGAGAAAACATAGGAAGAAGAAAATGAAGAAGAAGAAGAAGTTGAATTAAATGGAATGTGGGATTTCATCCTACCAAAAGAATAAAAACAAGAAGCTTTACCTATGAGTACAAGGAGAAAAAAGACTACTGAAGCAACACAACCAAATCAACAACAAAAGAATTCAACGCCTGCTAAGGATAAAAAAGTAAGTAAAAAGTATACTTCTAAGGCTACACAAACAAGTTCTGTTACTTCAGATACTCCTCCTAAATCAAAGAAAATGGTAGTCTCGGAAACTATGTAGTATAATGTATTTGAAGACATGAAGAAGACCAGGGCCAATATTTCAATTCACGAACTTACTAAATTAAAGCAACAACAAAAAATATTACTTAGATATTTGAATGTGGTTCCTGCTTTAGCCTTAGTTGCTCCAGTATTAGGCCAAGATACTAATGAAATGGGTAAACCACCTTCTCCTTCAACTAAAATAGATGCTACTGATTTGATTATGATAGGTGATTGATCCATCTCTCATACTCCTCCATTTCTCTTAACCTATGAGATCTATAATAAAAACGTCCTTAATTGTTTAGTAGACTTAGGGGCTTCCTCTAATAAAATGCCAAAATTAGTCTGTGCTAATTTGAACATAACTCCTCAGAGTTCTCCTGTTCATATAGTTCAATTTGATAGAACTAAAGTAGAGGTTGTGGGAGAAATAAATTCTGTTTCTATCAGATTGTCCTCAAATTCCAAGGTTGCTCAAATAATCAATATATTGGTGGCTGATATTCATGAGTTTTACGGTTTAGTATTAAGCAGAGACTGGTCTAAAAATATTCATGGATATTTTGCAATAGATTGGTCACATATGTGTCTACCATACAATGGAAAGCCAAATCAAATCTGGGTAGACCGTGAAAAGTTCATGAAACGTACAGTCATTGATCTTGAAGGAATAAACGAGCCAGTAGCATTCAATAATAATATTATTGGAAATTACTTGAAAAAATAATTTTTGGGAAATTTTAATGCTCAACCATCACCCTTTTTTGATAATGCAGTTATTTCTCGGATCGACAATTTTTCCTAGACAGAAATTTTGAAATGTAAAAATGTTGTAGATAAACCAGTAGTTAATTATTTATTTTGGACTATTTATTTTGATGGTTCTAAATTTGAAGATGGTGCAGGAGATGATTGCATTTTAATAAGTTCAAAAGGAGAAAAAACCATGTTAGCCTGTAGACTTGAATTCGATTGCACAAACAATATAGCCGAATACGAAGCATTAGTCCAAGGTTTGTACAAAGCAATTGATCTTAACATCAAATATTTGAAAGTCCTAGGAGATTTGGAAATCATTGTTAGACAGGTAAGAAATACCATTCATTGTAATTCTAGACATTTAAATCATTACCAATCATTAGTCAAAGAATTGACCATTCATTTCTTAGACTTCAATATTTATTCCGTGCCTAGAATGTAGAATGCTAGTGCAGATCTATTGGCTAACGTAGCATCGAAGTTAATTCCATCTCAATAATTTAGTCTCGATAGATTTTCCATTGAATTAATTTTTAGACCATCTATTCTTGACAATATTACCAATTGGAGAGTATTCAATAATGATTAAGATATCATAGATTTCCTAACATCTGAAGGATCTTATGATAGTCAAACTTTGGATGAAAATGAACATGACATTTAGATAAAAGAAGAACAAGATGAAAATCCAATTCCTAAGTCAGTTTTCAAGTTAGAAGACCTCTATGATATGAAAGATAGGTTTAAAAGAGTTACTAACTCAAAAACTCAAATTTCTACATAAAGATTTGAGTTAGTGAATCTTGGAACTGATGATAAACCTCAAAATGTCAATCTAGGTCGTTAACATTGGAAAATCATACAAGCAGAAGACAAAATGATTTAATTTCAAGAAGAAGGATTTATAGGGCTGAAAGACATTAAAGAATCTAGAAATTATTTAAAAATCTCTAAGGTCTGAGGAAAAATAAAATTTGAGCAAGTCATAAATGCTTTTGCGCACATAATCCTTCATAAAGAGTGCCTTTGCTTTCCTTTTGACCCGAAATGTGCGAAATCCTGGGAGTGGAAAAAGTCACTTTCCTGGACCACAAAAATCATACTTCAGGACAATGATTCCTCACTTGAAGCTGCTTAAGGATAGCCACCAAAGCCTCCTTAAACATCAAGGGAGCACACAATGGAATATTTGTGGCACACAAAGGGATCATCCCCCTCTCTTGGGTCACCATACACAATGTACCAAGAGAGGGAAGGAGGATTTGAATTCTCCTATATAAGACCAACAAGAGATGAATAAATTGAGAGAACATTGTTATGTTGGCCAAAATTTCCCAAGTAATACTAGCAGTGTGTGATCCAGAGCTGAACATAGAGGGGACTCAATTATTGGCCATCCAACAAGTTCAGTCCACTACAGTAGAGAGAGGGAGAATTTGCACCGAGGAAAGCTTGGAAGTAAAAAAATATTTGCATCGGGACTTAGAACCCATGTTCTAAGGGCCCTTTGGAAAGAGGGTTAAAGTTTCATCCTCATTTCCTACTAGCACTCAGTAAGAGGGGCCGAAGAGCCACCGTTTGGATTATTGTAGTTGTTTAAATCTATTCAGAGATTTTGTTTATTTGTTTTAGATTTAGTTTAGTTTTTAGTTTATATATGCATGCTATTTCTCTATCTAGTATGTTTATGATTCTTGCTTGTTCCACTAACTTTCTTGAATCCACTTCTTTTTCTTCCTGTGACCAATAACTTAAGTGGGTAAACCGCACCCCTTAATTTTGTGTGATTTCGTACATGCGTGCACCAAACACACTAACACAGGATTGGTGACTCCACTAATGTTTATTAACAAGTTTATTTGGTTGTGAATTTTTGTAGAGACCCCTGTCTGTGTTGTGGAGTGGAACTGAATTTCCCTCTTTTTTCTCTTGCCATCCCTAGTTCATCCCTCTTGGAACGAGGTTCCCTAATTTGCGTTTTTGATATAATTTTGTAATAACCGGTCTTGCATAGGGGTTTTGGGGTGGGTAAAAGCCCCTAATTTTTTGTAATGGGTTAAAGGGTAGCTCTAGGGTCCGCAGACCACAGTTTGCGGACCATCAAAAAACAAAGGCTATGATGTTATAAATAGATAGATAGTTGGGTCTAGTAGGTAAGAAAGACATAAGATTGATGTTAAGTGTGAATTGTTGAGATATGTTTTGGGTTGTTTTGCATAAGGACTCCTGATGGCTATGTGCACAGAGATCCTCAGTCCTGCTGTGTGCGGACCCCGCTAGGCTATGTGCGCGGGCTGTGTTTGGACTGTAAGTGGGTCTTTGGATACTAAGGAATGAGAAATATATTTCAAGTATCTTTATGCTATCTGGATTGATCGTGTTTATTACTGAAGAGCATATGTGTTATTTATTTAAGCTGTGAATGTATCTGTAATATGGAATTAGTTGCGATTATAATGTTTTGTAATGGTAATTGATGATGCGCACATGAATGCAAATGTATTGATCAGATATGTTAATGATGGTAGCTTTGTTATGGTTATGTGCTGATTATACCTATGAATAGACTCATTATGTGTGAACCTGATAGTTGCAACTACAGATCTGCCTTGATTACCTACTCTCTCCTAGGGTGCAGAAACCTGGTTCCAGCACCCTCCCATACTACTTCGGGTGAGACCTTGGCCTGCGAAAGTAGGTCATTGCCGTAAGGGCGAGTATTATAGGGGCTTGTTGGAAAAACTTAACCTCCGAACCTAGGTCAGGAACCCTCAAGCCAAAAAATGGTTCCATTTCCGGGACAGAGAGAATTTTGAGAGAGAGATTAGGTAATGCCACGAGGTCGTTGGAGACCTGAGAAACCAAAACTTGAAGACTGGTTTCAAAGACAGATTCAAGAATTTTCTGTAAAGGAGAATCGTAGCACAAAGTTGACAACTAAGAAGTGGAAGAACAAATATATTTTCACAGAAGTCTATGAAATTTTCTTTGTAACTTTTGTGCATGAGCTTCAGGAGTGGTTAACAAGGCTCATAGAATTCCAGACGTGTTGGAAGGACAATCAGGTTATGCAGTGGACATCAGAATTGATTCAACAGTTGGAGAAGAATCATAACACGATCACCCATATAGTAGATCATTGGGTGGATAGCGTGCTAGGAGTGTTTGTAATAGAATTTGCAGTCGATCAGTTCGTATCCTATTTTGAGGCAAAGCGAAGGTCCTTCAAAGGTTTCCGAGGTAAGTTCTTGTGAACATTGCCATTTCTAATTAAAATATTATTGTGTGAAAAAGGCGTTCTCTATAGCCACATCGAATGAATGACCTCTGATTAGAGATAAAGTACAACCCGAAGTGGTAAGTACTACCGAAACAACCGAGAAAGGGATAAATCCATCTACAGTCCATTAAAAGAGTCAGTTGTGCACGTAGGAAATAGTCCTCCAACTACACCTCCTTCGAGTTAGCATAAGTTCAAGAACTCTCCCACATCTCTACCACCACTAGAAGAAGATATGGCCACACACATGAAGCTACCCACCTTCAAGGGTGTAGGACACAAAGATATGGACCGATTTTGGTTTGTAGCAGAATCAATATTGACTGTGTAAAATGTAGTTAGCGATGCTGTAAAGAGAGCACAATTATCCCTCGCCTTTGAGGGAAGGGCCCTGGACTGGTATATGGGGTACGTAGGCCAGCATGCGGACCCATCTATTCAAGAGATTAAGAAGGCTTTAAAACAACAGTTCTGGAAGCCTAAATCCTACTCGTAGATAGTAACTGACTTGAAATATTTTAGACAGGGACCCATTGAGTCAGTATAGGAGGCTGATTAGCGGTTAAAGAAGGTTATTAGAGATGGGGAATTTCAGTACGATGATAGACAGCACAAGGAATGGTTCATCGCCATGCTATTACCTCACTTGCGTGAAACTATGGGTCAGCAAACCATTGAGACGCAAGAGAAAGCCTTGGAGATTGCTATGAAGCTAGAAGCTGCGCCAAGAGATGATGCCCAATTTGGGGTACAACAAATCCAAGGACAGCTGGAGGTAATGCACCTAAAAATCCAGAATCTATGGAAAGAACGAGGAAAATAAGCTAGCCTAGATGTATGGTGCATAAGCTGCAGGGTGACTGGTCACACCAAGGATTAGTTCCCTCTGCTGGTGGATTACATGCAGGTTAGGGGATCTAGCCCATTGCGCCCTAAAGAGGCTGTAGGGCCAAGTGGTATAATGTTATGGTGTGCTAACTGTCGCATTGTCGGACTACACGATACCAACCACTGTCCCCATCTTGGTGCTTATGTTCCAGAATTGAAGCAACAATGGTGCTGCTTCTGCTCATCCATGGGACATGATGAACATAAATATCAGAAATATGACTTAATGATAGAATGAGGAAACTTATATAGGGTACAAGTTGACCCTTCTTCACCACTATCCCCTTTAGGCAGAGGAGGCTCCCCAGCAAGAGGCAGGGGAGGGGGAAGGGGTGGAGGCGCAGGTCGGGGAAGAGGGCAATTGATCTATTACAACTGTGGAGAAATAGGGCACTTCATAAGGGACTGTCCAAACCCTGCGCGACTATCTTGCTGATATTGTCGACAATTGGTCCATGTGCTTGAATATTGTCCAGTCCTGATAGCAAAAATGCAGGAAAAATAGAAGACACCTACGCAGAATGTGCAGAGGGTTAAGGTGGAACCGCGTGATGAAGGACCAAGTATTAATGTCATAACACACAACGACATAGCTACTGGAGGAGCTGAGGAGAAAGCCACGGCTGAACCTCTTATCCAGAAATTTGCTATCAAACAAGAAAGCTTAGACCTACAAAAGGAGAAAGAAACCTTTGTCGCAGCTCGAAAATACTTTACTAAGGATGAGGCGTCTACTTCCAAGGCTCCAGCAAACCCGAGAACAGATGAAAAAGTTAAAACATTCCTATGGGCATGTATGAAGCTGCTACGCAATGAGAAGGTAGTAGAAAATCTTCAAGCGCTAATAGATAGTTGCACGGAAAGAACTGAACCTCCCATAGAAGTTAAGGATGTTCACAACCTATACAAGAATAAGAAGCACACTGGTTGGGAAATGCGGCTAACAACGCAGAATGGCGATTATGAGATGGATCAGGTCATCTTGGATTTGGGATCAGATGTGAACGTCCTGCTCAAGCAGACATGGCAGCGGATGGGAGAACCTAAGCTATAATGGTCCACTATACATCTGTGCATGGCTAACCAACAGAAAATCATACCATTGGAGAGGCCGTCAAAGATTATGGTAGATATCGTAGGAGTTAAGGTATGCGCAGATTTTGAAGTAATTCAGATTGTGGAAGATGTAGACCCTTATCCTGCGCTCCTGGGACTATATTGGGCGATAGAAATGGGAGGCATTATCAACTTAAAGAAAAGAAGCATGGTTTTTGAGAATGAGGATACAAGAGTGATAGTTCGACTAGCCTATTAGGGGAATTTTGAGGTCTAAAATGGGCCTCCTAAGGATATAATAAAATAATAACTAAACCAATAAAATAATATTTATGAATTTGAAATTCACTTTTTGCACCAAAATCCATGCAACCATGGTTAAATTCAATTCAAAAGTTGTATTAAAATAAAATCAATAAAAAAATTGTACTGATGTGACTATAAGTAAGAATGAGATTTTAAAGAAAAAATCATTATCATTGCACAACTAATACATTTGTCCTTTGTACTTAAATAACTTAAAATAAAATATAAATATAAATTCATAAATTCTTAATTATAGAATATACTATTAATAAAAAATTATATTATTTAAATTATATAATAACATGTAATTAATATACTATATAAAAATAATATAATATAATATAATATATTGTTTTATGTATGAATTTTATATTACATATTAAATTGATTTGATTTATAAATAAATATTTGAAAATATAAAAATATGATATTTTATTGAAAAGTGTGTAAATACATGAAGATTGTGTAGGGATATGCATTGTTTCTTTCAAAAAATATGAAATGACAATAATAATATTTTATTCAAAAAGTGTGAAATGACATTTATTATGAGTACTTTAGTTTATGACTTTAAAAGTACTTAGAGCACTACCATGGTTAACCATGATTTTTTATCCACCATTGAGAATGTGACAAGTAAGTACCTTTAACTCAAGCAATGCCACATCAACTATTAGGGATGATGCCATCCCCTAAAATGTGATTGGTTCTCATAAAGTGAATTTTTATTGTACATTTTCCTTAGGAGGCCCATTTTAGACCTCAAAATTCCCCTCATGACCCTGCAGAAGGAGAGCGGTATACAGAACCGGTGCGCGAAGAAGATGATGTGGATCCCATTTATAAACTAACTGCCCGGGACGAGGATTGGATTAATCCTACAACTGATGGTGTGCTTTGCTGGGAGAAAGACAGTGAATGCCTCTCTAACTTCGACGGGGAGATAGAAAATTGGGAGAATCGGTTACATGACGTATCTGCACTATGATGTCTTAGAATCATGAAGAGCTTATGGTGTATCTCCTTAGAGGTAAGAGAGTTGCCCTACTTTAATGGTTCTAATAGTATCAGGGAGTTCTTGTGAACATTTGAAGCTGAAGTCCCAAGGGAGTGAAGGATGTGGGCACTTAAGCTAGCCATGCGCGAAACCCCTACTAGGTGGTGGGAAACTCATAAGGGAGAGCTCTAGGATTGGGAGGAATGCCGCGAAATTATGATTCTACGGTTCGAACCTCCGGCTCACCCCCGTGTGGAGGATCTCCTTGGCCAAGGAGATCCGCGCAGGCATGTGGCCACATGGACGGAGGCATGGTGCAAAAGGACCACGTATGAATGGGTCCACCTATTTATCCATGCCATGGGGCCAATTCCCACTGCATGGTATCTAGATGCAGAGCTACACCAATGCACCCACCAATGGGAGACCATGTGGGATGATTTTGTGGGGACGTTCGGGTTGATAGGCAGAACTGATGCATTGGATGAAGATTTACAAGACATCGATGCCTTGGTATTTGATGAATCACTCCCTCATATGGAGTATGGGACACCAGCCTAGGATACGTAGATGCAAGATATTATCAACTGTCACAATCTATCAATGTAGGAATGCGATGAAGACCCGTGAAATATCACTATCTTAGAATCAAAGGGAGAACGAGCAGTTGTTGGACCCCCGTTGAAGACCGCGGATGTGACCAAGCCTCTTAAGCTAAGGGAAGTCAACATTGGAATAGAGGAGCAACCTAAGCTAGTTAAAATAGGGGACTACTAGGATGATGATACTATTGGAAAAGTCGCAGAACTCCTCATAGAGTACCAAGACCTGTTTCCTACAAAATTTTCAGAACTCAAGGGGATTACAGGGGACCTAGGGGTCATGTGCATCACTTTGAAACTAGATGTGCACCCTGTTAAGCAATGACCTTATCGATTAAACCCCAAGTATAAGCAGAAATTCAAGGAAGAAATTGACAAAATTCTAGTCGCAGTTATCATCGAACTAGTCGAACAGTCAGATTGGGTAAGCCCTATGGTGGTTCATGAGAAAAATACTAAAGTTGAAATAATAACCTATGTTGACCTGCACAAATTGAACGATTCCTGCATTCACGATCCCTTCCATACACCGTTTTCTAATGAAATTCTTGATAGTGTGGGAGGGTAGGAAGCGTACTCATTCACTGATGGGTTCTCGGGCTACTATTAGATCAGGATCACACCTAACGATCGCAGCAAAACTACGTTCACCACTGAATGGGGATCCTTCCAGTACACCTTCATGCTGTTTGGGCTTAAAAATGCCCTTGCCATCTTTTCATGGGTAGTGGTTACAGTATTCAAGGAATTCATCCACAAGTTCTTAAAGGTATATTTTGATGATTGGACAGTATTTGGGTTGGTAAAGAATCATGTCTCGAACTTGTGCATGATGTTGGATGCCTGTAGGAAGAACCATATTTCCATAAATATTAATAAGTGCATATTTTGTGTACCTTTTGGGATATTTTTAGGCCACATAGTCTGTCAACAGGGACTGATGGTTGACCCTGCCAAGGTAGCAATTATCATCAACCTGGCAGTCCCTACAATTGAGAAATAGCTGCGCTCTATCCTCGGACACACAGGCTACTATAGGAAGTTCATTCAAGGGTACGCACTGATCACAACACCCATGGAGAAGTTGTTAAAGAAGGACATTTCATTTTTTTGGGATGAGGAGTGTCAGAAGAGCTTTGAGTTACTCAAGGAGAAGATGGTCTCTGCACCTATCCACATATTTCCTGACTGGGCAAAGGTTTTCCATTTTCATGTAGATGCTTCGGGAATCACCCTGGGGGTTGTCCTTACATAGCCTGGGGAAGGAGACATCAGCCATCTAGTTTCATTTTCTAAAAGAAAAATCTCTAGTGCGGAGCGCAACTACTCCACTACGGAGCACGAGGGGTTGGCCATGGTATGTGCCCTGCAGAAATACCGACATTATCTGTTAGGAGGGCACTTCAAGATGTTCATAGATCACTCAGCTTTGAAGTACCTAGTGAATAAGCCTGTGTTGGGAAGGAATATCTGCCGATGGCTACTTCTATTCCAGGAATAACATTTTTAGATCATCGTAAAGCCAGGGAAACTAAATGGTGGGCCGGACCATTTGTCCCAAATCGAGAGTGGTGAAGAACCAACCAACCTAAAAGAAGGGTTGCTTGACGCACACATTTTTTCTATTAAGGTGGTTGATGCGCACTTCACCGACATCATTCATTCTTAATTACAGGGATGGCACCTGCAGAATATTCGATACAACAGAAGAAAGAGCTGGTAACCTGCGCAATGAACTTTCCATCATAGTAGGCCACTTGTATAATATGGGAGCTGATGAGGTGCTACGAAGATATGTTTTGGAGCACGAAAGACAAGCCATATTAGCAGAAGCCCATGAGGGCATGGCAAGAGGTCATTATGCAGGGAAATAAACAACACAGAAGATCTTGAGAGCTGGACTATGGTGGCCCACGCTGCATAGTGACTCTCTTGATTATTGCAAAGCCTGTGACACATGCCAAAGGACAGGAAGACCATCGTGCAGAGACAAAATTCCCTTGCAGCCACAAATGGCCCTGTAAGCATTTGAAAAATGGGCCATAGACTTCGTTGGGCCCATCAACCCGCTAGGGAAGAATAAATGCACCTACTACATCATCACTGTAACTGACTATGTAACCAAATGGGCCGAAGCACAAGCTGTAAAGGATTGCACTAACGATACTGCTGCACACTTTATTTTTGAACATATCCTAACTAGGTTTGGTTGTCCCAAGGTCTTGATGAATGATAGAGTTACGCATTTTGTTAATGAGACAATCCAGGCTTTGAATAGAGAATTTCGGATCCACCATGCAAAAAGTATCCCATATCACCCACAGGAGAATGACACCGTGGAATATTTTAATAAGATTCTAGAAGAGGCAGTGACCAAGGTCTGCAATGTCGATCGAATCGAATGGGACATGTGCATCCCATCGGTCCTTTGGGCCTATCAAACCACTTGTAATAAATTGATGGGGAAAACACCATTTCAGATGGTTTATGGAAAGGAGGCCATTATGCCCATGGAGTATATTTTTCCTAGCCTGTGCATCGTAGCCTTTACAAACATGGAAGAGCCTAACATCATGGAGGAATGTTTAGCACAACTCATTGCCTTGGAGGAAGATTGATTTATTTCCAACTTCCGTCAGCAAGTTCAGAAGGCCCGGGAAAAAGCATGGCATGATCGACATATTCGGAAAAAGATCTTTTTAGAGGGAGAATTGGTCCTACTATACGATAGCTAGTTTGCGAAGCACCCAGGGAAGTTTCATCATCATTGGCTAGGTCCCTATATGGTAAAGGAAATAACTAACGGGGGAGCTCTCTGGTTAGCCACACTACGTGGTGACACTATCCTAGGGTATGTTAACGACAACCAACTCAAACCATACCAGACCAAATACTATATGGTCGGCATAGCTGTATTGGGTGGCATACGTGTAGGATGGAAGAAAACCACAGGCAAGCCTGTTATATGCACAGGGGTCATTCACAGGTTTGGAAGCCCGAGGAGGTACGCTGCAAGCGCAGGAGTCGATCACAGGTATGGAAGCCCGAGGAGGTGCGCTGGGAGCACAGGGGTTGATCACAGGTTTGGAATCTCGGGGAGGTGTGTTGGGTGCGCAGGGGTAACACACAACTGTGAAAACTAGCCATTGGAACAATAAAACTGGGTAAAAATCAAATTTTACCGTTGAAAGGAGCAGGAAACCGGCGATTAATGAGGTGATTTCCGGAGATTTTTAACCGTTTGTGTGATGGTAAGTTCCTAATAAGCCTCATCCAACCGTTGGTCGATAGCCAAGGCTATAAAAGCAGAAGGGTAGATCAAAAGTGGGTTCCATGCATCTTGAATAGTTTGTGCTTTGTAAAATTCTGTGACTATTGCGCTCTGTTAATGTCTAGGTGAGCTACCCCTTATGATAGTAGAAACCCCAAATTTATTTTCCAAGAGAGAATGATTGCAACTAATCCGATTGAATCGTCACAGACTGTGGCCTCCACCAATGAAGTATTGGAGATCACACCTAAAGTAGAAGAGGTTGTGTCCACACCAATAAAGGGAAAGCAGCTTGAAAAGAAGAAGGGTAAAGGGAAAGCACAGGATTAAGGGCAGGGGAGGACTGCGAAATGGGCTGGAGGAAAGACACACACCTCCCCTCGGAATGTGAAGTCCCCTCGAATGATGCCCCAGGAACGTTCGCCTAACCCATCGAAGAGACCTCTGTCTGCTCAGGAGGAAGCTCATATTGTTGAACCAATAAACTGGCTACTGCCATATGTTCGGCCTCGCAGGCCCTCGGTGTGCACACCTAAGAATCTCGATGGTATGCAAGCCTACTTGCAAATGCCATTGATCCTGGGCGAGGTCCCTAGAATTGGATAATACTTTGTCAAACTCCATTCGATAAAATTCGACGGTCATGACTTGGCCAACCTGAAGGCCTTCCCAGAATTGGCACCTAAACTATATCTTGAAAAGGTGTTGGAGGATGACGTGTTGAGGGTAGTCCCCATGTCATGGGTGAGAGGATTGGCTGGTTCTAGGTTATTAAACCTGTTTCGGATGCCTCACTTTGGCCACTACAATATCACCGACTGAATTGTGCAATAGCTGCTAGCTCTAGTCCATCACGATAGCTTGTGGATCCATGACCGCATTCACATTGATGCTGCGCTCATTCATCGAAATACTAGTCTTACCATGAAGGGGTTGGATCCCATGGAGCGCGTTGGTAAGAAATATGAGCAACATATTGCCGATAAGGTGCGCGACGACTACCACGTTGAACGGAATACCCGGGGGTTCATGATCAACACTATTAGCGACCCTGGTGCGTGCATTGGCACCTTGTTGCTAGCATGAAAAATGATGTGAAAATTCCAGGTTGCCACTATTCCTACGTATGTGATTCAGTTGGCTGGCTACTGCGAATAAGGGGTTTGCTTCAACTAGTCCCAGTTGCCGTGTAATGAATTTCTGGAGAACGTGCGTGAGGCCCGGGATCATGGAAGGGCATTTTTCTACTGCTGGTTGCTACTCCTCATCGCGTCAGTCGCATGGGAAGCCCCGGAAGACTCTGTCCTCCCTGAGCTTGAGCTAGATATGTGAAAAGGTGCGCGGTATGTGAATCTATGGGATTCAAAGGATGAACAGTGCATTGAAGACAATAAAGTCTTATGGGTCCTATTTTAGAGCGGGCTTGCAGCAGAAATTCATTCCCGACTGCGCTTGTCACCAGCAATATATGAAAAGTATAAGAGCATCGCAGTGTTCCAGGTCACGATGTACAATGTGCATATCTGGGGTTGTAAGGATCCAGCATGGGTATCACTTCCATATATGGTCACTGACGAGGAAATCGATCGCCTCATTTCCACTTGGCCATCACACTAGAAAATAGGCTTCAAATCAAGTACAACTGATACTGCAGGTATGAGTGCCAAGAAGACCACCCTGCCGGATACCACCAGAGAGACATAAGGACATGGAAAGGATGTTGAGAAGGGTGCATAGTGGGATTCATAGTAGGATCTTGACACAAAGGGTCTGGATGCACAGGGTGCTAACTCCCCGTGTGGTACGAAGCAGACTACGAACCCTCTTAAAGGCAAACGAAAGAAATGACAAGCTACAAGGCCAGGTCGGGAGACTGAAGTTACTCTAACAGAAGAAGAACTAGAGTAGATCATAGACGCAGTCACCCTTGCCTCAAAAGATAAGTGGATGGCTTTGGTAGAGTAGTAGAAGACCATGGCTGCTATGCTCCAGTCTGAGATCCAAGCTCTGTAGCTCAAAACTGACACCCTGCAGAAAAGCATGATTTAGACGAGGTTGCCCCCAGAAACCAGCAGTGAATTGATCATCACAACTAAAATCCACCTCTGCCCCCTGCCAGGCACATCATTCATTCTGAGCCCGCCTGCCTTAGGAGTGAAAGTCCAGGCCTGCATAGAGGTACAATTGGATTTGGCCCGGCTTCCACATGAACCACTACAGGTCCTCCACACATCCATTTTCGAGGATATTCAACACAGAGACCAATGGGTGCACTAGCAACTCAATACAACTGAGTAGATGATCATGGATAAAACCGCTGAGGTGTCCTAGGCACAGGCTGCATGCACCCTTGCCACCATGCAATAGACTGAGTTGGAACGTCTCATCAGTAGGCTCTGCACAGATGTGAACGAGGATATACCAGCTTCAGCTACCCCCTAGGCCAATATTGAAGGACTTTTTGCAGCCTTGAAGGCATCAAGGACTGAGATTTAGACTGTCAAAATAGATATGGAGCAGCATATTGCTGCCTTGTAGGCCAAATTGCAGCCATAAACTCCACCTGAGGTAAGAGCTTAGTGAGTCGTATTGTTCACAGAGGCCACCAATTCCATTATAGCTCAGATCGCTCAGGGCGCAGAATTGTTGGAGACAACTATGCAGTTGTGGTCTAAGGTGCAACATGATCCTCTCCTGCGTGAAATCACCCAAGAACTGCACTAGAAGGAAGAAGAGTTTGAGCAGATGGAAGCTACAATGCCCACACTATTCCCCGCTCAACGCATGGCACGACTGTGTACCAGCCACACACTTAGAGATGATCTTGAAGAGCTCCACCAAAAAAATAAGGTTCTAAGTGACCACCTTAAGCCATGGGCTAATGAAGCCCTTAATCTCTCTCAAGAAGTGGATGTCACAGTTAAGCAATTGAACCAGAACTCAGAAAGTGTCATTTCTGCTACAGAAGGCCCAAATTCGCAGAAGTTGGTGGATATTTCTCAGAACATTTCTGCGTAGAGAAAAGGAGTGCTACCCCCTCTAGTTGATGCGATCAAGCAGCTTCAGGCGAAGATGCAAACCCCACGGCCGCTATGACTTAGGATGAGCCACAATATTGTGTTGGGGGCCTGTTGGAACGGGGTTCCCTAACCTGCGTTTTTTATATAATTTTGTAATAACCGATCTTGCGTAGGGGTTTTAGGGTGGGTAAAAGCCCCTAATGTTTTTTAATGGGTTAAAGGGTATCTATAGGGTCCGCAGACCACAATTTATGGACCATCTAATAGCAAAGGCTACAATGTTATAAATAGATAGATAGTTGGGTCTAGTAGGTAAGCAAGACATAAAATTGATGCTAAGTGCGAATTATTGAGATCTGTTTTGGGTTGTTTTGGGTAAGGACTCCTGCTGGATGTGTGCATGGAAATCCTCAGTCTTGCTATGTGTAGACCCCGCTAGGCTGTGTGCACGGGCTGTGTTTGGGTTGTAAGTGGGTCTTTGGATACTAAGGAATGTAGAATATATTTGAAGTATCTTTATGCTATCTGGATTGATCATGTTTATTACTGAGGAGCATCTATGTTATTTATTTAAGCTGTGAATGTATCTGTAATATGGAATTAGCTATGATTATAATGTTCTGTAATGGTAATTGTTGACGCGCACGTGGATGCGAATGTATTGATCAGATCTGTTAATGATAATAGATTTGTTATGGTTATGTGCTGATTATACCTGCGAATGGACTCATTCTGTGTGAACCTGATAGTTGCAACTGCAGATTTTCCTTGATTACCTACTCTCTCCTAGGGTGCATAAATCTGGTTCTAGAACCCTCCCATACTACTTCGGGTGAGACCTTGGCCTACGAAAGTAGGTCATTGCCATAAGGGCCAGTAGTATAGGGGCTTGTTAGCAAACCTTAACCTCCGAACCTGGTTTAGGACCCCTTAAGACAACAATCCCAAGTGACATACTGAAGCAGAACAACTCCAAAATTTACTTTTGTAGGAGTTTGCATGCTTTTCCCTCCCATAAATGCTCTTAGGGCGCGCGTTCATTGCTAACCCGTGCGCACAAATCGCACCTGTTTCAGCCTTTTGCGAGCAAAAGACAGAAAGAGAAATTTCTCCCACATTTTTATATTTTCGTTCTTCTAAAGTGCTTGGCAGCCCATAATACATATGCCAGCACTGGTTTAGGTACCCCGCAACTTGCTAAAGCTCACTCTTAGCTTCTTTTTGTAGGTTTAGTGTCAGTTTTATTTCAAGTTTATTTTTGAAAAGTTCACACATAGTTTAAGTAGGGGGGGGAAATAACTTGCATTCCGAAAAAAATTTATGTTTTGCAAATTTAGGTACCAACACACCTAGATAACTAGCCCAAGTAAGTGGCCCAAGTCCACACTTTCTTTGCTAGTTTCTTTTTTCTAGTGTAGAAGTTATTAGTTTAGTTCAATTTTTGCACTAGGATTTCAGGACTAGGATTGAATTGTTGATAGAAGAAAAAGTAATCTCTGCTACCTTTGCACCCTCCGGTGATCCTAGGCAAGCATACAAACACTCTCTATTCACAACTCGCCATCTCCCTTTAGTTTCTCACATAGATTAACTAGGAAAAATAGAAAGCGGCCCATATCAGCACATGTTTTTCTTTTGAGCAAGGAACAATACAACATAGTTTAATAGGGAATTTTGAAAAGGATCACCGCATATCCACATGTTCAAACTATGTGCTTCTCCAATTTTTTCTCACACACATCCACCCACTAAGAAAATTAAAGACACCTAAAACTAACTTAACCAAACTCACTAAATTCTCTCCATAGGGGCCACAAAAGAATTTATAGTTTAAGTTAGGATCAAGGGGGTAGGCATCCAATAAGCCGTCTTGATCATTCTTCATCTTGAAACATAGATGTTGTCTGTTTATGGAGCTTTAAATCCACCTATCAGCCCACGGAAAAGAAAACCCGAGCTCGACAAAGACCCATTTCAGAGGGGGTTAGGCTTAGGCGCAGTGCGTGGGGTATCATTTAGGGCTACCTCACTCGTCTAATACTCGGTAGTGTTCGCTGACTTACCAAGAAGCCCAAGACTCGAATGCTCATGTGGGATGGTGGTACTTAGTGGCCAAATCTAGGGTATCCTTTCCCTATAGGTGATGGTGCAGTAAAGCGCCAGACCCTCTACCCTTACCTTGGTGGATTTTATTCGACTGACTGGGGGCATCGCCAGATCTTATGGAACATTGTGCCTGCACTCAAAAGATATCTTCTCAAGGTCCAATTACATTTGAGTGTGTGAGGACGAATACGTCTTCTAGGATTTGAGTATCATACACAAACAAACAAAAACCACGTTTTTGATTTCTTGATCACATAGAATTAATTTAAAGGGAAAATTTATTTTTTTTCGCTTTTTTTTATTTATGTGACCAGAATTTTTCTTTGATCATAGATTCTATCCTCTCAAAATTTTCAAAAAACTAACCTAGTTGACACTAGAATGGACCCAACGGGACCTCATCGATCTAAGCATCTTTTGGACCTCCCCCCATCACCAGGAGGGGTTCCAGGTCTTTCGCTGTTTAGGCATCAAATACGGAACACTTCCAACATTATTGGTTCGTCCTTTATTGGGGCATCATTATTTGGGATCCTTGGTTGGTCTCCCAACAACACACCACACACCACTCCTCCCATGACCTCTAGGGGTCAGAGGAGTGCGACCCATTCGGGAAGCCAGTTGAATACACAGCAGGGTACGTCACAGAATAACCCTCTTCCTATCCGGAACTTTGTGTTTTCTCAAGTTGCAATGGTGTCAACCTCCGAGTCACCTTTCTTAGCTTCGTTGAATCTGCTCGATTTAACCAAACTAACGAATGACCCCATCGCACACAACCCTACATGGCCTCCCATGCCCACCAAGCTCCCTTCGGATATTCCAAATTTCAAAGGAAAGTAAGCGGAATACCCAGGTAATCATGTCATGACCTTCCACCTATGGTGCTCATCAAAAAATACCATTGACGACACTATTCGATTGAGACTATTTCAATGCACTCTGACAGGAGTAGCAAATAAATGGTACATGGAGCAGCCCTCTGCTACACATGGATCCTTTAGCGCCCTCGCCACCACATTCCTAAAATATTTTTAGTTACCCATTCACCATGATTCTAGAATGGAATTACTGATACATTTTAGACAAACCCCCGTCGTCCATATCTTGGACCATCTCCACGAATGGAGGTGGTGTCGTAGTTTATGTAAAGCTAAACTCGACGATTTGGTTCTCTTAGATTTGTTCCTAAAAACTCTCACTGCAGAGATTTCAAAGGATGTGGCACAACAAAGGCCCATATCCGAAGAGGACGACATCAGCAAAGCCCAACAGCTTGAGCTGATTTATACCCAGTCAGGGTATATTTACAATATCCTGTCGAATGCCCCACGCCTGTAAACTTATCAAGAATTTCCAGGCATGTCGAACTCTGAAGACAGACTAATTGGGTCATTGACCCAAAGTTACCTAGGCAACATTAGTCAAAACCTCGGTT
Source organism: Pinus albicaulis (assembly GCA_034641835.2). Classification (NCBI taxonomy): domain Eukaryota; kingdom Viridiplantae; phylum Streptophyta; class Pinopsida; order Pinales; family Pinaceae; genus Pinus; species Pinus albicaulis. Next base: position 852,533,237 of record CM076572.1, read on the forward strand.
ACACATATATTTCTACCGAGAACATACCTCAACCTAGTTTTCAAAGTCATCATATGCCTCAGCAAGATTTGACCAATATGGCACAAGCGTATCACCATGGAGGACCCTATCCTCTGCCTCAGGGGACCCAGTACGCAGAGAGAAACACTGACGGAAGAGCTCCTCTCCAATAACCATGTGAAAACTAGGGACTGCATTATGCTCAGTCCCCAGCACAAGACCTGCCTATGTAGACCAATGCACAGGTGAAATTTGTGCAGCCTTCCCAAAACCAGCCACACCAATATAACCAAGAGAAATACCTCCTAAAGTAGTGAATAAAAAAGGAAAAAACAAACCCAAAGGGAATCCTGGACAGGGGGGAAACAACCAGAAACACCCGTCGCAATCCCAGGCTGGAGGCAACTCCAACCGGAATAAGAGCTAGGAGCCAGGCAATGACCAACGATAGAGAAAAATTCCACCTCTTCGAACAAACCATTCTTGTTTAATATGTGGTGAGTACAGCCATTGTACTCACCACTATCCCGATCTCCATGAGCTGAAGAAGCTACAAAGTAACCAAGGAGGATCTTCCCAGCAAACAACTGTGATACATGAACCTTTCCCCCATCAAGGGATGGTAAGCACTTAGAAAAAAATCCAAACAACTCTGGGAAAAGCAGCCACAAAATCTACATGACTGGCGAAGAGATTTTTTTCCAAACAAGGAATCGCATTTACGACACCCCAGCAGACACCAATGTGTTAGGGGCAAGTACTAGTGCACCACTGCACCTTTGACCATTTCAAAGATGCCTATCAAATCGTTTCCAAAGAGAGAGAAGGGACCCAATAGGTGAGCAGGAAACTACTCCAAAGTGGCCCATAATTATAGTATCGTGGATGATTTAACAAAATCTCTTGCTGCTATGTCATCTTTGGAAATATTGTAGTCATGCCCAAAACAACGGAAAGCCCTACTTTCCGTGTTAGGCGCTATCGACCCTGCCGGTACACGCCTAATGGATTTTGACGTAGACAAAGCCACGCCAAGGCTTCCTTCCATGGTCGCCTTCCAGATACTTGTTTCGGTCCAGAATATCACCATTCATAGATGTGTCATTGACAAGGGTGCATCCACGTGCATCATGTCAAAAAATGTTTGGCAGAAGTTAGGGTCTCCCGAACTAAAACCTTCAGTCATCACGCTTAGAGCATACAATGGCCATCCTTCGACCGCCGTCGACCTCTACCAAAACTTCCCAGTCTGCTTAGTTGGAAATATGGTCCACATAGACATTGAAGTCTTGGATGCTCACTTGGATTGTAACATACTCCTTGGTCGGAGTTATATGTACACCATGTTAGTCATAACCTCCTCCGTCTTCCGCATTATGATATTCCCCCATGAGGACCACATCATTACTGTAGACCAATTGACGCATAGCGAGAAGTGACCCCTAACAAACATTGATGTAATTATACCCTATGTAGATACATCCTCGGATGCGCTTTCACGATAGTAAGAATATGGCCCCTGCCATTTCAAACCGTCGTCCATTCTAGGATCATTCCTAGGATATCCTCCCATTATCCCTGAGTCATCACCTGATGTCACAGGGTGATCCGGATTTATGCAGGAACACAACAGAATAAACACATAACCATAAATACAGAGATGCAGCGGAAATATCACTTCATTTCATTAATATCAAATAACAGAAAGATGCTTACAGACATAATGGAAATAAAATAGCTAGGGTGCTGGTAGCGAATCTCTGAGAAGAGATGTGGTGGCTACAGACCTCTGGACTGCTTTACAATGAGGCGCGAGGGCCTATTTATTATTGAGAAACAATGGAGAACCCTAAACATCCCAAAAACCTAACCCTAGGAGATGAAGCGCCAAAACTATGGGCCCCGTTTGGGTAAATTGGTGTTTCAACTCCCCAGGGACGTAACTTTGGCATACTATCTCCGTTTGACGCATATGATACATCATTAGAAAGCTCTATCCGAGGACTACAGCTGTCGGGACAAATTTTATCAGAAAATTCGCTAGCGCTTTCATACCCAAAAAACGTCGTTTAGGGCCTCAAAACGGCTCCGGAAGTTCAGGACCCGAAAAACTGCTAAAAATAGTAAGTTATGCCGAAACTGAAAAACAGAAAGAGACAATGGTGGGGGCCCAAGTGGAATAGGTGGGTGGCCACCAATATCCACCTGGATCATTCCTCCCCCCTTAGGAAGCAATGGTCCCCATTGCGTTAAGTTCCTCCATGAGATGAGGAAATTTCTGCTGAACTTGGTCCCTGTTGAACCACTTTCCTTGGTGCAGGAGTTGGCCAGCTTTGACAACCCGATACAGTTGGATCTGTTGTTGACGAGTGTTCTTGATTTGCATGTCCATGATACAATTTGTGGTGGCCTGTTCCATGCAGTCTGGGTTTAACTCTGTTGGTGTGAGTTGTTATGCAATGTCCGAGGTGTCCAGTAGAGGTGGAAAGTAAGGACGAAGGCGATCCACATTGAAGACTGGGTGCAGACCAAGGAATGGTGGAATACTAAGCTCGAAGGCATTGTTACCTACAGCCTTGGTGATGGTGTACGGCCCGTATCGGAGCGGGCGAAGCTTGCCGTGAGGTCCAGTGAGGCGCTCCTTCTGCAAATGTAGCCATACTTTGTCGCCTGTTTTTTCATGTTTTTTGAGAGTTTTTGGGCTAGAGTTCCCGTTTTGAGGTCAGGTTACCTATTTCATCGGTAACTATGTTAACAATGTTTCCAAAGCAAGAAGCCAGTACAAGGACCACAAGGACAAAAGACACCTCAACAAAATCAAGAACACATTGAATATTTTCAGAAATCATGAATGAATAAGGGAAAAGGTGAGGTGAACTGAACAGAAATAAATGAACTTGAAAGGGTTATACAGAACTTAGAAGACAACACTTATTTTTCTCCAACAGCCCTAAAACCTGGGAGTTTGGGAAATAGACAAAATAGGTCAAAAGAAGATGATAATTCCTCCTTCAGAAAAAACAGATGGCATCCAAAGGATATCCAAGGTGTTCTCTAGGGTTTGGAAAAACAACACTACCTCACTGCACAAAAGGAAGAAAGTGGTAAAGGGTATCAGTGTGGGGGGGGGGGGGGCATGATTTCCAAGTACAATCAAAGGCCTCAAAAATAATCAAAATAAGAGAAAGCATGAGGTTGAGTATCAAAAGGAGAAAATCATGCTAAGCACAGGTTCACTGTTGAAGAAATGAGATGTCAAACTCCAAAAGAGACTAAGAAGACCAAAGGAAAATGTTTTGAAGACACTTGCACAAGATCAGAAGTGGCCAAGAGGAAAACATGGTAAACCTGATGTAAACATCCTTGCCAATAAGACCTCACTATCGAAATATCAGTAAAAGATGAGAAAGTCATGTTTCAGGTCACCTACAACCAAGGAGGACAAAGAGGATAAAAACAATGTTCTCAGTTTGTTAAAAGAATGCCAAAGACAGTATCAATAGTGCCCAAACTTCCAAAACGAAAAGGGGTGAAAAGGACATCTACATCAGCCAGCCATCAACACAAAATAAGAAGAAAATATTCCTTGAGGAAGTCTTCAAAACCCTACAAAAGACATAAAGAGTATCAGTCAAGTGACAAAAAATATTTAAAAACATAAGTAAAGTGGGTTTTGTAACTTTGATTTATTTTTTAAGGGGTATAAAGGGCCTCCTTAGCCTTTTTTTCATCTCATTCAGCACTTGGTGAAGAGAAGAAACTTTAGGGAGAAAAAAATAGGGTTTTCGGGTTGTTTCTGGGCAGAGTGTTCTGGCGCTGCACAAATCACCGATGCTATGCAAATGTAGGTCGGTGCTGCGCTAACCAGCCCTCCGCCCATTAAACATTTCATTGTGCTACAATAATAACCCCTAATGCTACACAAATACCGGGCACTGCGCAAACACATGCCCGACTCACCCAGGATCGACGGAACACAGCACAACCACCCGACAACTCTACACTGCCCGGACACTGTGCTAACGAGCCACCCGACACCTCTGCATGATCGCTGAAACCTCTGCACGACCAACTGACGCTACACAAACGCTCCACCTGACTCACTCAGGAGACCAACAGACAGTGTACATGCCTGGTGCTGTGCTAACCATTGTGCAGGCCTTGCCAATGCTGCGCAAACAACCCGACCCTACAGCGCGGGCAGGGCATTGCGCAAACACAAAGGAAATTCAAAGGGTAGAATCTCTTGCCCTAACTCAATTTTTCGTCGTCCATTCACCTCCAAGACCTGTAGGAGTGGAAAAAACTGGTAAGTAACCTCATTTAATCATCCTCGCAGCAGTTTTCCATAAATTTAAGTATTTTCAGGTTTTAAAATTTAAAACCCTAGGAGGTAAACCCTAGATCTTGCATACACATGAACCCTTGTGTTTGAAACCTCCTTAAAACCAGTTCTAATGTCATGAATGGGTAACTGAATTAATGTGGCTATCATGCACCTTTTAGAAGGTCCTCCTTAAGCTAAAAAACCACTCAAAACCTAAGAGCCCTATCTTCCATATCACTCATTCTCCAAAGTTGACTATAGCATCATCTTCACCTTGTTTCATCAAGCCCTAGTTTGTAAAATAGCATCTCGTATCACCATGTCAGGAGCTAAGAACAGTAATGGTAGTGATAAAGGTCAAAAGCCTTTGAGACCAAAACATAAGGGAGGAAAAGTCAATAGATTGGAGCCTCAAAGCACTGTGGCCATCACCTCCTCTCCTAGGATCCTGTCATGCTTTCAGAATTCAAGATGCTTTCAGTTTTGTGAGAAGGTCAAACAAGTCAAGAGCCATCCTGAGATTATAAGACTCCTCATTCTCAACTTGCACAAAAAGCACTCAAGCCTTGCAGGAGTGGATTTTGAGATCTCAGTAAGTGCCATATCTGAGGCTACAAGTATCCCAGCTCTAGGTGAAAAATGGTTTAAAAAGGGAAAATTGGACAAAGGCTTTTTAGAGCCATTTATCAAAACAAGATATAGAGGAGGTAGCAAAACAATTTTCCCTTTCTCACACCTTAAGCACATATTTTCCCCTTTGATGTTGGTTATCATGAGGTACTTCACCTGTGAGGGGAGGTACTCCAGGCTCTATACCTATCATGTCAAACTCCTCATGCATTTAACAGGGGCTAAGGTGCTGAACTTACCTTACTATCTCTATAGGAGCATTGAGAAAATGTCTTCTGCTGTCTGGAGGAGAAGTCACCCACAAAAAATGCATAGCTTATTCCACCATTCCTTGATCAAGATGGTGGTATAACATCAGTTGGAGCAGCAAGGTGTCCCTTGGGAGGTATTCATGGCACAAGAAGTCTTCACAAATTCCCAACCTCCTCCTCAACCAAATTTTTCCTCCTCATCTACACAAGTACCCTCACCCCAAGAAAATCTCCCTCCTTCCCCTTCTATTGATGCATCAAATGAAGAGGATGACAGTGGTAATGATGAACAAGAGGGTGACAGTAGAAATAAATAACAAGAGGATGACAGTGGAAATGAAGAAAATAGTGAGGCAGAGACAGAGATTAATGAGGAAGAGCAGGAGGATAATGATGATGAGGAAGAAGGAAATGAGCACAGCAAAAGTGAAGACAAAAATAGTGACAAATTAGTAGGAGGCAGTGATGGTATCTATGCAGATGAGTCAGCCCTAAGTGCAGAAAAGGATGGTGCAGGTGAACACAGTGAGGACCAAGAAGATAGTGAGGAAAATGATGAGGCTAACAGTAAAAAAGATAGTAAACAAAACTCTACCACCATGGAAGAGGATGATGGAGGAAATGAAGAAGAAACGGAGGAGGCATATCATAGTGAAGATGAGTTTGATGATAATGTTGGGAACTAAGAATATTATGATGAGGCAGAGTCCATGGAAACAAATGATGAGGCATAAACAGAATTTGATGAAGGAGACAGTTACAAAGAAAATCACACTGATAGGACAGGTAGTGAAGAGAAGGACAACAAAGGAGAAAGTCATGAAAGTCATGATATTTGTCATGATATTCATGAAACTAATTAGCCTCTTAGTAACAATGAGAATGACAGCAGTGCAGAGGATGATGAAGAAAATGAACTTAATGATGAACAAAGCTAGGATGAAGCAAGTGTAGGGGCTGATAATCCCAATGAAGACCAAAGCTACAACACAGAAGGTAGCAAGGAGGGTAATGATAATGATGGTGTTGAAGATCAAGAAGGCAGTGATCAAACAGATCATGAGATAAATGATGAGGATCATAGTGAAAGTGAAGGAGCTGATGACAACACCAAGGGTCACAGTCATGATGAAAACACTTTCAAAACCACCATCACTCCTCTCACATGCACATACCAGAGAGGGCCAAGGAAAGTGTTTGCTGCCTCCAAAAGGCAAGGGGCCTTGCCATCTACATCCATTCCAAGACTTGAAAAGGGAAAAGAGAAGATGGACCAGGTTAAGAAAGGTAAGAAAGGTAAGCTATCTACTCAAAAACCTCAATTCATTGATCTAGACAGTGACACTAAAGATAAGGAAATGGCCACTAGATTGCTAATCCAAAGCAAGGATGCACAAATCAAGGAGTGGGAGAGGGATTTTGGTATGGCCCAATACATCATTCAGTATTATAAGAATGAGCACAAACACTTCAAGAAGATAAATAGGGGTTTGGCCCTCCAAACAAAGATGACAAAGTATTATGCCAAGAAGCACAAGCTTGTTTGTGCCAAACTAAAGGAGACCCTACTTGAAGTACAAAACCTAAAGGAGGAAAAATAGCATGAAAGACTTGGATTTTTGGCTCAGGGTTCTCAAAATTTGTCCAATACCCCTTAAGGGAGCTCTCCACCAATTTTGAGCAAATTTGGAGCATTTTTTGTTTTTTGAGATTTTTTAGCCTCATTAGCGCAGTGCCACTGGTGCTACGCTAACACATGGAGAATATTCAGGAGGAGAACTTGAAATTTTTGGATTTCTCACACTTATTACAATATTCTCACCAAATTTCAGATGATGTGGAGCAGGTTTAACCCCTCAAAAGGTAAAAAAGCCTCACTTTTTTCACCTTTCTGCCATTGTTTTGGGCCTAGCGCTGCACAAATGACAGTCTTGAGATTTTTAAATTTTTGGCTAGGTTTCAGGAGCTGGATCTAGAAAATATACGAATTTTTGGAAATTAGACTCATCAGGCTTTCCAACGAGCCATCACAGAGCCAAATCCGACATCGAGAAGGGGTCCAAAACTTAGTTGGAAAAGACCCTATTTTATGCTGAAAGTGGCATTGCGCAAATGGACTGTTTAATGTGTTTTGGACCAAAAGTCAACAAAACACACTCATTTATTGAAAAATCATTTTTAAGTGTTTTTTTAATCGAATCACTCTAGAATTAGGTGCAAGAATTTATTTTATCATTTATTTCCTGAGATATTTTGTGCCTTGGGCCTTGCATGGTCTCTTAGGCATAAATGACATTTATGAGTGATTTTGACATTTTCCAACCCTATCTAGGGTTTTTTCCCTCCTTTGCTGAGTTAAATAGAGCATGAGGGCTTTGTTTTAAATGTTGGCATTTGATGATCTTTGAGAGCAATATATGGTTTTTATGAGCTTGGAGAAGAAATTGGTGTTGTGAAGTTGATGAATGGCTTGCTTGGATTGATGATGGAGAAGCTTGTTTGCAGGATTCCTTAGCTTGATTAATGGTGATGTATTCTTAATTTTTTCATGTTTTCTTGTTGTCATTATGTTTCATCCTTCTTTGTTGCTATAAAACAAAAAAGTATAGGTTGATAAATGCTCCTTGAAGCACCTTAGTCCTCCTGTTTGTTATGGCCTTAATGTTTTCCTCTGCTGGGTGTGTTTGAAGAATTCTTAGCTACTCTTCAAGCCTCCTTAAGCTTGTTTGTTTCATCTATGGATTAATATTCTAGTTTACAAATATGATTCATGGTAATCCCTGCTTGTTTGAAACTATCTAAATTTTTCCTTGAAACCTCTCTTTGAAGTACTGCTTTCTAGGTTAAGTCAAAGAGGTCTTGTTCTGATCTTTCCATTTGTCCATGCCTATAAATTTTCCTCAGAGTTTTTTGTAGCTTAATAAAAAATGTTTAGGAGTTCCCTCTTTGATTGATGTAAGTTATTGTGTCATATTATATGTTTTCTAATTCTGAAGGTGAATTTACTAAAGTTAGATAATCTCTTATGCTTTCTATGTTTTCACTGAAATTTTTATCTTCGATATTTATTTGTTTAAGTATTATCATTGAGTAAATGGTTTGCCCTATCTCATGCTTAGTGTATTTTTATTATCATATTTAAGACCTTCTTGTTCATGGGTAAATGACAAAAGATACTTCACTGCCCTTTGCCCTACCTTGTTTTTCCCAAACTTGATGTCCACCCCACTTCACACATTACCTTAAGGATCCATTAACCTTGCTAGATTGGCCCTGCAACACACTCAGATTCATTATTGAGATACTCATGACCTTCATTGACTCCATAGCCCAATGATTTAAAGACCTCTCACTCCACCTATTCTACTTGACCATCTTACCCAACCAAAACAATCAACAAACCCTACACTTAACAACTAGTCTAAAATCAACCATATAAAGAAAATAAGAACACATCCTTTGCATCTAATAGAGAGATCCCTCTCTGAGTCCAGGAAGGCTAGGTCCTAGGACTCCAAAGACTGGTTCCATGTTACCCTATCATTTGGTATACCAATCTGCCAAATCATGGGACCCTAACACCTTTCAGCTAGTTCAGGATCCCTTTCAATCTTTTGATGGTTATTGATGACTCGTCTAGGCCTGAACAACTCTTCCTTAATGTGTAAGGATTCTTTGTTTTCCCTTCTCATAACCCTCCTCATCTCTTGTGCTTGTTTATCCTCATTCACCATCCATGATGCTAAAGCCATTAATTGCATATCCCCCATTCTAGGATTGGGGTCCCAAATATTTAAATATATTAACACAAGGTTATGCATATAAAAACTCTGCCATCTTTACCTTTCTAGCCATTTTAGCTTGATTTCAGAAATCAATTAATTGTCTACAATTTTGGAAAGGTAGGGATCCATGAGAGGCTAAAGTTTTAATTTGAAAGAGGAGCCATTGCTCCTTAAGGTAAAATGCATATGAATTTGAAGGATACCTCTGTTGAATGCCCTCCACGCATAAATCTACCATGGTGGTCACTTGTTTACCCTTTTGTTGAAGATTCTTTGGTAGTGCTACATTCTCTGCCTGTGATTTCTGAAGCCGCTCCTTCAAAACTGACTCGCTGAGCCCCACATCAGATAAATATTTTCCCAATTCAACTACTTTTCCCTTCATGATCGCTATATCGTAGACTCCTTTAGATGTGATAGGCTTCATCCAATGATGAGTGCATGCCCTCTCTTCCCCCAACTGATAAAACAAGGGAATTGTGAATTTTTGAGGAATTAATATACCCCCCTCAATATAGTTGTAGTAAGAGTTGAGATTGGGTTGAGGGATAGTGTTTGACACCATTGCAACATCTTTGGGATTTGATTTTGGTTAGGTGGCCTCTTCTTTATTCTCTTTTCCTCCCTCTTTTTCATCATGTATTTCCTCTTGTGTCCTGCCCTCAGCTTCCTTAACCTCTTGTACTTTTGTGGCTTTGTTTTCCTCCTCAACCAAGCCACTTTTCTTCAAATCTATGCTTGCTGTAGTTTCCTGTAGAAAACTCTTTTTTGATTTCTGAAGAATAACTTCTTCTTGATTTTCACTCTTTTTACTCCTTGAAGGGTCAGTGGAGGTTGCATGAAGTGTGTGGGATGCCAACTTGGCTCACTGTCTTATGATATATGTTATAGGGGTCCTTATGGGCGAAGTGACTTCTTCTACCCTTGGTGGGAGTCCGTGGCTTTCCCTGTCTCGCGCTCTCACTTTTCGTTGTTTTGAAGTACATAGGTGTCTGCCTCTTTCTTTTTGTTTTAACAGGTGTGCTCAAAGAAGTTAGAGTGGCAACTACCTCTTGGTCTCTGATGTCAGGTGACATTCTTGTGTCTCGAGGGGAGGTTTCATGGCTTAAGATAGGGTGCATATATCCTTTTTCCTTAGTCTTTTCTTCTTCCATTCCTTCAGATTCTCCTTTTTCTCTTTATGTTGTCTCTATGTTCTCTGTTTCAATTTCCATCAGCTCCTTTTCATCTCTATTTTCTTCCTCTCGTCCTATTCTTCTTCCTCCTCTTCTACTTATTCTTCTATAGGTCTAGAAGTAGAGGTTTTCCCTGTTTGGGTAGATATAAAGGCTTCCCTATCCATGTCTATAAAAGAGGACCATGATATAAGTAGTTTTAGCCTTCTCAAAGCATCATCTAAAATTAATTTTATCTGGCCATGATGGGCCAAATGCTGATACTTCCTCTGTCTCACTTTATGGCTCATATTAGTGATGGAGTTTAAGAGGAAGTGAGCGACACTTAGTCTTTGTTCAAGTGGAAGCTCTCCTTGGAACCTAAGTTCATTTAACAACCTGAAGTGATACAAATAAACCACACTCAATCTATCCTCAGAAGAGATGAATTTCATGATGTGGAAGGAAACTTCATCCCAGGGGTATGGAAGGCTCTCTCTTCTCACACCATTTTTATCTTCAATGTAATTTTCTCCAGGTAAGAAGAAATTCGTGTAGGCTGCAGTGCTAGGCATTCTTTCCTTGACCCATTTGACTCCTAAGGGAAAGGTGGTAACTCTGCTTATCAGTTCAGGAGATAAAGTGATGGCTAGTCCTTTAATCACAGGGGTGGCTCTTTCTTCTAAATGTGACTATAGGGCTACTGCAAATTCTTTATCTATCTCATCATCATAACACTTCAGTAGCTCGAAGAGCCCTAACCATTGGTGATTTCAAAAGATTTACATAACCTGAGGGTGTTTCCCAATTATTTTAATTATTGTAGGCTCCCTTTCGTTGAATCCCCCTCCCACTTTAATGCTGTGAGGTGAAGGTGGTGAGAGGTTTTTAGAGGTAAGTCTTGGAGATGGAGGGATTGAAGAAAAACACAAGAAAAAATTTCTATCCTTTAACTGTCACATATACTTTTGTTGATTGTGAATTACATGGAGGAATTTCAGTGCTAGAGGATGATAGTCCACTTACCTTGGTCCTTTTCTATTTTGGTTTGATATATGGGGGCTTTGGGAAGCCAACCCACCCACAGGAAACTCTGTGCTGCCCTCTAAGCCTATGCTAGTGTATTGCTGAAGTTTCTTGTAGAGAAACGTCATTTCCTGTAGCATGATGGTGCATGCAAACCCAAACTTTGATTTTGATCCTCTCATGGCTCCCACTACTCTCCTACACTTTCTCCTCTTCGAAATTCTCAATGTAATGGTGGAAACGAGTCAAATATTACCTTTATTGGACTTTTTAACCAATTTTGGAGCATTGTGGTGACTCGTACTCAACTTGAGTTTCCTCTTAGAGATCGTTGGCCCCCACTTCAGTTAATCATTGTTGACCTTGTGATCACTTCACTTCATACTCATCCAACCTCATTTGACTCAATTTGACATGCCTAGGTGGCATGCACTTTTACTTTTCCCTCAAGTTCACTTTACAAAGGTGGCCAAGTTAACTCGCCACCTTTTTTACTTTTAAACTTCTAAATCTCGATATTTAATTATTTTTTCCATTATGGATGCACAATGAGGGGTGAGAGGCCATACCTGAGCTTATCTGGTGTTGGAGAAGTGATGTAGGATCTGGTGCAAGGATTTGGAGCTCATGGTAGTAGCTGGAGTCTTCTATTTGTTGCGTCTTCATATTTTTTTCTTCTGAGTGAGAAACTTTTCTTGAGTGACCTGCTTAAACTTTTTTTTTGTTTTATTTCTTTTCTAGGTGTCGCATGGAGAGCTTGAGATGTCATGGCTCGTGTGATTGTCCCTTTGGAGTCTTCTGGTGGTCCCCAGGAGTCATATGCATCATATCTTCTTCATCTTTTGGCCTTGTTGTGCCACACACAGATTTTCTACAGGAAACTCTCTGATATCGGTAGTAGTTTGTTCCTTGTCCCTTCTTGCTTCAATTGGTTCAATAATGGAGGGATATGGGTTATGGAGGCTATGGGGGAGGTCATGGGATGCATGGAGCAGAGGGTAGGCAAGAGAAATGGTTCTTATGCCAAAATTTCAATGATTTAGCTGCTCAAGTTGCAACATAGCGTTTAGATAAGGGAAACTTGTGCATGGAGTGAAACAGGGTGTTGGGATTTGTAGGCATAGACAAAACACATATTATCATGCCAAAAATGAATTTCATAAACCCTTTAGACAACCTATTTCTTCATAAATGAGTTTCTTGTAGCATTTACAGGAGTTTCCTATAGTGCTACAGGAAACCTGTAGCTACCTATTTTTCCTGTAGCAATTCTAGATTAGGGAAAAAAATGAACTTGTTGCCTATTTGGTGGGTGAAATGGATGAAGGGTTGGATTATGGAGTGTCTTATGGAGTTTGTAAGTATAAAATAATAAATAATGAAGAGAAATCACTCCTTAATTTGGATCCTAAAAATCATCTCCAATTGTGAACCTACAAAACAGTAAAATACATAAATGCATAGGTATTTTTTCTTTTTTCTTTTCTTCTTTTTATTTTTTTTATTTGTTTCTTGAAGGAAAGTGGGCTACCTCCACAGAGGTTTTCAACCCAGAGTCCTGCCTTGGGGGCCCCAAATATTTTTTCACCCAAGAATCTTTTATTCTCTAACTTTTATTCTCTTTTTTCCTTTTTTTTTTTTTTCTCTAGGACTACCTCATGGAGGTTTTCAACCCTAGAGTTGGCCTAGGGTGCCTCAAAGAGGTTTTCACCCATTCCTATTTATTATTTTTTCCTTTTTTATTTATTTAGGAGGCATTGGAAACTATGGAGTTTCCCATGACATGCACCCCCCTGCTTATAGAATTTAAAAATTGTGCCCTTGAAAGGGGCTTCTTGTAAACCTTGAGTTTGTAACCATTGACAAGAAGGGGAATCCCTTCCTCATTTATGGTTCTGAACAGAACTATTCCATTATCATATAATTTTTCCACTTTTTAGGGTACCATCCATCTTTTCATCATTTTTCCTTTGAAATCCTTAAGCCTTGAGTCATACAAAAATTCCCAATATCCTTCTTGAAAGGTCTTTTCCTTAATGTTCTTGTCATGCCAGACCTTCCTTTGTAGTTGAATGGCCTCTATGTGGAGGAAATTATTGCATCCTGAACTCATCCAATCCATTTAATTGCAGCAACCTCTCCTTTTGAGCATTTGAGATCTCTAATTCTAGCTCAACTGCCATCTTCAATGTGTTGAATTCAAACTCAACTGAAAGTAGAGCTTTCTTGCCATAGACTAGGTCATAAGGACTGAATCCTGTTATTGTTTTCCAGGTAGTGTTGTAGGCCCAAGTAGCTTCTACCAATATGTCCACCCAATATTTTCTATTTCTACTCACAACCTTGGTTAGGATACTCTCTAAGGCTCTATTACTTACTTCCACTTGGCCATTGGCCCAAGGGTGGTAGGCAGTAGAAGTCTTCTGCTTAATCTTGTGCCTCCTCAGAAGATTCTCAATGAGATGAGAAGTGAATTGTTCCCCCTAATAAGTGACTACTTCTCTGGGGTACCCAAACTTGTAAAACACATTCTCCCTCAAACATTTAGCTACTTTCTCTTCGGTTGCTACTTTTACAGCCTTTGTTTTAGGCCACTTTGTCAGGTAGTCAGTAAAGTCTATGATATATATTTTTTTTCTAGATGGTGGGTCAATAGGTTTAGTGAAGTACATGTCCCATTTATCAAATGCATCAAGGGCCACCTGAGAGTGCGAAGGCATCCCATCCCTTTTTGTAGGTTTCCCCATCCTTTGGCACTGGTCGCACCTCCTAGTGTATCTTCTAGAATCTTGGTGAAGGGTAGGCCAATAGTATATTGCCTGCAAAACTTTGAAAGAAGTCCTTTTTGAAGCAAAGTAGCCTCCACATGGGCTATCATGACATGAAGAGAGGATATCAAATACTTCTTCCTGTCTCACACATCTTCTGAGGATTTGGTCAAGGCCTAGCTTGAAAATATTCCCCCCAATCCATGTGAAAGGGGTGTTTTTTTCTGATGATCTTTCTTTTATCCCTGAATGAGGGATTAGGAGGGAACTTTAGAGAAACCAAGTAATTGGCTATGTTAGAAAACCATGGTGAGAGTGTTGAAATAGTGAAGAGATGTGCATCTGGCAGCTGGTCATCCACAATTCCTTCTTCACATGCATATAAAGTTAACCTGGATAAAGAATCTGCAACAACATTCTCCTTTCCAGGTTTATCAATAATATTTAGGTCAAATTGCTGTAAAAGTAACAACCATCTAATTATCCTAACATTATATCTGGTTTGTTCATTGAATATTTGATGGCTGCATGGTCAGAGTGAACAAAGGTCTGATACACAATTACATAATGTCTAAATTTTTTTAAAACATGGACAATGGCTAACATCTCCTTCTCTGTGATAGTATAATTTAACTTGGACTTAGACAAGTTCTTACTGATAAAATATATTGCATAAGCTAAATTTTCTTCTAATTTTCCTAATGCTTCCCCCACAAATTTTTTGGATGCATCCGTGTGGATGTGGAAAGGCATGGTCCAATTTGGACCTCGAAGAATGGGGGTAGTAGTCAACTTTTCCTTAATGAGTTCAAAATCATCTTGATAAGGACCAGACCAAATAAACTCACATTCCTTGTCTAATAAACCAAATAGTGGTGAAGCCGTATTACTGAAAGCTTTGATGAATGTTCTATAATAACCAACTAACCCTAAGAAACTCCTGACATCTCTCTTCTTTTGAGGAGCATGTACCCTTTTGATAATAGTGATTTTTCTCGGATCCACCTGTATTCCTGGTTTGGAGATTGAGTGTCCTAATAAAATTCCTGCTCTCTTCAGGAATTCATGCTTTTGTGGGTTCAGAGAAAGATGTATCTCAATGCAACTTCTCATTACTTTACCCAAATTGGAGAGTTCTTCCTGGAAGTCATCCCCATATGGTGTGAAATCATCCATGTAGATTTCGACAGAGTCATGGACTAGCTCATAGAAAATGCTCAGGAAATCACTTTGGAAGGTAGCTAAGGCATTGCACAACCCAAAGGGTAGGACTCTGTAAGTGAAGGTATCCCAAGGGCAGTTGAAAGTAGTCTTATCTTGGTCTTAAAGGTTGATTTGAGTCTGATTGTACCCACTGAAGGCATCTAAGAAGGAAAATAACTTCTTCCCTGCAAGGCCATTCAAGAATTGGTATATAAACAGAAAAGGGAAATGTCATTTTTGGTGGCTTTATTAAGTTCCTGATAATCAACACAAATTTGACATTTTCCATTCTTCTTCGGGACTAGGGCAAGAGGAGATACCCACTCACTGTCTGATATAGGATAAATGAAACCTGCATCCAAAATTTTTTGCATCTCTTCCCTGACTATGTCCTTCAAAGCTGGGTTCATCCTTCTTTGAGGTTTTTGCACAGGCTTGCATCCTTCTTTGATGTAAATATGATGTTTTCATACTGAAGGATGCACCCCTTTCATGTCCTTGTAATCCCATGAAAATGCATCTAGGTTTTCTTTTAAAAGTTGGCATAGCTTCTTTTCTTCTTCATCCGAAAATTTTGAATTGATTTTCAAAGATCTAGATGGGCCAAACTCAATAGCCTTGGTGGTTTAAGAGGTTGACTCGAGTGAGTGCACTTCCATCCAAGGTTGGCTTTCAGATTATTTGACTAGGTTTTCAAGAGGACTGCTAGTGGAGGACTGGTTTTGAACGACATAGTTGATAAGTTCGTCTTCATCAAGTTGTCCCCCTCTAAGAATAACATCTATGGTAAAAATAGGGGTAGTTTTGTATACCTCATCTTCTTCATCCTCCAACCATATAGGTATATCATGAACAATTGAAGGCTTGGTCAGAGGATATAATACCAACTATTTAGATAAGGGCCCATTTTTAATAGTCATGTTTCCATCCCGACAACTAATATAAGCATCTGCAGTGGCTAACCAAAGTCTCCCTAAGATAAGAGGATATCCATTGAACTTGGGTTTTGGTTGCAGAACCAGGAAATCACTAGGATACTCCCAAGAGTCAATTTTAACCATAACATCCTCAACAATTCATTCTGGAGTTACTGTGGATCGATTTGCAAGTTGCAGAAATTTTGTGGTTTTACTCAAAGAATTAGGGGAATTTTGAGGTCTAAAATGGGTATCCTAATGAAATTATAAAATAATAGCAGAAATAATAAAATAATATTTGATTACATCATCAAATTTTACAGGGAAAAAAGGAAAAACTAATTTTTCAACTCATATTTTCAACTTATCTCCCTATGGGTTTACTCAATTTTCGTGCATGAACACTCGTTCAATGCAGAATTTGATTTCCCATCCAAGGAATACCCATTTTGCATACTTTAGATGGACACTACTACATGAAAAATGAGAAATACATGAAAACACGATTGTAAACATGTTATTCCATGTATTTCTCATTTTTCGTGTAGCAGGGTCCATCGAAAGCATGCAACATTGGTACGCCTTAGATGAGGAATTAAATTTTGCATCCAATGAGTACTCCCGCTCGAAATTTGAGTAAAAAAGTAGAGATATAAGTTGAAAATACGAGTTGAAAAAGTAGCTTTATTATTTTATTATTTTTAATATTTTTACTTTCTTACTCCAAAAATGGTGAATCATCCCCCATGGTTGACATCATCATCTTGAATCCTATTGGTTCTTATAAAGTTTATTTTTTTTGTACATTTTTCTTAGGAGGCCCATTTTAGACCTCAAAATTCCCCTAATGGTCCCTTGGAGATTAAGTTTAAACATAGTTTCCTTGGTCATGACGTTGATGGTAGCGCCTAGATCAATCAGAGTGTTGGGGACTATGACACCATCTATGTGCACATCCATAACTGGACTGCCAAGGTCTAGGTACTTTGGAAAGATCACCCTCCCCAGCATTAAGTCAAGCAACTGTACTACCACATTGATGGTGGGGGTATCTTTCTTCTTTCTCCCAGGTTTCTTGAAGAACTTTTCTTTGATGAGCCTATTGTAAATAGGGAAATCCTTAATGGCCTGGAGAAGTGGTATATTTACACACAAAGTTTCAACTCTCCTAGAATTTCAGTCTCCTCTGGGGTGTGCTAAATAAGATGGATCAAGCCCTCAGGAAAAGGAGGTTTTTGGATCTGAATGTTACCTTCTTCCTTTTCCTCCTTAACCTCTTCAGGTGGATATGGACGGTGGTTGTTTGGGAGTACTCTTCCTGACCTGAGATTAATATATTATATCTCTGCAACATAAGCTGGATAGGATGTTTCTCCACTATAAACCTGATGTTCCTGTCTGTTGTCCAGGTTTGGATTTGGCTGTGCAGGCATTTGAGGCAGTTTGGGTGGATCAACATTAGTCATCTTAGTTTGAGGTTTGGGTGGAGACATTAGCGTAGGTAGTTGATTGTGTCTAGGCCTCCACCCTTGGGATGGATTGTTCCACTGAGGTTGTTGTGGAACATGTTGCTTAAATGGTTGGCTAAGAGGCTGAGGGTGATATGGAGGGTATTAAGGCCATGTAGGAGGTGTAGGCTAGGATGGAGGAGTTGGGGTGTACCAAGTTTTCATGGGTGCACTATGATTATTGTGATAGTAAGAGTAAGGTGCACCTTGCATTCCCTGTTGATATGGCCTAGGGATTTGAGGCCCTATCTGGTTAATGAAACAGAGTTGCTATGGTCCTACTTCCCCACCTTGATATACAACTTTAAGTCCAGGTAAGGAGGGACACTTGTCTGTGGCATGATTCTCTTCATAGACTAAGCAAACCTCTATGATACTTAGTGGACATTCATTTCTTGGGTGATTTCTAGTACCCCTAGGGAAAAATATACCCAAGGCTCTTTCTGCTTCCTCTCGCTTCCTTTTGACTTTCATTGTGTCCATTTGCAAAGAAATGGTGTGAAACATGTCACTCTTGAAGTCCTCCAGCATGTTTCCAATCGCATGTTTGATGGAGGTGGAAGAGGAAGGGGCATTGGATGTGCTTTGGCCAGCTTTGCCTTTCTTCCTAGATGCCCTAGAATGGTTCCGAAAGACAGTTTTTATTGTTTCATAATCAAGTTGGTAGATATATCCTCCTGATAGCATATTTAAGGTTTCTATCACCTCCTCTTTGATCCCTCGGAGAAGTACAATTTTAAGTGATCCAGTATCAAGGGTACATTTGGCTCTCTTATAGTTTAACTAAAACGTCTCTTCATAGTCTTCAAGGGATTCATCAAGCCCTAGAGTCATCCTAAATATCTCATCCTTAGTTTACTTGGACCTACAACAGTCTCTGTATTTGTTGTCGAAGGCCTCTTGCATTTGTCCCCAAGTAGTGATGTTGTTCCTAGGTAGACCCATGAATCAGTGCAAGGTTGCATCCTTAAGGGTGGATGGGAATAGCTTCAATTTCTAATCATCTAAGGCATAGTCATAAGTCCTACAGAAAACAACAAATTCAAACATTAATGTGTCAGGGTCTTCTAAGGTAAGTCCATGAAAGTGTGGAAGAGTTGAGGGGATGATTTTTTTCATCTTATTTTCCCCATCTGCCTCTCTAATGGGAAAGGCTTCCTATGTTTCAATGTCAGCCATGGTTGAGATAGGTGAATCAGGTTCCTCAGTTGGAACAATATCTTCTTCTTCCCTAATAGGTTCTTCAAAATTTTCATAAGGCTCACCTATGTTGTTTTCAATCTCATAGCCACTGAAGAAGAGTGAAGGGTGCCTATGTGGTGATGTGGGGGTTTTAGGTAAAAAAATTCCCTGAGTATCCCTAATCCTATGAGGCATGAAAAACATAATTTTTTTGTATTATTTCAATATTTCTAAAACAAAATGAAAAAGGAAAGAAGAAAATAATGCTAAAACAAAATCAAAGCATATACTAGACACCTGCTCGACAACGATGCCAAAAAGTGGCGAGCCTTGGTATTGCACCAAGAATGGTGCAACTCCCAAGGGCTTCCCAACTTTAGTTTATCAACCTGGGTTTTGTAAAAAATTGGAGGTGACAATGCTATATACACAACAAATGCATTCTACTCATGTCATCCTCTTTTGAGCTCTACAAAAGGGTGCCACTTTTATGGTTTCTAGGTGAAGTCTGTCACACTTCTGGAATTAGGCCTTGGGATACCAGTGATTCAAATCCATGGCATTATCATCAAGTACAAAATTGTACCATAGCAACCAAGTACATTTAACTATTCGACAATGAAGGAAATCTACCTATTAGACTATGATAAGAATTGTAAAGAAAACTAGGTGCCTTGCATGAAGTAAATTGCTGAATTGAAATGACAAAAAGGGAACTAATCTAATCACACATAGCTAGGAAAAATGGATAAATTCACTCTAATTACTCTATTCTCTATCTATCATTATTTTATTCACGTAACTATTCATGACCTAACTATGCTTGAAAATGTGTTGTTTTGCAGCTAGGAAAAGGAAGCGCTAAGGTGGTTGATGGAAGGCTTGAACAAATGGGGGTAAGGCTAGAGGTGTATGAGTGATTCTTACAGGTTTAGAAGGTGGCCATTGTGGTTTTTAGGCTTAATTAGGGGCCCACATGTGCCATTCCAAGGGCTTATACAGGTTTCCTGTAGTGCTACAGGAAAGTCCTAAATTTCCACAAGAAACATGCCGAGGGAAATCCAAGGCCAAAAAGAGGTGGAAAAGGGGTAGGAAAGGTGGTGTGAAGGTGTATGAATATGAATAGGAGGTATCTCACCCCTTTTCCAAGCTCATATCCTCTTGGGAGGCCTACCTTGCTCCCCTAGGTTTTTCTCACAATGTAGGGATGAAAAATATAAAAACAGGGCTGATGGTGATTTTGCTGAACAAAATGTTGAAGGAAGATGAGAGATGAAGCTAGAAGTACTGGTGGACTTCTCCTTGGTTTTTGAACCTGTTCCTACAATCAAATTACCAATTCATGAAATAAATATGGACAAATTCGTGATAAAGATAGTGGAAAAGATGACTTGAATTTGTAAAGGAAATCTATTCTAATCTTAGAAGCAGAGATATACCACAACATCTTGAACATGTTCATGGAATTACAAAAAATAATCTCATCTATTCCAATAAATCATAAACTAAAAATAATTTTTGGTATGTGGGGAAGGAATTCCCTCCTCAAGCTCTATTGACAGAGGTGAGAGTGGGAGGCTTGACTCACAACTTTATGGATTTTATCACCTAATATACCACTCATGTAAGCATACTAAATCTACAGCAAAAGACAAATGGAATAAAACTAAAACAGTAAATGAAAATACCAACAAACTAGCTAACCATTCATAAGAAAAACTAAATAAATGACATGAAAGGAAATAATGATTACACAACAAAGGCCGAGGCACATGGATTGGGCCCTAACCCACAAGCCTAAATCTCTAGAACACAATCAATAAGGCAAAGTATGAATACTCATTTCATTTCAAGAAGATAGTCTCATTACATCCATGAAAGTCTTGAAAAACCAATACAACAACAAAGAGTCTAATGAATTTCTCCAAAATACGAATCCTAATGAGCTCTTGCTCAGCTCTATTTAACCTAAAGGGTAGCTACCAATGACTACATAGAAAATAGGTGATGAGTCCACTTGACTCCAAGTGAAGTGTATCTTTGAGTGCACTTGGTCTTCAGTTTTCTTAGTGTTAGGTCCCTATATTACTAGTATAGTCCCTTATTTTTGTTAGTGTAACCCCCTTATTGTTATTATTGTACCCTTGTAACCCCCATATTGTTATTATTGTGCCCTTAAAATTATTATTGTTAGGTCGGCTAGGATTACATTGTGATCCCATGCACTCCTATATATAGAAAGGAGGTTTTGTAATTTGAATCATCCAATAATTGTTCATTCATGTAATGTATTGGAGGTTGCCCCCTCTAAGTGGCTTATTTCTAAGGCGTTGATATCTCTTTTCTTCTATTTTTGGAGCTGGTTTCACAGCATTTTGTTATCGAGGAGCTTTATCTTCTAGGGTTTATTTACTCTGACAGGTCATCGTGGAAATTTGCTATAACATTTTTTCTACGAAGCTTGAGAAGCTGAAATTTTTAGGGTTCGAA
This sequence comes from Pinus albicaulis, assembly GCA_034641835.2. NCBI lineage: Eukaryota > Viridiplantae > Streptophyta > Pinopsida > Pinales > Pinaceae > Pinus > Pinus albicaulis. Next base: position 852,554,478 of record CM076572.1, read on the forward strand.
GCCGAACTCCTGAGGAACATCGTAGCAAAAATTTAGATCTTGGTTCACAACATTTTCAGAGATATGATCTATGGAAGCTAGGTCTTTTTGCAGGCTCCTCAATTTAATCTAAATAGGTCATCATGGAATTTGAGCTATAACGTTTTTTCTACGATGGTTCAGAATCTAAAATTTTTAGGGTACGAATCTGAAATCCTGATGAAACTCTTCGCAAAATTTTAGAGCTTGGTTCACAATATTTTTGGAGATATGATTTGTGGAAGGTAGTGCTTTTTCAAGCTCCTGAATTTCATCTCAAAGAGGTGATCGTGGGAAAATATTCATAACGCTCTCTCTGAGAATCGGATTGGAGTGCCATAAAAATTAGTTGCAAGTACATGGATTGTAGTTTCTTTTCTATCAATTTCGGAGCTAAAAGACGAATCAGTGACATGTGGCAAGTCGTACAAGTTCGCTCTACTGAACTAGTCCATAATTAGGTCATTGTGGGAGATTGGACATACCTTTTCCTTCGGGAATTCAAATCAAGACAGACCTGTGGCATTCGAAAGATAATTCAGAAGGCTACCTCAGTGCCAAATTTTAGATATTGAAGAGCTGCAATCACAAAGATAATCATATTTCAATATCGATCTCCTCAAAAGCAAGAAAAAGTTGTGTATTTTTTTTTTCCGAATTGCATAAGTCTTGTTTGAAGAATCAGTTTGAATTGATTCCAAGGGCATATTGTAGAATATATATCAGTATTGGGTTCTAAAAAATTCTCCGTAAAACTAATTCAACACCCATTAAGCCTTTAGAAGGCTCTACTATGACTCATGAAGATGAAGAATTGCAACATGATCTATCAAAATTACAAGAGCAAGTGCACCAAATTTCGCTCTGGAAAAGAGAAACAAAAAATTAAATGGAAGTTTTGAAGAAAGGCGTGGAAGTGAAGATGGATGGTTTGAATAATAATATGGATGGTTTGAAGAAAGGCGTGGAATCTAAGATAGATGGCATGGAATCTAAGATGGATGACATGGAAGCTAAGATCGATGAAAAAATGAAAGACAACATGGAAAACATGAAGAATGATCTAAAATCAAACATGGAAGGTTTGACAAAGTTGATACAAGAAATGTTTCCTAATGGTGAAAAGATAGTAGAGGAAACTCATGATGAGAACAAAATAAATGTTAATCGTGATTTCATAAACTCTAATGTTGGCGGGAAGAACCACCATATTCCAAAAATGGAAATGAGGAAGTTTGATGGAAAGGATCCTGTAACATGGATACTACAGATGGAGCAATATTTTGATCTCCATAATGTGCAAAACACACAAAAGGTACGCATTGCAACTTTACATTTAGAACAAAGTACATTTGTATGGTATCGATGGCTTTGCTCCCGTAAAAAAATTGTCACTTGGTCAATTTTTACGGAGGAAATGATAGCACATTATGAGGATACAAAGAGCAACACCTTCTTTATTCAATTGATAAATCTCAAACAAAAGGGTTTAGTGGGGCAGCACATTGAGGACTTCCAAAAATTGAATATAAGGGTAACTGATATTCCAGAGGAACACAGGATTGATCTCTTCATAGGCACTTTAAAGGATAACATCCAACATGAAGTTCGCGTTTTGGAACCTGATTCATTGGAGAAGGCATTCGGGTTGGCAAGAAAAGTTGAATGTAAAATTATGGCGACAAGGAAGCCTACCACTCAATTCTATAAAGAAGGAAGTGTTGCTACGCCTAGATTTCCACAACCTACAAGGTTGACACCACAAAAATTGGAAGGAAAAAGAGAAAAAGGGCTTTGCTACAGTTGTGATAGCAAATACACTAAAGGTCATAAGTGTGCTGAGAAGAAATTATTTTACATAGACTGTGAAGAGGAAGAAGAAAATGAACAAGAAGAGGATATACACCAGGAACCAGCCCTAGAAGAGGAAGAAATGAGTCTGACCATATCGTGTAATGCATTGGCATGAATTACCACTCCTCAAACTCTCAAGATAGAAGGACATATCAAGAAGAAAAAGGTAATAGTGTTGATTGGTTCAGGTAGCACCCATAATTTTATTCATTGTAAGGTAGCCAAGGAATTGAATTGTTTCCTATACCCAGCACCAGAATGTCAAGTGATGGTTGCAAATGGAGGATCTATAAATTGCTCTGGAAAATGCCATAATATCAAGCTAACCATGGGGGAATATGTATTGAATATTCCAATGCTTTCCATTCTTATGGGAGGTGCTGATGTTGTACTAGGAGTACAATGGTTACAATCTTTGGGGACGGTAGCTTTTAATTTTCAAGAACTTTTCTTGAAATTTTTTTCAGAAGGAAAGGAAGTCGAATTACGGGGTATTGAAGGGAAGCCGGGAAGGATAATAAGCTCTAATGTCATGATAAAGCTTCTAAAGAAAGAACAACGAGGTGTAATTGCACAATTATGCTCACTAGAAGTTCCGACATCAAAATCATCTATTTCTGCAGATCTCCAACAAGTCTTGGACAATCATTCCAAAGTGTTTGAAACTCCCAAAGGACTCCCACCTATTCGTGATCATGATCATGCTATTCATTTTATTCCAGGAAGTGTTCCTCCAAACATCAGGCCTTATAGATATCCTTACTTCCAAAAGAGCGAAATTGAACGTATGATTGCAGAAATGTTAGAGGCGGGTATAATTCAACCCAGTCAAAGTTCTTTCTCTGCTCCTGTAGTATTGGCACACAAGAAGGATGGATCATGGCGAATGTGTCCGGATTATAGGGAGCTCAATAAGCTCACCATTAAAGACAAATTTCCCATTCCTGTGCTTGATGAATTATTGGATGAATTACATGGAGCAATTTATTTTACCAAGTTGGATCTTCGTTCAGGATATCATCAAATTAGAATGAAGACTGAAGATATTCCAAAAACAACATTTCAAACTCATTAGGGTCATTATGAATTTTTGGTCATGCCTTTTGGCCTTACCAATGCACCTTCTACATTTCAAGGGTTGATGAATTCCATTTTCAAACCCTTCCTTAGAAAATTTGTGCTAGTATTTTTTGATGATATATTAATCTACAACAAGTCTTGGAAGGATCATGTTGAACATGTTGACAGGGTGCTCAAACTATTGCAGGAGAAACAATCATATGCAAAAACATCCAAATGTTTCTTTGGAGTACAAGAGGTGGAATATCTGGGTCATATTGTATCTCACGAGGGTGTTAAGGTAGACCCTAACAAAATTAAAGCAATTAAGGAATGGAAAGTCCCCACAACCATAAAGTAGTTGCGAGGATTTCTCGGGTTAATAGGGTATTATCGCAAGTTTGTCAAGAATTATGGGAGAATAGCAGCACCTCTAACAACATTATTGAAGAAAGATGGATTTTCATGGACTCCTGAAGCAACTAAGGCCTTTGAACATCTTAAAGAGGCAATGTGCCTAGCACCGGTCTTACCTACGCCAGACTTCACAAAAACCTTTATTGTGGAATGTGATGCCTCAGGAAATGGAATTGGTGCAGTTTTAATGCAGGAAGGAAGACCCATTGCTTTTGAAAGTCGTCCAATCAAAGGAAAGTATTTACAGAAACCTATTTATGAGAAGGAAATGTTAGCAATACCGCATGCACTAAAGAAATGGCGAACTTACCTAATGGGAAGACACTTCAAGGTAAAAATTGATCATGATAGTCTTAAACACTTTTTGGAACAAAGACTATCTTCAGAAGAGCAACAAAAATGGGTCACAAAGATGTTGGGTTATGACTATGAAATAATCTACAAAAAAGGAAAGCTTAATGTTGTTGCAGATGCACTCTCAAGAAAGAATGAAGAGGTGGAAGCATTGCTTTGTGCCATTTCTATTATCCAACCAGATTGGATAACCGAATCAAGAGATGAATGGAAGAAGGACAAAGATGTATGGACACTCATTCAAAAGTTGCAGCAAGATCCTAGTACATCTGACACATTTAGTTGGAAAAATGATTCCTTATGGTACAAAGATCGCTTATATCTTTGTAAGAATTCCCAACTAAAACAAAAGATTCTTCTGGAATTGCACACTTCTCCTTTAGGAGGACACTCGGGATTTTTAAAAACTTACCACAGGGTGAAGAAATAATTTTTTTAGGATGGCCTTAAATATGATATTCAAAAGTTTGTGACAGAATGTTTGGTTTTCCAGCAGAATAAAGTTGAGACAATTAAGACCCCGGGACTTCTACAACCTTATCCATTCCAAGTCAACGTTGGGAGGAGATTTCAATGGATTTTATCACAGGTTTACCTAAGTCCGAAGGAAAGAATGTCATCATGGTGGTAGTTGATAGACTTACCAAGCATGCACACTTTTGTGCATTATCTCATCCATTTAAAGCAAGTACAGTTGCTACTACATTTATGGACAAAATTCAAAAGCTACATGGAAGCCCAAGGGTTATTGTGAGCGACAGAGATCCCATTTTTACCGGAAATTTTTGGACGGAGTTATTTTCTTGTTTGGGTACTCAATTAGCTCATAGCTCATCTTATCATCCTCAATCTGATGGTAAAATTGAGATAGTAAATAAATGTTTGGAAGGATATCTTCGTTGTTTTGTATCTGATAAACAAACACAATGGGTCAAGTGGTTACCTCTCGCAGAATGGTGGTATAACACTTCCTTCCATACTGCAGCAAAAATGACCCCATTTATGGCACTTTATGGATATCATCCACCATCGATCACATCATCTTTAAGGGAAAATTCGAAGGTTCAAGCAGTGGAAGATCACGTCGAGCATCAGCAAGAAGTTCTCCAACTCTTAAAGGATAACCTGAATTTTGCACAAAATCGAATGAAACAACAGGCAGATCAACATCGCAGCGAGAGAAGTTTTGATATAGGAGATTGGGTATTTTTACGGCTACAACCATATAAACAAATGTCCCTCAAGCAAGCTAAGAAAGATAATAAATTATCGCCAAAGTACTATGGTCCTTACAAGGTGTTGCAAAAGATTGGTACTATGGCATACAAATTGGAGCTTCCTGCTTCTTCGCGAGTACATCCAGTTTTCCATGTCTCATGCTTAAAGAAGGTTATAGGTGAAAATCTTCCAGTTCAAACAGTATTGCCAGAACTTGATGGGGAAGGGAAAATCATATTGGAACCTGAAGCAGTCATGGAAAAAAGAACTCGACAACTACGGAATCGATCAATTTCAGAGTATCTCATCAAGTGGAAGAACTTACCCACCGAAGATTCTACATGGGAGGATGAGAATTTTATATAGAAGCACCCAGAGCTACTCAAGTGTTGAGGACAACACTTTTTTGAAGGAGAGGGGCATGTTAGGTCCCTAAATTACTAGTATAGTCCCTTATTGTTGTTAGTGTAACCCCCCTATTGTTATTATTGTAACCTTGTAACCCCCATTTTTTTATTATTGTGCCCTTAAATTATTATTGTTAGGTCGGCTAGGATTACATTGTGGCCCACTAGGATTACATTATGGCCCCATGGACTCCCTATATAGAAAGGAGGTTTTGTAATTTGTATCATCCAAGAATTGTTCATTTATGTAATGTATTGGAGGTTGCCCCCTCGAAGTGGCTTATTTCTAAGGCATTGATATCTCCTTTCTTCTATTTTTGGAGCTGGTTTCACAACACTTAGTTGCCTTTGATTTCGAGTTGTTGGAGGGAATCTCGAGGATCCCTTGGCTGCCTTTGGGGGTTAAGATGGGTTGTTGAGGCAATTTAATTACCTATCATTTAATTGTCAACCTTGAGGTTTCGTTAAACTTGCAAAGCATGCGTGCACTATATATGCTAGAAAGTAACCTTCAATTTAGATTAGTCTAACTGTGAAATAAAATGATGTCAAACCAAAAAGATAAGGAAACTGAAATAAATCTATGTAAAGGAAAAACTTAATCTACGAAAGGAAATTCAAATCTTATTCACAAAAAATTTCTGATATGAACATGCACACAATGTCTTGAAAATGAATCTTTTAATCTATGAATGAAAATAAAGTTGATCTATAAACATACTTGCATGATTTAAATCTAAAATAAAGTAAATTTATGCTAATGAAAGAAAATCTAGTCTAGGAAAGAAATAAATCTTTAATCTATGAAAATAGTAAATCTAATCTAGGAAAGCATTCAAAACACACTTACTAGAATTGAAATATTAATCTACGACACATGTATAAGTGGAAATCTAAACTATCACATATGCATAAATAGAAATCTAAACTACGACACACTTGCATAGAATTGGAAATCTAATCTAGGCACACTTGATCAATTCAAAATCTAAACTTCTTGCAAGAATTGAAAAGCATGAATTGAAATCCAAACAATCTTAACTATAATGATATCAAAGTGACCAATCCATCTAAACCTGCAAGAGCACACAAACAAAATGAGCATATGAAAACTTAACTTATGAAAGCATGTAACTTAACATAAAGGAAATAATAACAGAGCATGAAATGAAAACTAAACTAAACATAAAGAAATGAATGAAATTATGATACAATCTCACACTCATTTAGGTGGCCAATCCAATGATGCATGAGGATGGCAAGTGAAGAAGCTCCATATGCAAGAAAAACAAAATCAAAGTGAAAGAACACTCATGAGTATGGTGCCAAATCTAATTCTTTATTAAAAACATGAGCATAACTCCAAAATTTACACATGAATTTGAGAGGAGAAGGATCTCCCATTTATACAAAAACATAAGAAGCTACCCCATTAATGAGGATCCACTTTTCTCTCTCTAGGTCCCTAAAAATCTCATAGAGTTACAACTCAGATAGGTAATGGTGAAACACATATCTTCCTTGACCTTTATCCAAATATCCTCCAAAATCTTGAAGGGAATTCGAATTTGAGCATTGGAGGCCACATAAGGGTGCCTTTGAAGCTTCCAAATGACCTACACTTGTCATGAATCTCAAGCCACTTTTAGGTATTAGCAAGTATATGCCATTTTTATAATTTTTAATCATTAATTCAATTTAAACACTTGAAAAATATAACTTTAGGAAAATACAATTATGAACCCATATGATGATAGAGATGTAGGGTTATATAGTGACAAAGTGATGGAATGAAGGTGATAAAGGTGAAATGAGGGTGTGAATGAAGTGAAAATATACGTCATTTTAAAGACATTTTGGAGACCCAACATACCCCCCAACTAGCGTGATTGCATGTCCTCATGAAAATATTGCATTAATTCCTTTGATTTCCTTGCAATTTCTTTGCTTTTGAATGAGCTTGGCTTATATCAATGCTCTTTAAAAATTCCATTCGATTATATTTGACAATTTTACTTCTTTTTGCAAAGTATTCCTTGTCATATATTGAATTGCAACATGTTTGGTTGGTTCTTGTGTTGCAACCAAATTTTAATTGGTATTGGTTCTTGCGTATCAATAACTTGTTTCTTTTTGTTGCAACATGGTTCCTTTAACATTTTGAGAATGCATATTTAAATCAGCCATATAATATGCTCATTATTTAGTCGTCATTTTGCAAATCATGCAATTTTTGAACCATAATACAATCATAATTTATTATGAAAAGTATGTTAGGATGCAATGAAGTGAAACCGAATGAAGTGATACTAAAATTGGTCATAATGGATGTTCCTCGCCCCCCCCCCGCCAACTAAAGGTGTTTTCGGTTTTTAAATGAGAAAGGAAATATGGTAACGTATTTTTTAAAAATTATAATATCAATATTTAAGGAATTCTATGATTAAAAGCTAGAAAAGAACATACCTTTACTTACCTATGAATTGGAAAAATTGTGCATATGTAGAGAAGTGTAGATCCTGCCGCTGAATCATGGAATATCATGTAGAATTTCATCTTCTTCTTGGTTGCATAAATGGTGGATGAGGTCATGAAAGTGGATTCTTTATTTCTGCTGCTAAATTTTTTGTATTCACTGCAAAATTCTAAAGTGATATAGTCTTTACCTGCTACAAAACCCGATGGTACAATTCTAGTCATGTGAGAAATGTGTTGATGTCGAGCATGAAGAGAATTCATTGGATTATCTACCATTAATGAATGTCGTTAACCAATGTGAGCCAAACTCGCCATTAATGTCAACGAGTACCAAGGTACCTAAGTACATCTTGTGAAGTGTGAATAGATGAGTTGATGTCGAGCCACTTGCAAGATCCAACGATCAAGGGACATTGATGTATTCCCATGATTTTCAGTGAGAGAACTTGTCATTAATGCATACAAGCCTCAAGATACTAATAAGGACTCTAGCCTTGATCCTGGATAATGTTCTGATGTCGATATGCCAAGAATTGTTAGAAGGGAGGCATTAATGAATCCCCCATCATCTAATGTGAGTATGGAATAAATATTTTGGAAGGAGCGTGGATGAAAATTTGCATCAAGCAGGATTTATTTAATGGAAGGGAAAATGATAGGAGGGTAAACAAGTGAATGGAAAGAAAAAGAACAAATCAACATGTAAGCAATCTAAATGCCTTTATTAATGAGTTACTGAAAATGAATGAAAATTATGGAGAATGTAAATGGAAAATGTGAAGGAAACACACAACACTTGCAAGGAAAATGGTAACCATTATGTTTAGTGAAAATGCTTGAATAGTTTGTGAGTTTGGAGAGAAAAGTGATGGAATTTATGGATGATAGAAATGGACCTAATTGGTTCACTTTTCTTGAAATTGGCCATAGAAAACCAATCATGTGTAAATTGTCTTCCTTCAATTCTCTAATTGTACTAGAACCTGAAAACAAGCATGGCACTAACACTGCAATAAAACGTAAGTGTGTTCAAAGAGAAGTGATCAATTTCTCTTGGTACCTCTGCAAAATATTTTTCATAACTAATGCTTAGTAAAACATGTTTATGATGTGTCTTCGTTTCAAATTATCATGGTTAGTCAAATTTCAAAATTGTGATAATAAATCCAATTTATAAGAAAATGATGATATGCATAGTTTCCTCAATTTACGTTTGAACCATAGCATTCTATAAAGATAAAAAAATATTAATTTCTGAATGCTTAATGATTCCTGAAAAAAAAAAATCTTTGATCAAAATCCGCAAATTTACCTTGCAGATAAAGTGCCCTTATGGTTCTTCTTCTTTTTTGCATCATGCTTGAAAACATAATATTAGATAAAACCAATGATAAATTTTGACCATGATTCCAACAGTGCAAAAACTCAATGTTAAAAAAATTCAATTTGCAATTAAATTTAGTTAAGGTGAGATATTGTGCCTTTATTTAATTAATTTTGTCTTATGTTTTATGATTCTTTCCTTTGTTTCTTGCTTTGACGGGTGTGTTTTAAACTGACCCTCACACCCAATTTTTCTCAATTTTCTCCAATCATGAATTTTGATTAGAATGCATTTTCAACAAAATAGATCATTAAATCCAGAGCTGCAGAATTGTTTTTGAAATGCATAATTACACAATTTTTGTAGCTACAATCCTGAACAGATAGTTAAGTACACAAACATATGGAAATAATCAATCCGATCTTTCATTTCAGTAATACCAATTCCATAAAAACTTAACAAATACCCTAATTATTTATTGATGCAGCAAACAAATATTTTTTTTTAACAACATTAAAACAATAGAGAAGTTTCCAAAATTTGATTACCTTCAGATGTTGACGGCATAGCCTTGTTTGTTGCTCTGTCTGCAAGACTCAAAGAAATATTAACACTTTATGCAACAAGGAAAACCATTAGTAGAAATCTCTAAGCACAAAACAATTAATTTATCCAGAGAATTGTCATCGGCTAATCAAAAGCATGAGTGCACATTAATCTCCTTTTCTCCATCAGACTCAAAGTAAATTTAGTAAGAACAACATCACTTGTATGCTGGGATGCTATAGAAAATGTCACTGGAGAAAGATTGTTTTCTATCATGTGATGAAGAAGCCCTCCTTGCACTACATCTTCCGTCATAATTGAAGAATTGACATGATCACCCGAAAATTCTGACTTTCCACCAATTGAACTAGTCCAAGTGAAAAGAAAGCTAAAATTTGTAGTTGTTTTCCCATCATGTATTGTTCGTCCCTGTAGGAACAGAGCATGGTAAGTAGAATATTATCCATCTAGGTTCCAGTCCCAAAAAAATATTCCTGAATTTTTATTTTTCTTGAGTTCTTTGGGCATCCAGGAATTAACACCGACGCATAGTTTTTCTCCCCATGACGAGAAACATATATTGAAAACTGGTTTTCTATGATAAAAGCTTCATCATAATTTCCTGATGTTAGCAGCCAATGCATAAAGTCACCTCGGTAACCTCTTCCTATTCTCCCCATATGAAACAAACTCCACAATATTTTAAGAAAAGATGTTCCTTATGATGTGTACAGAACCCAAGGTATAATGGATCTACTGAGACGTGTAATTATTGTAAATATCTGCCATAACCAATTATCTACTTAATGTGATCGAACCTTCCCATGATTTTGCACATTGCTTCAAATAATTATTGAGTGTCATTGACTCCTCATTTAATGGATGGAATCCCTCAATTGATTACCAAAAAGTGGTGTGTTAAATTCAAAACTATTTTTTCTTCATGCAATATGAAAAATATGGCTCAAAAGAACCATGAAAATATCTCAAACGTTTACGAATTTGAGGAAATTCCTTCCAATAAGCGTAATTCACCTCGTTCTGAGAAACACCCATGTTTTATTTTTCTAAGATTTGTTTTCATTTGGTCACAAATTTTGTTTTAAAAATGATGTTGTTAAGTTGTTACACATTCTGGAAAATGCTTTGGTAACAAAATCGATTAGTTCTAGATCTTTCATGTCCACCACCAAGCATGGATAAGGATGAGTGGGAGTCTGCACAGGTAATTTTGGCTTCTAGCAAGAGCATAGCCGTTTAGATCATCCCCAACAATGTTATCTATGGAAAATGGAAGTATTAAAACTGTTATAGTAAGTCTACCCAATTTTTCTTTTACAGAAAAAGAGTCGATGGAGGTTTCCACAGAGAACTCTTGAGAATTTTTCATAAACTTAAAAAATGTTTTCTCAAAAGGAGATACATACCTTGGAAATTACTTATGAAGCCTATAATTGGATAACGTTTCAGGTGGAGCACATTTTCATGGCTCCCTTCTAGGGATTTATGACAGAAATGTCACAATGAATTCATTGGGAAATAAATTTTCTCTAACAAGCTGGAAGATTCATTGGGCTATTGCAATTCCTTACCTATGGAAGCAAGTGAGGCAAGCTTGCCATATCTGACCTTTACAACACCGAACCATATGAAATGGGCACCCTTTTTTTCTCTGCAGGAGATTCAATCTATATACCCAGCTGCTACAAGATGGGGAAAATAAGATTGAAATACAGTAGGAAGAGGAGAGTGAACACCTAAATCACATCTATATTAGCATCTGTATCAAAATTTTTGAGGGTGACATATTTCTATGCATACCATAAAGGTAGACAAATGATTTGCAAAGAATGTATCCAACACGGTGAGAGTTCTAAGGCAATTTTAAATTGAATTCGTCACCAAAAATTTGAATATGTAACCAAATTCAATTCAAATGGTGTTATTATGACGAATTATATACTGATTTCATGAGGAAAATTAGGAATCAAATTCTCATCAAATCGCAACCGATCAAATATATAATTATTGATTTTTAACGAATTGCATGCTTTTTTTATTATGATGAATTTTAAATTTCGATTCTAAGCTAATGCATTCAATTTGTCAATTCTTTTTTAAATGAAAACAAAAACAAAAGAGAATTGATTTTATTTCAAATTTTACATTTTCCTTATTCATAAACATGATTTTTATTGAAAATATTTTTGTTGGGTTAGTGAAAATGCAGGAAAGTAAATAAAATCTCAAAATTTGAAATTCTAAATAAAAAAATACAATCAAGCTTGATTTTATTTCCCTAGTTTATCCTAAAAAAAAAAAAAATTACTTTTTTTAAGTGTATAAATGTTTCCACTGGAGCCACTTACAGATTAAAATTTCTGAGATGTTCATATCCAAATTTGCAAAATATACCTGAGTACATGTGAGGACATGCGAAATTGTTTTCATTTTTGGATCCGACGCAAAGATTAGTTTAAGGTTGAATGAATGTCGCAACATAGCTAATTTTTAAAACCACTCCTCAATATAGTCTTTGTGTTCGAAAGAATGTTTGATCTGCATTCTAGATCTTTCATTCATAAATGGCTAGTATTGAAAAAAAAAATTTTACAAAAATGATTGAAATGTATGCAGCTAAATTATTTATGCATCTACATTTTTTAACCATGCATCTAGGAATAAAATAAAATAAAAATAAAAATTGAAAATAAACTCTAGAATGAAGGCTAGTTTCTATGCACACTTTCCTGGCAATGACGCCAAAATGCTGAGGCTATTTAATTACCTGTCATTTAATTGTCAACCCGGGGGTTTCATAAAACTTGTGAAGCGTGCGTGCACTATATATGCTAGAAATTAACCTTCAATTTAGATTAATCTAAATACGAAATCAAATGATGACAAAACAAAAACATAAGGAAACAAAAATCAATCTACGTAAATGAAAAAACTTAATCTACAAAAGGTAATTGAAATCCTATTCACAAAAGTTGTTTGATATGAACGTGCACACAATTGATTGAAAATGAATATTTTAATCTAGGAATGAAAATAAATGTAATCTACTTGCATGAAATGAAAAGCTGATATATACATATACTTGCATGATTGAATTCAGACATAATCTAATGACAATAAAGTAAATTTATGCTAATGAAATAAAATCTAGTCTAGTAAAGCAAGAAATCTTTAATATATGAAAATAGGAAATCTAATCTAGGAAAGAATTCAAAACACACTAACTAGAATTGAAATCTTAATCTACCACACATGTATAAGTGGAAAGATAAACTATCACACATGCATAAATAGAAATTTAAACTATGACACATTTGCAGAGAATTGAAAATATAATGTAGGCACACTTCGTGAATTCAAAATCTAAACTTCTTACAAGAATTGAAAAGCATGAATTGAAATCCAAACAATCTTAACTACAATGAAAGCAAAGTGACCAATCCGTCTAAACCAGCAAGAGCGGACAAACAAAGTGAGCATCTGAAAACTTAACTTATGAAAGCATGCAAATGAACATAAAGGAAATAGTAACAAAGCATGAAATGAAAACTAAACTAAAAATAAAGAAATGAATGAAATTATGATACAATCTCATAGTCATTTAGGTGGTTAATCCAATGATGTATGAGGATAGCAAGCGAAGAAGCTCCATATGAAAGAAAAACCAAATCAAAGTGAAAGAACACTCATGAGTATGGTGCCAAATCTGATTCTTTATTCAAAAAATGAGCATAAATCCAAAATTTACACATGCCTTTGAGAGGACAAGGCTCTCCTATTTATACAAAAACATAAGAAGCTACCACATTAATAAGGATTCACTATTCTCTCTCTAGATCCCTAAAATATCATAGAGTTACAACTCAGATAGGTAATGATGAGACACATATCTTCTTTGACCTTTATCCAAATATCCTTCCATATCTTGAAGGTAATTCGAATTTGAGCATTGGAGGCCACATAAGGGTGCCTTCGAAGCTACCAAATAACCTAGACTTGTCATGAAACTCAAGCCACTTTTAGGTATTAGCAAGTATATGTCATTTTTCTAATTTTTAATCATAAATTCACTATAAACACTTGAAAAATATAACTTTAGAAAAATAAAATTATGAACCCATATGCCGATAGAGATGTAGAGTTATATAGTGACAAAGTGATGGAATGAAGGTGATAAAGGTGAAGTGAGGGTGTGAAAGAAGTGAAAATATATTTCAGTTTAAAGACATTTTGGAGACCCAACACGGGTGGAAAACCCCCTAGAATCTCTCCTTGTTGTCTACTCCGAGCCTTTATGACAAAATATTCACAAAAATGGCATATCTTCATGAATTTCATGCATTTAATCTTATGTTAGGTCCTCAAAGTATGTTAAGCCTCAACCACCACCTACACTAGCATCATAAGACCATAATATAATAAAAATTCCACAAAAGAGATTTAATAAGGCAAAAATGTGACCATTAACCCCTCCAAATGTACCTAATGATTGAGCTCATCAATAATATAGGCTAATGAGGGCTTAATGGGTGTTGAATTATTTTTATGGGGAATTTTAGAACCCAATACTGATATCTATGCTTTACTATGCCCTTAGAATCACGTCAAACCTATTTTTCAAATAAGACTTCTGCAATTAAAAAAAACAAAATACACACATTTTTCTTGCTCTTGACGAGCTTGATATTTTAAATTATGTATATCTATAATTTCGGATCCCCAAGATTTTATCTTCGGTCCTTAAGTATCCCTCTGAATCTTATTTCCAATGGCACAGGTCAGACATGATTTGCATTCTTCAAGGAAAAGTTATGACCAATCTCCCACAATGACCTAATTATGGACTAGTTCAGTAGAGCGAACTTGTACGGCATGCCACATGTCATTATTTCCTCCTTTGGATCTAAAATAGATACACAGGAAACTTCAGTCTGTTTGATTTCGAATTTTTTTTATAGAATTCCAATCTGATGCTCAGAGAGAGAGTTGTGACAATTTTCCCAAGGTCGCCTCTTTGAGATGAAATTCGGGAGCCTCATTAACCCTAACTTCCATAGATCATATCTCTGAAAATATTGCAAACCAAGATCTGAAATGTTTACACGAATTTCCTCGGGATTTCTTCGCAAATGGCTTTTTTTTATAGCTTTTGAACCATCGTAGAAAAAACGTTATAGCGAAAATGCCACGATGACATGTTTGAAGCAACGAAACCCTAGAATCCTAAGCTCTGATATCAAATGTTATGAAACCGGCTCACAAAATAAAAGAAAATATAGATCAATGCCTTTGAAATCAGCCTCTTCGAGGGGGCAACCTCCTTTACATTACATAAATGAACAATTCTTAGATGACACAAATGAAAAAACCTCCTTTCTATATATAGGAGTCCATGAGGTCACAATATAATCCTAGCTGACCTAACAATAATAATGTAAGGGCACAATAATAACAATATGGGGACTACAGGGGTACAATAATAACAATAAGGGGGCTACAATAACAACAGTAAGGGACTACACTAGTAATATAGGGCCCTAACAAAATCCGTGAAGGAAAATATTCAAAAAATCATCTCAACTATGTACAGAGGAAAGTGGAAGTGATAAGCACCAACCTTTGTATTTTCTTACCAAAGTAACAATAAATATCCTACAAATAATAACTTCATCAATACTGAAATTATTGAAACTGAAAATAAATTGAAGGAGATGAATCTAAACATATGTCTTACCATTATACATTATTTGAGGCAGGGTATGGAATTCCTTTACTGGAGTGGTTGTTGGATGGATTCCAATAAAGAAACTCCAAGGAAGTATTTTAAGTGGATCCATAATACTAAAATCTTAAAAAAATTATTTAAAGACAATTTACTGTGGACTTACTTCTAGCACCAAAACATTTGATGGCCCAAAATGGTCATTTAACATTATAAGGGAGACCACCCAGCCAAGAACTTAAATAAGCTCCTTCTCCGTTTGGAATGGTGGTTCCAACAGGTCAAACTAGGTCCAATTACCTTCTCTATATCTTTTCTAGCTTAAAGAATGCCTTTTACTTACCAAGAGAGAAGAGACATCAGATCAGCTTTGTTATTAAGCTCAGGAAAGGAAGTGATACTTAAGTTGATCTAGGGCTCAGCCAAGTCACAACTAAAGTTTGTATCTTTGATAGGAGGACTTCTAGAAATTTAATGATTAATCAAAATGAAAACTATCCTAGAATGAAAGAAAAAGGAAAGAAATCCTAAGCCTATCTCGATTAGGAAGATGTAGTTCTAACCCAACTGAGAGCAAAGTGATTAAATGATTTGGATTTTAACATGCTTGATTTTAGGTGAATATTTGGCTAATGAAATAGTTCTACTAGATGATATTATAATTACCAAAACATGCTCTGTTCAAAGACATATTAACAGTGAATGATGGCAGATTTATGAGTAAAAATTTACTTAGAAATCTTATTTGATCATATGTAAGCCAAAGAGAAAATTGATATAACACATCTATAATTCTCATGAACTAGATATCTAATTCAAAAGATGACCTTCCACATCAAACAATAGTGCATAATATAAGAAAGCTTAACACAAATATGCTATTCAAATAAAGTTGCATTACAAATAAGATTATTTAAAATATAAATTTATTAAAACGTGGTCTTTATGCTTTGTTCGTTGAAATGACCTCCAACAATCTCCTACAAATCAAATACTCTTCCATTAAAAGGAAAAGTTTCAATAGTGCAAGCTTTGCTTATAATACAATGTTCGGATTTGAAAAAGACAAATCTCAATGACTCTGATCTAAGCTTTTACTCCTACTTCTACTACTTGAAAATACCATACAATAGTGCTTCATAATTCTCTAGGTGCAGAAGAGGAACCCCCACAACATTCTCTAAAAGCCATATTTATAATTACAAATTGAAAACCAAAATGAGAGTTGTGGGAGAAACAAATTTGCTCCAACAATTTTGATTGGAAAAAATTCTTTCTCCTCTCTTGCTGAAGCAATTCCATTGTTTCTAATATTCTTTTCCTCATCCTTACAACTTCTCTCCTACCAAAAATCAATCAAAAGTAAATTAAATTGAAAATCAAAATAAGAATAATCAAATATGGGAAAACAAACATCACAAAAAGAATTTAATTAAATAAACAAATAAAAATAGATATAAGCTTCCCATTTATCCTTGTAAATATCTTGTTTGTTAAAGAGAAAAAAATCGAATGAATATGCAATCAACAAAGGCTTTGGGAAAATAAAAGTGAAAAAACTAAATTCAGAAAAATAGTTTTGGTTACAAATTCAGAGCCTATTTCTCCGCTAAATTTTATACTCAATTAATGACCAAATATGGTCATGAAACCACTTCAGAAATATTCTCCATTATTTTATCTATCTAACAAGTCATCCTGGGTCTCATTTGGCCAAGTAAAACTCAACTTATGAGCCTCCAAAGTTGAAGTTTCAAAACTATCATAGTTTTGAAAAAAATACATATCTAAGCTAAATTCAGAAAAATTTAATTAAAAATCTAATCCTAAATTAATTTGGAAAATTTTAATTAATTTTTAATTAATTATAATTACTTTAGATTTAAATATATATGCAAATTATTAATTACAATTACTTAAACTACACTTAATTATAAGTTAACTTATTTACAAATTAATTAAGTCATATACTATAATTAAATTTTTATTTTTAATTAAATTATTAAACAACAATATATTAGAGCAATATTATATTCAAATTATTAAAATACAATTAAATCCCTTATATTTCACCAAACCTAAGCTAATGTTTCACCACAATTTATATGATCGAAACCTTTTATAATAAATTAATATATCACTATCTCACAATAAGCCCATAGAGGGTTTGTAGTATTAGATAGTTTTGATATTAGATATCGGGGTTTTGAAGGACCTCAAGAGTTTTTGATATCGGAGTTTTTTTGAATTGAAGTTACGATAAATATTTTTTCTCCAGGTTCCGATATAGAATGAGAGAGTATGGGGTATCGACATTTTTGATATATTGGGACTTTTTATATATCAGAGTATGAGAGATATTAAACATCGGAGCATCAAAGGTTTCGTGTTTTAAAAAAATTACAATATTTAAAAGCTCTGAGGTGTGAAGAAGTAAGATAGGTTAGGTAAAGTGAAGTGACGCTCATGTAGTGTATCTTTTTCGAGAACTATAGCTACTTGGTAATTTAAAAAAATACGTTAAAATTAACTAAAGCCATTTGCTATTTTGAGATTTTGGATTTTGCAATTTCTTTTAAATTTAGATTTAACATAAATTTTTGAAATCTGGAAATATCATAATTTTAATTGTTTTACAATTTTGATGTGGCAATTTTGTAAGACTGTTAGCGATAAATGAATTTATTAGTAAAAATTAACTGAGAATCAATATTTAAAGATAATTTACAAAACTTAAAATAACAGACATTTTGTATATCTTTTAGCCATGGCGGTAAAAATCATCAAACTTTGGAGAAGTGCCATTTGCAAATTGTGCAACCAAATGAGATGAAACGAGTATCAACGGAAATCTAGTGGAAAATCAAACACAATGAAAAAATCAGAAGAAAATTATGAAGAAAATATTTTTTTGGAAAAATTGTAGGACACTTAACCAAAAGAAAATATTAAAAGGTGATTCGTCCAAAATTTACGGAAAAGGGTCCCTATTATTTGAAATAAATAAGTCAAAAATGGGGTGTGGGGGTGTTAGGGGGTTGAGTTTTCATCTCAATAGGTTGTAGTCATAAAAATACCCAATCGCCTACATCGAAACTTATTTCATTGTGTTGTTGATCTACTTGTTGTTTCATTGGATTTTGTGCTAGATTCAAGTTATATTTTAAGAGTTGGAGAAATTTTTGTTGATGCTCGATGTGATCTTCAACTGCTTAATCTCTCTTAGAGACAATGTGATGGATGGTAGATAATATCCAAAAGTTCCATAAATGGGGTCATTTTTTTGTGGTATGGAAGGAATTTTTATACCACAATTCTTCCAGAGGTAACCACTTGACCCATTGTGTTTGTTTCATTCAATTTTGTGCTAGATTCAAGTTATCTTTTAAGAGTTGGAGAACTTTTTGTTGATGCTCGATGTGATCTTCAACTACTTAATCTCTCTTAGAGACAATGTGATCGATGGTGGATAATATCCAAAATTTCCATAAATGGGGTCATTTTTTTGTAGTATGGAAGGAATTTTTATACCAAAATTCTTCAAGAGGTAACCACTTGACCCATTGTTTTTTTTTATTAGATAGAAAGAAACAAATATATCCTTCCAAGTGATTGTTCTTTATCTCATTTTTCCCATGAGATTGAGGATGATAAGATGAGATATAGGCCAATTAAGTACCAAGAAAAGAAACTTATTATATCAAAAAATTTCCAATGAAAATGTGATATCTATCAATTACAATAATATTTTATTTTTAATGTAGCTTTTGAAATGTTTCCACAAATGAAATATCGTTTGTACTGGCTTTGAAAGGATGGGATAGTGCACAAAGTGTGTATACTTGGTAAGTCTATCAACTACGACCATGATGACACTCGTTCCTTCAGACTTAGGTAGACATGTGATAAAATTAATTCAGATTTCCTCCCAATGCTCACTTGGAATGATTAATGGTTCTAAAAGACCCGGGGTCTTAATTTTCTCTACTTTATTTTGTTGGAAAACCAAACATTCTTCCACAAACCTCTGAATATTCCTTCTTGAACCTAAGGTAAGTTTTTAAAAATCATGAGTTACCTCCTATAGAAGAGGTGGGTAACTCCAAAATAACCTTTTTTTTAGTTGGGAATTCTTACATAGATATAAACAATCCTTGTACCACAGTGAATCAATTTTCTGGATAAATGTATCAGATGTACTCGGAACTTGCTACAACTTTTGAATGAATTTCCAAACCTCTTTGTCATTCTTCCATTCATCCCATGCTTCAGTTATCCAATCAATTTGGATAATAGAAATAGAATAGAGAAATTCCTATACATCCTCATCCTTTCTTAAGAGTGCATATTCAATAACATTGTGTTTCCCTTATTTTAAGATGATTTCAAAGTCATAACCAAACATATTTGTGACCCAATTCTATTTCTCTTTGGAATATAATATTTGTTCCAAGAAATATTTAAGACTATCATGATCTATTTTAACACTGAAGTGCCTTCCCATTAAGTAAGCGTGACATTACTTCAGGGCATGCAATATTTACAACATTACCTTCTCATAAATAGGTTTGTGTAAACTATTTCCCTTAATTAGATGCTTTTCAAAGACAATGGGTCTTCCTTCTTGCATTAAAACAACACCAATGTTATTTCCCAAGTCATTTTATTCCACAATAAAGGTTTTTCTGAAATATGGTGTAGATAAGGCCAGAGCTCACCACATTGTATCTTTAAGATGTTCAATGGAATTAGTGGCTTCCACAGTCCAATAAAATGCACCTTTCTTCAGTAATGTTGTTATAAGTGTTTCTATCTTCCCATAATCCTTAACGAACTTGCGATAATACCTTGTCAACCCAAGAAATCCTCAAATATTTCTTAAGGTTGTGGGGATTTACGGTTCCTTAATGGATCTAATTTTGTTAGGGTCTACATTAACATCGTCATGAGATACAATATGACCTTAATATTCCACCTCTTTTACCCCAAAATTTTTTTTTTGATGGTTTTTCATACAATTGTTTCTCCTCCAATAGTTAGATCACCTTACCAACATGTTGAACATGATATTTCCAAGACTTGATGTAGATTAGTATATGTTAAAAAAATACTAACAAAAAATTTCTATGGAAGGGTTCGAACGTGGAATTCAGTAAACCTTGAAATTTGGAAGGTGCATTATTAAGGCCAAAAGGAATGACCAAAAATTCATAATTACCTTTATGAGTTTTGAATGTTGTTTTTAGAATGTATTCAGTCTTCATTCTAATTTGATGATATCATGAATGAAGATGCAACTTGGTGAAGTAAATTTCTCCATATAATTGATCCAACAATTCATCAATGACATGAATGGGAAATTTATATTTAATAATGATAGCGTTGAAATCTCTATAGTCCAAAGACATACACCATGATCCATCCTTCTTGTTCACCAATAGTACTAGAGAAGAGAAATAAATTTGGCTAGGTTGAATTACACTAAACTCTAGAATTTTTACAACCATGCATTCAATTTACACGCTTTTTGGCATAAGGATATCGATAAGGTCTGATGTTTGGAGAAGCACTTCCTAAAATTAAGTGAATAACATGATCATGGTCACGAATAGGTGGGAGACCTTTGGGTGTCCTGAATACCTTAGAATAATTTTCAAGAACTCTTTGTATATCTCAAGAAATGGGTGAGTTAGATGTTTGCACATCTAATGAACATAATTATGCAATTACACCTCATCGTTCCTTCTTCAAAATATTTTTCATGCCATTAGAGTTGGTTATCTTACTAAGTCTCCTTGTGATACCAATTAATTCAATTTCCTTTCCTTCCCCAAAAAAATTGAATAAAACTTCTTTAAAAATAAAATCTATCATCCCCAAATATTGTAACCATCGGGATCCTAATACACCATCAACACCACCCACTAGAATGGAAATCATTGCACGATTAAGTACATATTCCCCCATGGCTACACACACACACACACACACACACACATATATATATTATGGAACCTCCCTGAGAAATTTATAGTTCCTCCATCTGAAACAATCACTTAAATCTTTGGTGTTGGAGAAGAAAGAAATTCAAATGCTTGATTATCTTACAATGAATAAAATTATGGGTATTAACTAAATCAATCAACACTATTAACTTTTTCTCGTTAATATATACTTCTATCTTGAGAGTTTGAGGAGTGGTAATTCCGTCCAATGCATTGCAAAATATGGTTGGATGGATTTCTTCAACCTATGGAGTTAGTTATTGGTGAACACGTTCTTATTTTGATGTTTCTTGTTCCTATTCTTTTTCCTTTTCACAATCTATGTAAAATATTTTTTTATTGGCATACTTATGAATTTTATTGTATTTTATATCACAATTATAAAAAAACCATTTTGTTATTTTTACCTCCAGTTGTGGTGTGAACCTTGTAGGTTCTAGGAGGCTAGGAGAAAAAACACTTCCATATTTATAGTTGTGAGTGGCAGGCCTCCTTCTTACCATAATTTTTCTTTCAACATTTCTCGACACCCTAGATGCATTCTCCAATGAATTAGATTCCCAAAGGATAAAATAATGTTGGATATTATCCATTAAATTCCTTATGAAGACATCAGTTATATGTTTCTCTAGAATATCAGTTACTTTGATATTCAACCTTTGGAAGTTCTCAATGTGCTCTGAAACTGAACCCCTTTGTGTAAGATTTATTAATTGGCTAAATAATGTATTTCCCTTTGTAGCCTCATACTTTGCTATCAATTCGTGTGTAAAATTTTTCCAAGTGATTAATTGGGTTCTAAATATAATATGTAATGCATACATTTTGTATGTGTTGCACATCATGTATATCAAAGAACTGCTCCATATGTAGAATTCATGTCATTGTATACTTACCATCAAACTTCCTTACATTGATATTTAGAATGCGGTTGGTATTCAAACCAATGTTGGAGTCTCTAAAGTCACGATTCACATTTTTTTTTTCTCATCATGAGTTTCATGGAATACCTTATCACCACTAGGAAGTGTTTCTTGTGGCAACTTTGTTAAACCTTCCTTTAAACCTTTCATGTCCTCTTTTTTTTTTCTTTTAAACCATCCTTCAAACATTCCATGTCCGCTTTAATTTATGCTTTTAAACCATCTATATTAATATTAATAATCTATTCGGATTAATTTTTTATTTTTCTTTGTGAAATCGAAAATTGTTGCACTTGTTACCATAATTTTGATATATCATTTTGCATTTCTTCTTCTTCATGCATAATTATAGAGATTTATGTGGGCTTAATGGGTATATCATTTTTTTGTTTGTAAATCATTTTGGAACCAAATAATGATATATATGATTCACTACACCCTTTGAATCGATTCAAATTAATTTTTTGAACAAGGTTACACACTTTTAAAAATACACACCTTTTTTTTTTAAGATCTGATTTTGAGCTTATTGATCTAGATGACCTTGAAATTTTTATATATTTTTTCCTCCCAAGGCATGAAACTTAGTCCAGAGTTATTTTTTTGTTTCTTCTTTCCACCCCCATAAGTTATACTGAGATTGGATTATTTGAGTTGAAGTTGTGCCAAATGTCCCACAATGACTGGATTATGGACTACAATATAGCAAACTCGTATTGGATTACATGTGTCACTGTTTCAACCTTAGCCTATGAAACGTATACCAAAAAATCTATAGTTTGTGCACTTTTAGTAATTTTTTATAGAATTCAAATCTAATTCTCAGAGAGAAAGTTATGATCATTTTCTTTGGGACCCCTATTTCACACTGAATTCTAGAGCATATAGAAACCCTAAATTGTTTGGACCATATCTATAAAACTTTTGTGAACCAAGATTTGAAATTTTAACCATATTTTCATTAGTATTTTTCTTCTATATGGTAAAAATTTCATGGTTTGAAGATTTACAAGAAAAAATTAAAGCAAAATTCCACAATGACCAGTTTGAAGTACCAAAACCCTAGGATCAAGAGCTTTGTTACCAAATGTTATGTACCCAGATCAAAATAATGCAAAAATAAAAGAAAATATTGATCAAAGAAATGATAATAAACCACTTCGATGGGGAAATCTCCTTTTGAATGACATAAATTAAAATTTTAGAGATGATTCAAATGAAAATACCTCCTTTGTATATATAGGAATCTAAAGAGTCAAAATATAATTAGGGCCTACATAAAAACAATAATGTAAGGGAAGAACAATAAAAATGGTGGGATTTTATGGGGCACAACAATAATAAGACAAGGGTTACACTAGTATTATAGGTACCTAAAAGATTCCCCCAAAGAAGAATAAATATAAGTCCTCAAGGTACCTTAAATCCTAACCACATCCCTAGATCTAGAAATAGTTTTGAGTCTCTCTCCCCTCTGTAGGAGTCTCCAGAGAAAGACAACATTCAACCAAGAATGAAACCAAAAAAAGGAAAATCCCATAACCCTCTATTGAATCCTACATATCTTGTGCAAAAGTCTCTTGAATATCACCAACAATATCCATTACCACAGGAAATTCTTATCTCCCCTTTGGAAGATGTTGAAGCAAAATACCTATTAGAATATATTGATCTAGATTACATGAGTAACTACCCTTGTAGAATAATGGCATGGAAAATATATGAAAGACATATCAAATCATCATGTTAGGATTTTGTACAACACCTAACTTCAAAATAAGGGAAAAAACCAATTGGGCTTGAGTTTTTCTGAGTCTAGTATCTAGAGTTTCGAAAGAAGGATTTCAAGGTGATTTCCAACAAAGACAAATAATTCAAAAAACAAGGTTGCAAGCAAAATAAGGAACTTATCCAAGACAATGGTAAAAAATTAGTCAAGGAAAATCATGCCAATGTCATATGCATTTCCCCCATTGAAATATTGAACCTTCAAGGAGTTATCTATGTATTCATGGTTATTGTAGTCATTTTTTTATTGTCTATTATTGGTTGGTAGATTGATGGTCTCAATAATGTTTTATATTTTCATCATTTTTTGGAAATCCAAGATATATGTAACTTTATTATGATTAATGAAAGGATACATTTACCTCTCTCTCTCTCTCTCTCTCTCTCTCTCTCTCTCTCTCTCTCTCTCTCTCTCTATATATATATATATATATATATATATATATATATATACATATATACATATACATATACATATACATATACATATACATATACATATACATATACATATATATATACACATATATACATAGATATATACATATATATACATAGATATATACATATATATATACATATATATACATATATATACATATATATATGGATATAGATATAATTTCTCACTATTTTCACATTTTCTTGCATAATTTCACTATTATGCATCATAGAGATAATGGAGGTGTGATATTACCGCATACTCATATTGTATTTTAAAGGCAATGATGCATGTTTCTCGAGGTGTGACATAGCCCTATACTCTTATGGACCTTTAAAAGGAACCCATGCGTATATTGAGGCTTGATTAATGCCATTTTTCCATTGTTTTGGAGAGATATATGGGCCTTTAGAGACCCTTTTTTACAATGTTTCATATACATTTGGTCAGGGTAGAGGAAACATTAAAACTTTCCCATTTGCATCTATTTGATCAAGCTTCAATTGCATCCCCATCATTAGACATTGCATCAAATTCTTGGTTGTTAACCCTTAGAACACGATAAATTTTAGTGTAGAGAAAAAAGGGAATGCTTCCTTTGATATTCTTAATGTCATTCTTCAACCTGTTGTCATGGGGGAGGGTATCAACTACTATATAATGGATAATAGGATTGGAATCCACAATAACAATTAGGGAAGAAGTATTTTTATCTTTTGTTATCATTAGACCTTGGAAAAATGTATATTCTTCTATTGAATATTGGAAAGTGAACCCATACCCCAAGCATAAGACAATTATATATTTCCTCAAGGGAAAATATCTGTCATCCCCACCCCACTCCTCATTTACTATATTCATTTTACTAATTCCAATTCAATTAAATAAAATCTGAGAGTGTAAACTTATGTGATCCAAATTCATTTGTAAATAGATTCTTCTGGGAAATCACATCATCAATCATAGAATCGACGCGTTTCGAACTACCAAGTGTAGTTCATCATGAGGAAATAAAATTATTAAATAAATTATATTAGTAATTTACTATTAGTAATTTCATTTTATTGTTAGTGATTTACTATGGAAAAACATGAAATTGTTTTATATATAGATAACATTATAATTATCTTCATCATCTCTATCTAAAAGAAGTGAAGATATAAAGTCAATTATATCATCAAATAATTAT
Source organism: Pinus albicaulis (assembly GCA_034641835.2). Classification (NCBI taxonomy): domain Eukaryota; kingdom Viridiplantae; phylum Streptophyta; class Pinopsida; order Pinales; family Pinaceae; genus Pinus; species Pinus albicaulis. The sequence continues at coordinate 852,580,243 of CM076572.1, forward strand.
GTTATAGAAAATATTATTGAAAAGTAAAAAATCAAGTATGTATATGAATAATAAGAAACAAGTGTTATGATCTTTATATAATATAGAAAGTCAAAATGATAAAGGTATCATCATAACATATCAACAAAGTTTCATTAAGCAAATCAATATCGTCAAAAACATAATATGCATTAGGATTACCAAAAGCGTTATATGAGTGTTATGATTTATATATACAAAAGTTAAAATGATAAATGTAACATTATGAAATATAAAAAACAAATCATGAAATATGTCAATATCATCCAAAATATGACATACATTAGGATTATCATCTAAGTTGTTATGCATTTTCAATAGTAAGGGGTCATAGTGATAATTACTATTCTCATTAATAAATATCACCACCACCACAACCCCACAACCCCTATCATCATCATCATTGCATAGCTCTAAATCAAACACAACATGGTCTAGATCATCATTAGTTGGAACACTAAATCAAGTGCAATTACAATATACCAAATATTCAACATTAATAGTCAGTATTAAGTTGCCCTCAATAATGTAGGCTAGTTAGTAATAGAGTGTATTATTAAGGAACTCCTTGTGACAATGTTTATTCAAAACTCTCCTAACCTATGTTTCATGCTCAGAAAGTGTGCAGTACACCTAGAGGTTATAGCGATAATGGTCAAAATAAATACCATCTCATATGAGTACGAGTTGTTCCTAATCGTCAATTTCTATAAGAAAAAAAACAATATTGAATTTATATTATATGCTATATTATTAACCTTACACGTAAGTACACCAAAATATAATAAATTGGAAACTAATATGTGTACACACTATTATGAAAACACAATAAATAAATATATATAAACTAAATTGTGTCAACTAATACATACAAAAAGAGTTTAAGAAACATTATATTTAATTATATGAAGGAGTACGATGTATGGACAATTTTAAAAGGCTAAAGTGGAGAGAAATTAATAAATATGTAATAGGGGATCATTGTAATTACAACATATATACGAAAGGAAAAACACACTAGTTAAGCCGAGTCGACTTAACCAATGCATTTTAATTTGTTTGTCATTTTAACCTTATCAATGAAATTTGGGAATCAAAATGGAATTAAAAAATAATAATTGAAAGTAGTTAAACTTTAAGGTATTAATTGGGATGAATCTCCCATAAAGCCTCAGGAAGAAAGCTTTCCTAGGGAACTAGAAAAACCCCTAAAACTACAAGTGGATTGTAATAGGGTTTTTTTTATGAGTGTCTCGTATGAGTATATCTTATAATGAGCATGGTAAAAATCCTAAATCATGTATTATTAGGTGTATAATATAGAAAATTAAGAGCATACTATTCTACAAATGATTTATAGCTAGTTTCTTTAATTTAGCACATCATTTTCCATATAGAAATACACTTCCATCGACAAAAAAATAAATATGAAATTATACATTGTAGTCATGAAGAAAACACACTTGACCTAGCAACCAACAACAATGAAACTATAGGAAAACATTAGGATGTAAGCACATTTAGGGAGCCAGAAAGGTCCTTAAACGTCCAAGTAGAGTGATATGGGTATTTTTTTGAATTCCTCCCACAATGACCTTGGAAAAGCTTGCATCTCATGTTAGTGATATGAAAAAAAATATAAATCCAACTACCCTACAAATAATCCATAATAAATTTTCAAACATTCCTAGCGAGCAACACGTTCACCCCACAAATGTTTACATGAAATAACATTTCATTAGGTAAAAAAATGGATGATATGATGCATTGTAGCCATTTAAAAAACATACACACTATACCCAATGTATAAATAAAAATAAAATGTACAAAAACATCGACAGGGGATCACTTTGAAAGAGCCACAAAAATATATGAAAGTCCAAAAAGAATTGAGAATGGTTTTATTACATGTGTCTCTCATAATTATCATGGACAATATTTCCACTCGTTCTATCAAATGAGGCAATATAAAATCAAAAGCCAAGAACTATCTTACAAATGAACCAATGTCAATTTTTGGGTAGACTCAACACAACACCCACTTACCACAACATTGTTTTCATTAAGTGACACAACTTTCATCAAAAAATAAGTGGATGATATAGAAAATTGGTGTTATTGAACCAACATAACACACTTGGAAACCCATTGTGTTGAAATATTGAAAAACATCAAGAACCATGTTCTCCTCAGGAGCCACAACAATCATTGAAACTCCAAGGAGATTGGAGAAGAGTTTGAATATGAGCGCCTCCCATGTTGATCATGACCTAAATTACCACTTAGGCATTTTTGAGGGGATATGGTTGAAAATGGAAAGCTAACCACATTGTAAATGACCCACAACCAATTTTTTTGAAAAATCGACAAACAACTTTTTCACCCCACTAGTGTTCACATGAAATGATATTTTATGACTAGTATTGAAATCATACATCTTGCATGTTTATTATTCTATTCTTATTATTAAAAATGACGAAGGAAAAAAAATTTACTTATCAACTTATAATGTTGTTTTTAAAAAATTGACATATAGAGAAAATGATTTTCTATTTTATGGGGTAATTTATTCCTTTCATTAATTAGAAAAGTGACATATAGCTTGAATTTCGAAAGGAGGGATAAAATAGAGGAGATACTTGAGACTAACAAGATTCCTATGAATAACATACAATTAGAAAATTACTATGATAATCATAACAACATAGAAAATGCCTTGGGGATTCAATATTTCAATGGGGAAAATACCTCTGACAATTGCATGACTTTCCCTGAGTTGGCTAATTTTAACAGTCTTCTTGAACTTGTGCCCTATTTTTCTTGTGGCCTCATTTTTTTGTTTCTTTTTCTTCCCTAGAGGTCACCTTTCAAACCATTGTTTGAACGCCAAGACTAGATTGTGAGTAACTCAAGTCCAACTGCTTGATTCAAAGATAGACCTTATATATAATCCTAGCCTCATGAGTTGGGATGTAATTCACATATTTTCCATGCCATTCCTCCAGAAGAGAAATCGATTGTATGTCTTCCAGATGCATATTTTTCTGTAGGGATTCTACTTTAGCATCTTCAAAAGGGGAGCTAGTAATTTCTTGTGGTCATGGATTTTACTAGTTCTCTTCAAGAGAATTTTGCACTAACTTTGTAGGGTTATGGGATTGACCCTTTGATAATTACATGCTTGATTGAATGTTGAATTGCACCGGAGACTCCTTCAGAGAGGAGAGAAAAGAGAACCTATTTTCAAATCTCAGGATTTGGTCAAGATTTGATGTACCTTGGGAACTCAATTTTTTTCTTCTTTGGGTTTCCTAAATCAATTGGCTCTTTGTGAGAAGGGTTTTCCTCAACAATTCCTTGCTATTCATTAGTTAGTCCCTAATAATATGCTTGTATTCATGTCAAAATCTGCATCTAAAGGGGATATGTTCATAATATAGATACTGCTTCCAAACATTATCGTGATAATATATATCTATGGAGATTGGAAGAGGCTACGAGATAATCATGTAAACACAAATATGTGCATGTGAAGTGTTCTCCCTCTCTTGGTAGTATCTGATAATTTGACAAATTTTTCGATGTATTTAAGGGTTTCCTCCTCCAAATATTCTTTAGAAAGAGAAAATATATCGATCTACATCGGGGATGCAAGGAATCCTCCTTCTCCCGATTATATTACTCCTTTCAAAATTGCATGATGATCCCTTCATTGTTTAAAAATATGACCCTCCAAAAACCTTAGATTTGTCTTCCATTTTGGCGAAAATGACTGTAAAAAACCCTTGACCTATAGCTCCAATTATATTTAACCCTGAGGGTTCTATTTATTTTATATCTGCCTAATCAAAGCCTTTTTAGAGGACTATAATCCAATAAATTTGTATATAATATCGTTAACCTACATATATTGGATATATTCTCCTATATTACTATATTTGAACTTGTATTTTGGGTCTTACATAAATTTTGGAAAGCAATTCCCTAGATTTCTAGCTTGCCATGATGCACCCAATGGAGGGTTTGCTGTGAAACCAGAAACCCCACTTTGTCCAACCACTCTATGAAAATGAATTCGAAAATGAGGAGATTGAAAGAGAATACCTATAGATACAGACTCATTATGAACTCCTGAAACAATCTGACTAAAGGAGAGGATATAACCCCCTCTCATGGAGCCAAGCATAAACTACTATGCAGAAAAAACCGTAAAATTTGCATAGTAGAGCAACAAAACCACAACATATAGAGAAAAGGATTTGAAAAAGAAGGTCGTAAACATATATCAAAAGTGATAATGGTCATTTAATTATTTTATATATACATTTTCAATTGGAGGAGATTGGATTTTTTCTCATGTTCAAGAAACACACACGAGAGAAAGTGAGTTCACTTTTATTTTATCTTTTGCTTCCACTATTTTAATAAATTATTTCTACTTATTTGATAAATTAATAAAACATTAGTATGTTACTTATAGAAAGGAAAAACTTGCATATCTATTGAAATTTGTATATTTTAATGTAATTTTATTCGATAGAGGATTACTATTGTTAAATCTCTTTCAAATGAAATACAAGAAGTTTGCTTGAAGAAAGGATATTTTTGTTGAAAATGTGTGGAAAAATGTCAAGGGCGCCTTAACGAACATTGAAAAGGTTGTTTGGAAAAGGACACTTTGGACTTGTAAACCAATAATACATAATGGAAGAGTAGAATGGTGTTGAAGATAAATGATGATGTAATTATTAAAAATAATGATTTTGACCTGGTTGATATTACGGATTAATTTTAGAGTGCCATTGAAATACATGTTCAATTTGACAAATTATCCATAAGCTGTCTAGTAGTGTTTTTTAATTCAAGATTTTACATTTAGAATAAATATCTTCATGTTTTTTGTTTTATAATAAGTTTGTGTTATATGATATTCTATCATTTATGTTTTGGCTTCATTTATATATGAAATATTGATTTTGTGAAAATAACATTACATATTAAAATTTTTTAATATAAAAAATATTAAAATATATAAAAATTTGTTTAAAATTATTATTTTTAAAAAATATTAAAATATATAAAAATTTGTTTAAAATTATTATTTTTCTTTATCTTTGTTACTGTGAAAATGTTTGATTTGAAATCGTATTTTCAACCCTTTTAAAAATGTACGAGTTTTTTTTATTAAAATTAGGTTTTAAATATATTTATTTTTCTAAATGTTTGAAAATAGTGTTAGTTAACAATAATTACGAGTTATGGATTAATGTAAGCCAAAAAAATAAAAATAAGAACAATATTTTTCATTGTATTTAGAATGAATAACCTTTTAAAGTAATTGATAAAATATAATTTGATGAAAAACCATAATTTTTTATAGAATAAGTGAATATAATATTTTCATATTGTTAAAAATTATAAAGTTTATTTTAAAAAAAAAAACATTAAATAAAAAAAAAAATAGACATTTTTACAAAATAGAAAAAAAAAAAAACACTAGGAAAAAATAATACTTTATAATTAAGAAAATTCAAAATGTTAAAATAATAAAAAATAAAAATAATCATAAATATGAAACCGAAAAAATATGTAAGGTTGAAAACTCTAGTTATAGTTAAAGAGTCAAATAAAAACATGATAGAGTTTAAAGGAAAAAGGTAAATAAAGATTATGTGATTTTAGAAGATAAATGGGTTATTTTTTTTTTTTTTTTTGGTGAAAATCATAACCAGGGCAAAAAATGAGGCTGCTAGAAAGCCAAAAGTCACTGGCTTCTTGTTCAAATAATATCCAACTACCCAAGTTGTGGAGGGGAAGGTATTTTCTAAGCACTACGAACTTATTTGATGGTTAATGAAGAAACTATCATTGGCCAATTTTTTGTTGTAGATCGTGAGTACATTCATAGTAGACTCTTTGTTTCAATTTTATAAAATGCTAGACTGCCATGAGGTTTGAATGCTAGACTCTTATGAGGTTTGATTATTTGTTGTTGTAAACTGTCTTTTTATATTTAGTGTTTTATCTCACTTTATTTTGTATTTTTCATTATTATTTTTTGCCAACCTTTGATGTGGACTTGTATCGGGTAGTTGTGATTGCAGTTTATCTTGGGTTTATGGCTAATAGCAATAGGGTTCACATAATATGTCTTCTATGAATTTGTTCCAACCCACTCTATTGTATTTATTTATTAACTTTGTATCATTTAGTTCTCTTGCTAGATTAGACTGTATGCATTTGCATTTTCATTATACTTTTTTTTTACATTTTTTCATTTAAAATTAGAAATATTTTTCTATAAAATAAACCATTCACAGTAGGAGCCCATAAATTAAAGGGTAACCTATTCTAAACATAGTGAAGTTTAATTGAGACTTGTTTTCAATGTGAACCCATGATGTTGATGGTGGGACACTTCCCATGTCAATAGGTTTTCATGGTTTATTAATTGAATTTTAACACTTTTTAATAAAATTCAGAGTGTTTTGAGTCAATTTTTATTAACGAAGTTGATGGACTATAGGAAAATAGCTAACTAAGATTTTTAATTGTGTAGTTAAAAACAACCATCATTACTTTCATCTCTTCAACCAGGACAATGGTTTTTGAAATTGTTAAGATTAGTTTCATTTAGTTGGATCATACCCTCAAAGGTATAGATGGCATATAGAAGAATATTATCCCACTTAAATGAAAATATACAATTCAATGAGAAATAATATGGAACTTATAAGGCATGTGATGACCAACGTTTATTCTCCCCTGCCATTATTAAGGATATCTTTGGTCTCGAGAATTTTATGAATATTGAGTATTTATGTGAATCCTTAATGCAATACATAGACATCAACATTATTTATGGTTAAAAGTTGATATATTGCTCATACATGATGTCGAACATGGAAATTATAAAGCATGTGATGACTAGTGTTCATTCTCCCCTACTATAATTAAAGATATATTTGATCAGAAGAATTTTATGAATATTGAGTTTTCATGTGAATCCTTAATGCAAGACATAAACATCAACATTGATATATTGCTCATTCATGATGTCATGGATACACACTTGTGGAGAAATGCCACATTATTAAATATTCTTACATCCAATCTCGATGTAACAATCCTAAAGATGAATTATCTCCAAAGGATAATGTTGTTGAGGGACAAATGTTCATCGTATGGTCATGCAATATGATTAGGTAGGGCCAAAGGGTAATGTTTACCAATATGATTAGGTAGGGCCAAAGGGTAATGTTTACCAATATTTAGCTACTACTAATACTCGGAAAGGTAAAGATTTAATGGTGAAAACCCCAATGAAAAGACGAAAGATAAGCATTATTTAGAAGAACCCAATAATCATGTGTAGAAATTTGAACTCAATAATCATTTGTAGAAATTTGTAAGAGAAGGAACAATGTATATTGATGTGAATATCATCATATGGGCATGGTCAACAAACGTCAGTATTGGACAAATAATTAAAATAAATGGTAAGAGAGTGATAATGGTTGAAGCACAAGAACTGGACAAATAATTAAAATAAATGGTAAGAGAGTGATAATGGTTGAAGCAAAAGAATATAACTAACATAATGGAGTCCAAGGGAGAGTGATACTAATGAATGAGACTTAAATTTCATGCATCAAATATCCTTACGAAACAAGTCATTTCCAAGAAACACAAAAAAATACATATATTTTTTATACACATAAGTGTTTGAGAATTTTATCCTTACGAAACAAGTCATTTCCAGGAAACCCAAACATTCACACAAATACGTATATTTTTTATACACATAAGTGTTTGAGAATTATTTGAATAATGATTTACTAATTTTAAAGTTGGTTTATGGATATTAACCCAACATAAAACTACTAATGATTTTTTGACATTTTTATTTGAGAGAATAATTAAATTTAATTTTAATGCGACATTTAAATATTTAATAATTACAAAATATTATAATTGCAACAACATGAATAACATATTGTTAGATCAAGTGTGACCATGCTTAGCACACTAATGGTGTTAATGGTATGCATTGTATTGTAACACACATGTATACATTTAGAAAGGTGAATAAGTAATTAGAACATACTATATTCCACATCGTTAACAATTGCATTGTACTACTTCCACTATAAATATTTAGCTTGATATACTGACCCACAATAATGACACACTATTTAGATACGATTTGAACTGAGTTTTCATGTTAACACTAATAGCCCCAAACATTCATGCTACCCTACCTCAAGTCTTATTGTAACTAGAGGGATCGAATGGTGAAACCCTCTTTTACAGTGAAAAAGTTGAAAAAAAAATAGCATCCCTTTCATGCTTTGATACACCCCAATGAATTTATACTCTCTCTCTCTCTGACTCCCCCCCCCTCTCTCTCTCTCTCTACCCCCCCCCTCTCTCTCTCTGCCCCCCCCCTCTCTCTCTCTTCCTGCCCCCCCTCTCCCTCTCTCTCTCCCCCCCCCCCTCCCTCTCTAGTCACATTTTTTTTCTAAATTTTTGCTTCTAATTACTTTATCTCTTTTTAAATTTGATTTAAAATTATATTACACCATGTGGACATCTAAATACTTTATTTATGACTCAGAGTGACTGAAATATTGTAATATTTACAACAAATTGAATGATCATAGACAGGTTGGGATTATTGATGTTTTATAATGCTTTTAATTAAAATTAAATAAATATGCATATTCAGGGGGGGTGTTAGTAGAAATCCGTTAGGTCAACGAGAGGCTCGACCCTTTGTTTAGAATCTTTTGCCACACATTTCAATGCAATTCCTCCAGAGAAAAGGATCATTAGGAAATTGGAAACTCAAGTGGGAGTAGGGAGACAATTTTTCTCTTATTTTGAGATCATGGATGAGGTTTCTTGCTAGGTGTCAGACCTTGGGAATACTAGGAGATGGAAGAAACAATATCTATATTCTATGGCCGTCCATGAGCAAAGGAATACTTTGCTTTTCCTGGTTTTGAAGGATAAATAAGTGGAATGATACATTGTATTTGCATCACTAGAGGACATCAAGAGGATGTTACAAAACTAGCACTTCTCTCTCGACAACCTTGATTCAAGGCTAGATCACATAGAAGGACACTTACAATGCCACTTAGACAATGTTTCTCCTCTTGTATCAAGTGCTAGGGATCCTACACCTATCTCTTCCTCTCATTAATCATGATTATCTCTACTGGCCATGGACGATATTCTTATATATTATGTAATATCATAACAACAATATGGCTATTAGGCTTGGATGACCAACTAGAGATGCTACTATGTTTTGTATCTTCTTTTTAAGCTCGGCTTAGTTGAAATTTTGAATCCCCTTGTTACTTTGGGAGTTAATTATTGTCTGTTGATGATATGAATGGTTCCAACTATGTCTAGCAGTGTTAAGAGAGTGACGATTTTCACAATGATTTAACATGTTGATAGAATTTCAGAATACTTGTGTAATGGATTTTGTAATATGTCCAACATTTTGATTAGACACTCCACCCACCACCAAGGATTAGAGAGCAAAGTGATATGAGACGAATGTTGATTAGCATTATATAGAAATAATTCAAAGTAGTCATTAAGGAGCAACCAATAAAATAACTAGAAATAATTCAAAGTAGCCATTACTGATTAAACATTAAAATAATTACAATTTGAGGCATGAGGTTAAAAGGTTAAAAAAATTTCAAATTAGTTGTTGAAGTAGTGAAATTAAATTAATATAATAGAAGAAGAACCATAACAATTTGACTTAGGAAACAATTTAAGAGAATAAAATTAATATCAGGAATATGATTGGGGGATGTATGAATTAAATTATTTATATAAAGAAAAAATACTAGTGTTTTTATGTCAATACAAAGTTTGTAAATTTATAAAAATAAAATAAAATAAAATTAAACATATATATATTTATTTGTGGTTTTTATTACAATTGATACTGCACTTTTTATTTAGAGAATATTTTAATTTTGTTTAGGAGGAACATCTGTACACTCCAGGTTGAAGACCAAGGAAATCACACATCAAATATTGGGCTATATTGGACTTGTTGACCTCTCTATATCAACTACCCTATAGTAGTATAATTTTTCACAAAGGGATTCCATCATGTTCAAGCACTCAAATCATCCAGGATTCATCATCAGCAGTCATTAGTTTGTCAAAGTTGTAAACCCATTCTACAAGTTTTTAATGTAAATGATCCTAGCAAGACCATATATGTAAGTAACAACCTAGGTAAGCCTATTATTTTGGTGAAGATTTTCATCCTAAGAGGTTTTTCATCTCGTCGATTCATTTTTGTTTCTAAAAACAGATGATCGACAGAGTTTTTCTCTCCAGCCTCACCCCAAAGCTAGGGTGTATTTTGTCATCAAGATCTTAGGTGAGTCCTAGTGTTCTAATCGAGTATTTTGTAAAATTGATTTGGGAATTGTTTTAGCTAAATTATTTTATTACAAATGACTTGGTTTACTAGATCTTATTGAGTGACATAATTAGGTAAAAAATTGAGGTTGTATAAAGAACTGGTGTCCCCCCTTTGAGGGTTGAAATGTAATTATCGTATGTAAATAATATTTTAGCATTATGGATAAAATATTAGAGGGTGGAAAAAAATATTAATCCCCTCATATGTAAATTAATTACATTTATGGAAAAATTAAATTAAAAATCCTAAGTGGGAAATTTAATTAATATGAGTCAAAATTAAAGTCCTAGGGAAAATAAATTCTCCAAAAGAAACATTTCATGGGTCCAATAGAAATTAATTTTTGGAGGTCCCCTACCAAGGGAATATTGAAAATTTCAAGAAAATTTGGACCATTGGGCCTTGGTGGTTAAGTCAAACTCAAAATTTTGAGGAAATTAGCTCAAAATAATTAATTTTGAGCTAATTAAAAATGAATTAAAAGAGAAATTCGAAAATTCCTCTAAAATAAAGATTTTCGACTGTGGAGATTAAAAGATAATCAAATATTTATCAACGGTCGAGATTACTTTGATGGGGATCAAGCCAATTAGCCGTTTGAAGAATTTATCTATAAATGAGAAGTCATTTTCTCCTCAAATTACAATTTGTTTTTTTGAGAAAGCTCTAATCGAAGATTTTCTATTGTAACATTTTTTTGGAATTAATTCAAAAGACTTTGGGATCTATTTATCACGGTGTTCCTCTTCTGCTTACTATTTTTTTGTTTTTGAATCATGTGCCTAAATGTTCTATTGATCTAATTTATAATCTCTCTTTAGTTTCATTTTCCAGTACTTGGATGATCTATTTTGCACAAGTATATTTCTTTAGGTTTTGGTTTTAGAGAAAGCGCTCTAATTTGACAGATCTAGTAGGTATCTCTAGATCTAGAGGGTTTTAACGTGGATCTAGCCCCTTTGAAACTAAAAGATTTATTTTGAAGTGTGGAGATAATTAATTGAGATTCATATCTTGGGCATGAGGGGAAGTCCTTGGTTGGATTGGCCAACTCAAAAATCCAGAGGCGCAAGAGCCCGTGGTGTTAAATTTTTCAAAATCTATCTAATGATTGTTTTGCAAAAATATTGATCAAGGCCCAAACATAAAATTTCTTATTTATCCATTTATCTCCAATAATAGCGTATTTATCTAATAGATCTAGCTAGGAAGATCTTATTTCTACTGATCTGGGAGAGGAGTTGGACTCATACTCCTAAGATCCAGTAGATATGTATTCTATTTGTATAGATATGAATAGTTTGTAAAATAATTTTGAAATTCTAACCTCTTGGATTTTGGGTTTTGAGTTCTATTTTTGTGAATTTTGTATATATTTCAGATCTAGCGTTTTTCAAATATTTTATTTTTTGCACGTGAATTTCAAGCTAGATCTAAATATATTTCGAGGGTTTCAAGGTTTTCAATCCTTGGACTTTTTTTAGAGGTTTTCTAGAGGTGGATCTAAACCTAGGAAGGCAAGATACACCCTATATTTTCATCCCCAAGCTCAAAATTCAAAATCTAAAAAGGGACGTCAAGATTCAAGAATATTTTTTGACTATTTGGAAATAAAATTAAAATCTGAAGAAAATTTAAAATTTGTGCAAGGATTTGAAATTGGCTTGGATCTTCCTTGGTTAATTTAGCCTAGCCGCATTTATCTTCTCATCCCTTGGCTAGATGCTGGCATTTTTAGGCCTTGAGGTCCCTACCATGAGTCCCATTTTTGTTGTCGTCAGCCTCAGGGGGTTGCTTCCCTAAGCCGCAAACTCTATTCTCCCTTCGTTGACCTTTCCTTTCCTCTTTCAGCCTTCCTTCAACCCTCTGTTATCCCTTCCTTATTCCTGCGTCTTCCTTTCTCCTTCACAGTGATACTTTTCTTTCCCTTTCCTTCCTTTTTTTCTACCCTCAAGGGGTTTTCCAACCTCAAATGTGACCCGATGGCCTCATTTATACATGTCATAAGATGTATTGAGGGCTATACTCATATCAAAATTGTGTTTTTTGGCCTCTAGGCCTCCCACCTCATCAGCACTCCCTCTCTCTCTCTTCCATAACCCCTGTGACACCCCTATTCCTCCATCTCCAACCCTTCTCCTCATCATTTTAGTCTATCGGAGATCAATAAGGCTTTAAATTACCTTGACTGTAGGTTTCAGGAGGGCTAAAAAATTTCACACCTGAAGCAAGTAATAATTACAAGTTTCATAATAAATCTATTCGCAAAAAATATTTTTGGCTTACACATTCACTTGCAGGCTTACCATTCAGCAGAGAGATCAATCATTCAAAGGTTTGAGGTTTTAGGAGAGGCCTTATTCCATTGTTGACCAATCTTCAATATTAGGTATCATAATGGAAGCCTTAGAGCCTCTTTGTTGTAAGTACCTAGCAATAATTTCTAAAGAACAAATTGATCGCATAAAAAAAATTATAATCAAAGGCCTAAAACAATTAAAGTTTGAAACACAACAACACTAAAAGAAATGTTTTCTTTCAGCATTTAGCAATATTCCGAGTGACTGATTTTTTGACAGTGGGCCAATATCTCTTGATAAAAAGGTTTCTTAATGTTTGCTACTTTCCCTCTGCCTGTGAGGTTTTTGTTAGTATTCTTTAGGTAGAAATTGTATTGCATAGCTTATATATTGTTGCAATTTTTGTTTCAAAATTACTTTGATGCCTTGTAATTTCATCCATACTTTTCATACAAGAGTGAATTCTTTGTTACCATACACATGCAGATGTTTGAAAACCCATAATTTTCATAAGGATTTTCCACCAATTGGTCTCTCCTTCAAGCATACGAAAATTATCTCACAAGGACTAAGAATTTTAGGACTGTTTGGTACATTTAAATTCAAATATCTCTCAGTTGTCATAGATATTTTTTTTGTAAAAAACTAGCTTGTTGTTGCTTGAGAACCTCTAAGGGTTACCCATATTAGTATTACACTTATCAAGGTCTGAAATCATTATGGTGATATCCTAAAAAAATGGACTTTAGTAGTGGTCTGCTTTTCCTCTGCTATCCTAGGAGCATTTTTCTATTGTCATACATTTGCATTGCAATTGGAACATAAATAATGTAAGAGCTATATGGTGATGTGGATTTGTTTCATTGTTTGATGTGTTAACGCTTGTTGTCTTATAACCTCTATAATCTAAATTGCGTGTATATATGATCACTTCCTATAGCACATGCCACATTTATCTTACAATTTTGGTCAAGTGAATAAATCTGAAAGGTTATTGATTGGAATTGGGATAACTTACCCCAATTGTGAATTGTTGAGTAATTTGTGTCTTGAGCATTTCTTGGATAAAGATTTGCAGACTTCTAGTTATCTCAAGTGTTTTTCATTCACAACAATCTCATTATTGTTTAAAGTAAATAAGTACTCTATTATTTTTTCTTGCTATTTAATTGAAGCATATTATAGAACTTGGCTAACCAACATTGGGCATCTAAATTTTTGGCTTGAAAGTTGGTGAATACTTTGATAACATTCGTAGTAAGTTCATTGAATAAGTGATCAATTATTTTAATTGTTCATGGTTTTGTGATTCTTTCCATTGGAAGAGTCTAAGATCTATCTAAATACCTTTTATTATTGGTTGATATATCTCATATTGGTGACTATTCCTAAGAGGCCAATTGAGTATATTTCATCTTTATTACATTTTGCAATATCTATTCTTAGCACATTGGAATTAATTCTTGTGATTGAGTTTGTCTCTTGAATTTTGGTAATAATTACTTGTCAATATAACTCAAGAATAACCATAAATAAACTACTTAAGCATTAGCAATTTCGTAACAAGAATCATTCTCTAATTCCGCCTTGCATATCATTTTAAGCTAGTCCTCCACCTTAAAACTAACCTCCAAGCATAAGCTTGCTTGACAGATTTCTAGGACAACCTTTCTCATCTATATTTAGGGGCCCCAACATCTCTTCGATAGTTAACACATTGACCTTGTAGTCGTTAGAGCCACGGTCTCTGCAGCACCAGAGGCATTTGGTGATAGGATCACAACAATAGGTATCATTAATCAAGCCTTTGTTTGCTTCCTATTGGCCTCTTTCCCACAACTTACCTTGGAGCCCAAATTCAAAATAGTTAAGGGAAATTCAAAATTAGAGTAGGAATTTAATTAAAAACAACCAACATTTCTGCATTTCACATAGGTCCTAGGAATTGTATTTCATATATGATAGTAAGCAATTAAAACAAAATTTACCATCCAATACTTGGTCTTAAATTTACAAATGAATAGTTTTGAATTGATAAGGAATTGGTTTCAAATCTATAAATCCAATTGAATCCTTCAAATCTTGCTAAATCTAAACAAGTGTTATGCCACTCAACTATGTCTCCCGATTACAGAAGCTCTCTTCCCATACACTTCTTGTTAATCTCTGTTAGGAAGCTCTCCCTAATATCCATTTTCTTTTTCCAGACCCAGCTAAGCAAGACATCATGCTATAGGTGTTGATTATAATCACGAATATATGATGATGAGCTTGTTTGTTCTTACCTTGGAAGAAGATGCTTTGGATTTATTTAAAGAAAATCTTGATAATTCATTTGACTCATTTGACTCATTTCAATCGATTATTAATACCTTTAAGGACAAGTATGGAGATAAGAGAGAATAAAGGAATCTAGTTTAGGAAAGAAAGAAAATGAAATAGTAAAAGAGTTTAATAAGACGTTTAATGGTATTATTAAAGAATTACCTTAGGATTATAAGCCTCCTGAAAAATCTCTTTTAGATTATTAAATTGATGATTTTAATGTTGATACTACTTATGAGTTGAGACATGCTAAAAATAATGATTATAAGGTTTCCCTGGATTTAGCTGAAGAGCTTTAAAAAGATAAAAAAGCATATGGGAAGTCTAAAATTCAAGGTTTTAATAGGGGTTCAACCAAATTGAAAGAATCTAAGGGAAAATAGATTAAATAATATGATGATGACCCTATGAAAAATATAGTGCAAAAACTTGAGAGCATGGATATTAATAAAGAAAAATTAATATCTAACCATGCTAACGAAATAAGTGCCTTACAGGCTAGGTTGGTCAAAATGGAAAGATCGAAAGCGCAAAAAATCCAACCTAGAAATAATAATAATTGGAATAATAATGCTTGGTAGAAAAAAGGCCCATCTAATGAGCATATATCACGAAATCCTCTTGAATCTTCCAATCTTGTGGATGGAACTCCACCTTGTTGTAGGGCCTGTGATGCTCTTCATGAAGAAGCTACTTTCCCGAATGTTAATAGAATTATGGATAGTGGAATGACTGGGACAAGTAATCAAATAAATGTGGTTGGCAAGGAATATCACTTATCTATGGAATATTGGATAGAATTTGAGGAAAATAGTCATGATGTTAGGCCTTTTACATCTTCCTATAGTATCAATAAATTTGAACACGAAAAGGATTTGATGGTTGAACTATTTGGTGAAAAGTATTCTCCATAGAAAGTATTGAATATTGTGAAAGATAAGGGGTTGAATTATCGAATAAGGAATAGGGATCAAAGAGAAAATCAGGTTCCATCTCGAAGTTTTAGCACTGGTTCAAGCTCAAGATTGAATATTGACTTGGGAGGGTGGTTGAATAATTAAAAATTTTGGGTACTTGTCATTGAGATATTTAAGATTCCCTCCCAAAAGGATAATTTATTATATTCCATTAACGCTCCTCTTGCTAATGTTTCTCAAGAAAAGGCTCATGAGACAGTCTATCAATATGCCCCCATATATTTTCAAATTATGGATTCAGATAATAAGGACCATCAACCATGTTTTATTACTTTGTAGGAGTCCATTTTTTGAATGAGATTTCATGTAGTGGAACATCTCGTAGAGAGGTATAACCACTTCTATGTGAGGGAATTTTCCTTGTATGATAGTGAAAACACCATCCGTGTACATCTTCACTCCTTATAGCACTTAATGCAGTGGCCTACACCATCTTGACAGTGAGGCGCAAAGATGTAGTCCTTCCTGGACGAACTCCATTATCAATGTCTTATGTTGTTCATGCTTGTTATTTTCATCTTCTTTACAACATACAGTCGTTCATTTATGTTCAATAACGCTTTAATTAAATGAAATTCTAACACATCAGCCCAAGTAAAAGGTCTTGGTTAAGGGTATCAAAAATTTACCCGGATCAATGGTGCAGCTTCTAGGCATGATAAAAGTGTTGGAATAGTGTTAATGTCTCCCCTTGGTCACATTTTCAAAATTTCCTATAGATTGGAATCAGAAGCAACAAAAAATGTTTCTGAGTATGAAAATTTATTGTTTTTTCTTGAATTGGAAAAATATTTGAAGGTTAAGTTGCTTAATATCAAGGGAGACTCTAATTTTATTATCATATAGATTAAGAACAAGTTTACTTGTAAAAATCAAAGATTATGAAACTATCGAAATGTTGTATGGGATACTATGGAATGTTTTGATGCTCTTAATCTCAAATCTATCCCTAGATAAAAGAATAACTTAGTATATGAACTTGCTTTAGCAACATCCACTTTGCAGTTATATGATGAATTGTTGAAGGATAAGGTTAAAATGGAAATTACTTTTAGACCTTTTGTACCTGAAAATATGGAGCATTGGGATATTTTCAATGATGAAAGATAGGCGATTCACTTTTAAAATAGGTTGGATGAATTTGAAAATTTTGAGTTTAATTATAAAAGAGGATGGATCTGATAACCACGAAGATATAAATAATGCTACTCCTAGGAACATTGTAGCTTTGGAGCAACATTTTGATCATCATGATGCCACAAAGAAAAAAGATGAAATTAAGATGGATCAAGGGGAATTCATTGAAGTAAACATTGGTACCTGTAATGACCCTAAAATTGTGAAAATTGGTAAAGGTACTAGTGATGAAGACAAATAAGTTGATTAATTTACTTCATGAATATAAGGATTTTTTAGAATTCTCTTATGCTGAGTTAAAAGGTTATAGGGAAGATGTCATGGAATACATTATTCCTTTAAAATATGAAAGTGCTAAACCCTTTCATCAAAAAGTTAGGCAGATAAATCCTAAGTTAGCCCCTTAGTTCAAAAGGAGCTTTAAAAAATGCTTGTAGTAGGTATTATTGCTCAAACTAGGCATTCGACATGGTGCTCTAACTTGGCAATTATTAGGAAAAATTATGGGACAATCAGACTTTGTGTCAATTTTAGAAACCTTAAACAATCAGAGTTTGTGTCAGTTTTAGAAACCTTAATCAAGCATGTAAAAAAGATAATTACCATTTTCCAAACATGGATACTATGTTGCAAAGAGTAACAGGTTCAAGAATGATGTCATTTCTAGATGGTTTTTCTGGGTATAATCAAGTATGGGTCAAGAAAGAGGATCAACAAAAAACTAATTTCACCACACCATGGGGTACATTTTAATATATTAGAATTCATTTTGGATTAATAAATGCTGGAGATACCTTGAAAAGGGATATGGATTATGCTTTTATTCGTTTAATTGGTAAAATCATTGAAATATATCAATACGATATTATGGTTTTTTCTAAGGCCTGGGTGTGGTTGAAGGCCTCCAACGACACCCACAACATTGCTTGGGTGCAGTTGTGACCCAAAATTTCCAGTTCATAGGGTTCGGTCCTGTGATATGAGCCACAATTCCAGGTTAGGCTCTAGAACACTGCCCAAAACTACCTAAGACTTATGTAAATAATTAATGACATGACAATGAAGCTAAATAATCAATCTTAGAGGCTAAACTTGACCTATATTTCCTGGAACATAGAAAACATTTTATCAAACACGTGGAAAACATGTAAGCTACATGTAATGAATGCGTATATGATTATAATATTCTGAAATTCATCTGAGAATAACCAAGAAGGCCATATGAAATTTCCACATATATGCAATAACACTTATTATTGCACGCATTAATAAACCGAAAAACAACTAAACAATTCATGACAAGAGCTATATATGATGCATATCATATAGACAATATATATCTGGAAAATAGCCAATATATAAACCATGAAACCCAACCATAATATAACCAATGTAATCGCTACAAGTATACCTACATCAGAATATAGAAATAGATTTTATTAACATCTCAAAAAGGCAACCAAGTTAGGGACTTCCACGTACCACCTGACCATAGATTGGGCTGAATTATCTTTCATCCAATCACCCCCATGTCGTTTTCCAATCATGAATGTGGAATCTCATGGAATAAATCAAGACAAAACCAAAACCAGGCTTCTAGAAGGCAAACTAGATCAATCCTCATCTAGTGATTCCACCTCACGGTCAGACATCACTAACACCAACTAGATCGGTCTCTACCCAAGCTATCTAGCACTCCGGGAACTAGTAACTCAACCCATAGCCTTCTAGGGCTCCAAATAACTTTTCCAACCCAGCTCCAGGGACTAGTAACTCAACCCACTACATGCTTCAAAGTGTTTGTCCCAACCTAGGTTCCAAGACCAGTAACTCAACCCAAGCTATTCCAAGGCTTCTAGAATGTTTGTTCCAACCCATAGCCATAAGGAGTTTTGAGCACAAATATGAAAAACATCAAGTGGAAATACCCACAACACCATGGTTATCCAGGAGATATCAAGCCAAGGCTAAAACCACTGTTAATCTAGGAAAATATCCATGTCAATGACAACACAAAACCAACAAATCACATGCATATGCTATGCATTCATAAATCAACAAGGAAATCACACAGGCAACCTCTTACTTGAAAAGAAATATAGTTATATTTTTTGATCCACCTATTCCCTTACACTTTCCTGCTTTCCTTTCCCTTCTTTCTCTAAATATCTATGAAAAATAGAGTGCTCCAAACATGCTCCAAGAATGAGAGTATGAGAGAATGAGAGAATAGAAGAGAGCTCCAAAACCGAATTCACAAAAGGTTAACCAACCAAAAGCTGTGAAATGATCCTCATACGCCTTTTTATCATTGAGGCCACTATTTTATTCATTTCCCTTCATTTTTCCTTCAATTTCCCTCTCATTCAAATCTATGTCTCTTTACCTTCATTTTCTCATATTTTCCTTTATTTTCATAAACAAAATGCCAATTTTCCTTTTCCAATGCATTTTCCAATTTCCATAGCCATTTATTAAGCACCAGTGATACCATCACTATTTTTCACACTACATTCATCTTCAAATACGTGTACCATGACGTTGGTTATTTTTTTATTTACATAGAAAATAGACTAGGGGTTGTTACAAACCAGTCCCTCTTGGGGGAACATCGTCCTCAGTGTTCAATGACACCTATAAACCAACAAAACACATGCTTCCCATGGAAATTTATAACACAACTTGATGCAACATTTACATCATATCATGTTGTTGAGACAATGACCATCATAACATGAACACCATACCAATTATTGGAGCTTTATAACATAGCTTGATATGATATTTACATCATACATATACATATACATATAAACACCACAACATCAAACACATATACCAAAATACATTTGCTCAACCAGTGAATAGAGAAGGATACATAGCCTGCATATGATCAACCATCTCCCATGTAGCTTGATCGGGCCCAAAGTGCTTCCACTACACTTTAACTTTCTTGATTGCTCGATTCCATACCATGAGCATCTTTCACTACAAAATGAACTGAGGTTTAAGCTACAATTATCCTTCTCACTCCACCTGCAATACATACCAATCAATTATATGATCATCATCCTTCACATATATTTTAAGAAATCAATTGGGACTTCAACACAATTTACTTCAGACACATTCTGATGGGGCTCTCAACATTATTAGCTCACTTCCATGGATAAGATAGAGAGAGGTAGGGTTATCTATATAGAGCATAGAAGATTACCATTTTAGTAGGATTAATAAAGATGAGTTGAGTATGACAAAACATTATCATGGAGGGCACGTCCCATACACAAGATATTGTGCATTTGATCCCTCCTTTGGGATTGGATGGCGAGGTGTTGAATTGGTAACTTATGGAGAGGGCTAGGTGGTTGGATATATCCATGGCCACATTTAAATAGAGGCCATGGGTTAGTGAGGTGCTTGGGGGGGGAAATATTTTTGGGATATGGGTGGGATTTTTCATAATATCATGGAGATGGTAGTAGCTGCATGATGGACCTGCTCACGGGCACACACATAATGTCAAATCCCCATCATAGTTCCAAGAAACACTAGTGATTGGTAGGTTCAAATAAAGAGAAGAAAAACTTCATTAGATGTTTTGGCATGTTGTTTGTGCATGGGATCGCAGACGTTTAACATAATTTGGCAGGAGCTTACAGAAGGAGGTGGCATCGACAGGCCAACAGAAAAGGAATCATATGGATAAAATGATCTCTCATTGATGTATTGGGCACCATAACTACTAATATTTGACACAATAGTGGTATTATTGATTACTTGTGAGGAGTTAGGCCACTCATGTATACCATAGCTGATGAGGGGGTGTAGCTCACATCATGGTGGGTACACTAGCAGAGTGGCGGATGTGTTAGCACGTGTGGGATACAAGATGATACAAGGTGGTATGATAGTGGGCGTTGGTGTCTAGTGTTGCCCAAAGTTTTCCCACAGAGTTCATGTTGAAACCTTAGTTAAACTGAGAGGGGGCGGGGGGTGGGGGTGGGGGGGGGGTGAATCAGTTTAACACCTTCAAGAATTTTTAAAACCTTTCAATTAAACTTATTTACAATTTATCTTCATGATCAATTTTATATGGAAACAAACTTATATGTGCAGAAATGTTAAGATAATGTAACACCAGAATTATGACAAGAGCAATAAGTATTAAGCAGACTGAATAACCATATCAACACATAGACATCACACACAGAGACAACAGATATACGTGGAAACCCATAAAGGGAGAAAACCACATCTTATTATTGTTGTGATGTAAAGCCAAGCTCCAACTCCCTCTCACCACTGATTTTCTGTAAGAACCAACCTACAGGAGGCTCCAACCTCAAATTCTGCAAACTACAACTTGCAAGGAAGCTTCAACTCCCTCTTTTTCATAAAAGAAACATTTGTTGATTTACCTTGGATATCAGCTCTGTTCTGTACCTTTGATTTTTTTTTACTGTACTTCAATCTTGATTATTTCTTTTTCTTCAATTTTGCATTCTCTTCTCTTTTATCAATTTACTCAGAGAAATGTATCCATTTCAACTTTACAGTGGGATTTTATCTTTCTCTAGAGACTTGCCAATTATTTTATCACAAACAATGTAAACAATTAAAAACTTTCATTTAATTACAGTATAAATTTCGAATCATTTCAACAACTCTGCTCTCTCTCTGTTTTCTTCTCTCTTTTCCACAACTGCCACGCCTCTCTTTTTCGTTTCACTATATTCATTTTCCATGTTCATTGCAGTTGCATAGCTGCTGCCTATACAACTGTCTTTTAATTGAACATAAAAAATAACTCTTGACGTTATTATAGAACCTTTTTAGCAAAACGAATATATCTGTACTCACAATCTTTATCATGAAATAAGACCTCAACCATCAAAGATGTAACCTTTGGTTTCATATTGAAAAGAAATTCTTTGACTCATTAAACATACATTCCAGATTTGTCATTCTCATAAAACAAATATCTGTTCGCCAATCAAATGTTTTATAACCTTCTTAATAAACCATGGGTTTTATATTAATGAACAACCAACTAACCTCTGAAATATTTGGGCCCCACATGTCAACCCTGTTTTAAATACACATTCATATGTGACTCCAATACTCCACTTCATAACCCAAAAATATTCTATGCTCAAGGTTTATCTTTCGCATCTACAATATAACTCATATGTGAGGTTCGAATTTATCATAACATTATATATAAATAAATATATATATACATATATATATATATATATATGTATATGTATATGTATATTATAATAACATATATGTGTATCCATTAATCAGTCTTTATAATTTTCACTTCCATGTGGTAGGCCACATCCTTAATGCATTTATAACTCTTTATATTATTTTTAGCCTATACGATATAACAATGTGATAATTTTCTTATAAGTGTAACCTTCAGACTCACACGCCAAATATACACTTTGGCCAAACTGCTTTTTACGTCAACCATATGAATTGATATAATAGTTTATAATTTGACTCCAGTGGTAAATTAGCCATATTGAACCCTGCTTTATGAATACATCAGTGAATATCTCAACTTTGTAATAAAACTCAATGTATTTGGGCCCACAATTTCGAGCTCTTTGTATCTGTCGATGTGATGAATTAAATCATGGTTATAAACCATTGAAAAACCCCATTACACAATGGTCTTCAAAATATTAACAAATAGATGTTCCTAGCTTTACTATTTCACATTAACTGTCATATATTAACATGTAACTCTAACAACTATAGATGTCCGGCTAGAACAGTTGTTAAAACCTATATATAACCTAACAACAAGACTTAGCCCCGCCATATTAAACCTCATTTTATAACATATTGGGTACACCACAATTCACACATACCTCGTTACCCTTCGCGCATCCAACGGCTGTAATGCTATCGCGCCATCATACAATAATCCAATGGTAGTCACTCTCTAAAAGCGCTCGGGGTTTAATTCTTAACTCATGCGATGGAGATGGGGCCCAGCATTAACCTCCCGCTCACATACAATGGCTGGGGTGTCATCGCATCAACACCGATGATCCAGCGGATTAAAATGCATATCGCGCAACCAAACATCACGAGGGTTAATCCTCCAACATCGCGCGAAATAAATGGTTTTCATAAACCACTTATGGCCACGTGTCGACTAAAGACATATATCGCGTTCAAAACTCAAATTCAGCTTACCATTTGAAATTAACGCGAAACCCATGGTTTTCTCTCCAGAAACCGCCATTACTGTTCATACGTCGCGGTTCCATTCAGTTGCGCTCGAGGTTCTGCTCCAAATCCTTCACGCCTTGGTTATATACAAAGATATATATACTCCATTCAAAGATTTTCCTTCTTATTTCCGCCTTAACATAAAAACTTGTGTTTCATTCTTACTTCAATACGACGCTACCATAATATTTAATCCCAAACTCCATTAGGTTTTCACTGCTCGAAGCTCGGTTCTACCTCTTATCCTCAGGGTTCTGTCTTAACCTTTCAATGGTTTATTATACACATTTTGTTGCACTCTTGGTGCTTCTGCATGCTAAACCAACAATTCTATCAAAAAACTCAATGCGAATTCCAGGTTTGTATTTTGAATTCTTCGAAGCGCTTACTGTATTTCCTGTATGTGCAGTCTGCTACTCTGCCAAATGTAAACACCTGTCCTTTCATGCTCTATATGTATAGTTTTCTGCAGTAGTGCAAATATTCTCCTCATGCTTCCTGTCTACACATCCTGTCACTGTACTCTGCTTTGCCTCTTTCTCACTTTGTTCTCCTCATGCTCCTGCATATCCTGTCACTATATTCTGCTTTGCCTCTACTGCTATCCTTTGCCACTACTGCTGTCCTTTTCCATCAATGACAACACTTCTAACAGTCTCCCCCTTTGGAATTGATGGCAATAACATTTGTATGTTTATAGCTATTCTCTATTCCTTTCCATAGCTATTCTTTACTTATAGCTTTCCTCCCCCTTTGACATCAATGGCGAAGGGTTGATATTCTGATCGTGAGGACTTGTTTCATGCTCTTTGTGGATCTCCCCCTGAAATGATGTTTTCTCTTCTATTCTCCCCCTGAAACGATCCTTTTTCTTTATATCAGAGAGTAGCATCTACAGACACTACCCCTAGTCTATCTCTTAGATATTCAAATGGTTCTCTAGCAAGAGGTTTTGTAAATATATCTGTTGTCTGTTCTTTTGTTGGCACATATTCCAACTTCACTACTTTTTGAGCTACTTGTTCTCTGAGAAAATGATACTTGATTGGAATATGTTTAGTTTTTGAATGAAGCACAGGATTTTTTTATATGCTTATGGCACTTGTATTATCACATTTGATAGAGATAGGTTCATCAATGCTTACCTTCATGTCTTGGAGGGTTTGTTTCATCCACATGACTTGTGTGCAACATGCTGCTGCTGCTATGTATTCCACTTCTGCTGTAGATAGAGAAATAGATGTTTGTTTCTTACTTAGCCATGCCACCAGACTCTCTCCTAAATAGAATGCACCTCCATTTGTGCTTTTCCTGTCATCAACACAACTGGCCCAATCTGCATCTGTATATGCTGTCAAAATGAAGTTTTTTCCTTTTGGATACCATAGCCCATATTGTGCAGTCCCTTGTAGATATCTGAATATTCTTTTAATTTCTAGTAAGTGATTTTGTTTTGGTGCTGCTTGATATCTTGCCATAATTCCTACAGCCAGCACAATGTCTGGTCTAGAAGCTTTTAGGTATAACAGACTTCCAACCATGGATCTGTAAAGTTTTTGATCTACATCAATTGTTCCATCATCTGCACAAAGCTTGCATCCAGTAGTCATGGGAGCTGACACAGGTTTGCAGTCTTCCATTTTGAATCTTTTCAGCATCTCTTTTAGGTATTTTTCTTGTGAGATAAATGTGCATGTGCTCTTTTGTTGAATTTGTAGTCCTAGATAGAAGGTAAGCTCTCCAATCATAGACATTTCAAACTTTTATTTCATCTCTTCAGCAAATCCTTTTGTTAACTCATCTTTGTTGCTTCCAAACATGATATCATCTACATACACTACTACAATTAGAAGTTCATCTTCATTTTCTTTTATGTACAAGTTGTTGTCTACTCCTTCTTTCTTAAACCCTTGTTTTTGCAAGTATTTGTCCAGCCTTGAATACCATGCTCGAGGAGCTTGTTTCAACCCATATAATGATTTCTTTAATCTGCAAACATAGTCTACATTATCTGTTAAGGAGAACCCTTCTGGCTGCTCCATGTAAACTTCTTCCTCTAAATCTCCATTCAGGAAGGCAGAATTCACATCCATTTGGTATACCTTGAAGTCATGATAGCAAGGAAAAGCTAAAAATAGTCTGATAGCTTCCATTCTAACTACAAGAGAAAATGTTTCATCATAATCAAGTCCTTCAACCTGTGAATATCCCTTACACACAAGTCTAGTTTATTTCTGATTACCTATCCTTGTTCATTCATCTTATTTTGAATACCCATTTTGAGCCAATGACATTTTTCTCACTGGGTCTTGGAACTAGTACCCAAGAGTTGTTCTTCTCAATTTGGTCCAATTCTTCATTCATGGCATTCACCCAATGTTTGTCTTTGTTGGCTTCTTCAAACTTCTTTGGCTCTATTTGTGACAACATTGCTAGGTATACCTCTTCAGTCTGTTCAGTTAGTTGTCTTCTTGTCTATACACCTACACTCTTGTCCCTAATGATTTGATCTTCTAGATGGTTCTTCTGAATGTATCTTGAGGAGCTTTTTGATCTCAGGTCTGTATCTTCTATTGGCTTGATTATTTCATCATTATCTTGATTCTCTTCTTCATGAACTTTTGAAGGATTGCTGCAATCTGTAATTATTATCTTGTCTGATAATTCTTCATCAAATATTACATCAATACTTTCTACAATTTTGTGAAGTATTTTGTTGTAGCACCTGTAACCTTTACTCTTAGATGCATATCCGAAGAATATTCATTCATCTGCTCTTGCATCAAACTTTCCTAGATTTTCATCATTATTTTTTATAAAACACTTACTTCCAAAAACTCTAAAATGCTTGATTGATGCTGGTTTACCATGTCATAATTCATAAGGAGTCTTGTCACTGTTTGGTCTTAAATGAGCTTTGTTTAGGATATGCACAGCTGTGTGTACTGCTTCTGCCCAAAAGGTTTGAGGAATGTTACTTTCTTGCATCATGGCTCTGGCAATCTGTTGTACAGACCTGTTTTGTCTCTATGCCATTCCATTTTGTTGAGGTGTTCCTGCAATTGTGAACTGTTGCTTTATCCCATGCTCATTGCATAGATATGCAAAATCATAATCTGTAAATTCACCCCCTCTATCTGATCTGATGCACTTTAGCTTACATCCTGTTTGATTTTCTGCCAATGCCTTGAATATTTTGAATTTCTCAAGTGCTTCTGATTTGTGCTTGAGAAATGAAACCCATGTCATTCTGGAAAAATCATCTATTATTAGCATGAAATAGGATTCTCCACTTGGTGTTTTAGTTCTCGAAGGCCCACACAGATCCATGTGAAAAAGTTGAAGAGGTATTCTTGTAGATAGATTCTCTTTGGTTTTGAAGGATGTACGGGTCTGCTTACCTAGCTGACAGGATTTACATATTGTATTTGAAGGCTTCTTTATGGGTGGCATATCTCTGACTGCATTCTTTTTGCTTTGACTTATGATATGATCAAAGTTTAGGTGTCCCAATCTCCTATGCCATAACCAAGACTCCTCAAATTTTCTAAGATGACATGGTTCATTTTCTTCTTTTACTTCATAGACATTGCTTTCTGTTCGAACACCTTTGATCAGGGTTTTTCCAGTGGTGATTGATCTTACTTCATAGTCTTGAGCTCTAAAAATAACTTCACAGCCTTTATCACACATTTTAATAACACTCAACAGATTTGCTTTCAGCCCATCTACAAATAGTACATCCTGGGCTTTTCCTTTGCCATTGTCTAGACTGAATGAGCCTCTTCCTTTGATCTTTCCTGCTTTATCATTGCCAAAAGTAACATTTCCAGATTTCTTTTCATCAAAGGTTATAAACTTGCTTCTATCTCCTGACATATGCTTTGAGAAACCGCTGTCCAAATACCATTGAATTTTTAGATCTTGAGCTATTAGGGCCAAGTCACATTTATTCACTTTCTTTTTCCACTGCAAGCATCCTCTTGTTTGGTACCTTTTCTGAGATGATGAACCATATTCTCTTAGAGGACATTTGGAAGACATATGTCCACTTTTATTGCATACACAACATTTCGATATATCTTTAGTAGAATTATAAGTAGGAATAAACTCTCCATGATTCATAAACCTCCTTGAGGTTTTGAACATCAGTCTTTGTCCATATTTTCTACATTCTATGATTTTATGGCCAAATTCATTACAATAGAAACAATATCCATAAAAACAATTTGCATACCTGATAAAAGGTTGTCTTCTCCATTTTCCTGCTTGAGTAAAACTTTTTACCGTTTGCATCATTTGCTAGTTTGTATTTATTCTTCTTGTATGACAATATGCAGCAATATGTCCCAATTTGTGGCAAGCATAACAAGTGGCATTTTTCATAGGAGGAAAAAATCTCCTTTGATGACTTCCAAATTTGACAAATTCAGGAGTATACGAGTTTTTTTTCAGTTGAAAATTTATTTACTTCATCCTTTGTCATTTGAGCTTTCTCCTGGTTTTTATCTACTTTATTGCAGGATTCTTATTCCTTTGAAATATTCTGAGCTGCTTGGATATTCTCATCAGATTTTACAAAAATAATATTTTTGTTTTCTTTTTCTTTGCCTTTGCTTGATTCTCCTTCATAGCCTATCCCAGTTTTTATCAGAGGAGATCTTTGAGCATCTAGAATCTCATTTAACTTACTAGAGCTTGTTATTTGAGAAGTATCTATTTTCCTCTAGGCATTTTCTAATTTCTTCCTTAAGCAAACTACTTCTTCTTCCAACTTCTCTTGTTCCTGAGTTTTATCCTTGATCTGCTTAAGTAGAATATCCTCTACCTTCTTGGCTTCTTCAAGCTCTAATTTCAACTGAATGAGGGCTTCTGAGTTTTGTTCCTCTCTTACATATTTGAGAAGAATGTCTTTCTGGTTTCTGCACTTCAGTTTTAGTCTGTCAATTTCCTCCAAGGCACTTCTTAGCTCCCCCTCAAGGTCCACTTCACCTTCTTCCTCATCTTCTAAAATACATTCTTCCAACTCTTTTATAGCCATCAAAACAAATTCTAATGTTCCTTCTTCACTTTAGAATTCAGCTAATTCTTCTGATGCACTACTGTCTTACTGAGCATAGAAAGATTTTCTATTGAATCTCTTCCCTTTATTCCAGTTCTTAGATATGGTCTTCTCTGATTCATGAGTCTGATTCTTTTTTTTCTTATAAGGACACTTAGAAGCATAGTGTCCAACTCTTCCACAATTGAAACATTTAAATGGAAGTTTACCTTTATACTTACCTGAGCCTTTATCCAACTTCCTGATAAATTTAGCCTCTTCTTCATCAGAACGGGAGCATATATCTTCTTTTTCTTATTTCTTCTTCTCTGCCTTAAAGGCTGCCTCCCTTACATTTGACTTCCTCTGTGGCAGTCTCATTTCATAAGCTGTTAGTTTTCCAAGAAGCTGGTTCATGGTCAAGGTTTCCCAATCTGTTGTTTCTTCTATGGTAGAAACCTTGGGGTTAAAACTAGATGGAAAATATCTTAGGATATTTTGAACAATTACACATTCTTGCTTTCACCTAGTGCTTTCATATTATTGACAATTTCTGCAACCCTTAAAAAGAAACTAGCAATATCTTCATCATCATTCATCTTTAAAGTTTCAAACGGGGCTTTATAGACTTTAAGTTTCGTTGTCTTCACCTTTTTGTCTCCCTCATGAATATTTTCTAGAGTTTCCCACATTTCTTTGGCAGTTTTGCTATGCATTACTTTGATGAATTCTGCCTCACACAGTCCATTCAAGATTGCATTCATTGCCTTTGCATTAGCCACAAAATCTTGTTTAGATTCTTTCTCTGAGACATTTTCCTTAGAGTCATATCCAAATTCCACAGCAGCCCAAACTTCTATTCCTAAGGACATTATGTATGTTCTCATTCTGATTTTCCAGAAGGCATAATTTGCACCAGTGAAAAAAGGGGCCTTGTTCATTGAGGATCCTTCTTGACTAGCCACTCCAAAAACCTAGGATCTCCTTTCAGTTGTTAAACTGCTACAAAAAAAAAAAAACCTACCTTGATACCAATTTTTGAAACCTTAGTTAAACTGAGAGGGGGGGGTGAATCAGTTTAACACCTTCAAGAATTTTTAAAACCTTTCAATCAAACATATTTACAATTTATCTTCATGATCAATTTTATATGGAAACAAACTTATATGTGTAGAAATGTTAAGATAATGTAACAGCAGAATTATGACAAGAGAAATAAGTATTAAGCAGACTGAATAACCATATCAACACATAGACATCACACAAAGAGACAACAGATATACATGGAAACCCATAAAGGGAGAAAACCACATCTTATTATTGTTGTGATGTAAAGGCAAGATCCAACTCCCTCTCACCACTGATTTTCTGTAAGCACCAACCTACAGGAGGCTCCAACCTCAAATTCTACAAGCTACAACTTGCAAGGAAGCTTCAACTCCCTCTTTTTCATAAAAGAAACATTTGCTGATTTACCTTGGATATCAGCTCTGTTCTGTACCTTTGATTTTTTTTTACTGTGCTTCAATCTTGATTATTTCTTTTTCTTCAATTTTTCATTCTCTTCTCTTTTATCAATTTACTCAGAGAAATGTATCCATTTCAACTTTACAGTGGGATTTTATCTTTCTCCAGAGACTTGCCAATTACATCACAAACAGTTAAAAAACTTTCATACGATTACAGTTTAAATTTCAAATCATTTCAACAACAACACTGCTCTCTCTCTGTTTTTCTCTCTCTTTTCATCAACAACCACCTCACCTCTCTTTTTCATTTGACTATATTCATTTTCCCTGTTCATTACAGTTGCATAACTGCTGCCTGTACAACTGTCTTTTAATCGAACATAAAAAATAACTCTCGGCGTTATTATAGAACCTTTTTAGCAAAACAAATATATCTATACTCACAATCTTTATCATGAAATAAGACCTCAACCATCAAAGATGCAATGGTTTCATATTGAAAAGAAATGCTTTGAATCATTAAATATACAATCCAGATTTGTCATTCTCATAAAACAAATATCTGCTCACCAGTCAAATGTTTTATAACCTTTTTAATAAACCATGGGTTTTATATTAATTAACAACCAACTAACCTCGGAAAGATTTGGGCCCACATGTCAACCCTGTTTTAAATACACATTCATATATGACTCCAATACTTCGCTTCATAACCCAAAAATATTCTATGCTCAAGGTTTATTTTTCACATCTGCAATATAACTCATATGTGAGGTAATAAATTTATCACAACATTACATATATATATATATATATATATATATATATATATATATATATATATATATACTTTGACATGTATTAATCCTTTAATCAATCTTCCCCAAACTTTCCACACACCCATATTTCCAGGCCCACATCCTCGTTCAATGCATTTCATAACTCTTCATATTATTTGTTGGTCTATATGACATATAATAAACCAACAATAAAACTTTTTCTTTTCCACATAAGTTAACATGCATCAAGACTCCATATTACGCCCAAATATCACACCGGCCCACTGCTTTTTTGTTTCAATCTACATATATAAGACTCGGCATGTAACTCTGGTTTTATAATTTGACT
Source organism: Pinus albicaulis (assembly GCA_034641835.2). NCBI lineage: Eukaryota > Viridiplantae > Streptophyta > Pinopsida > Pinales > Pinaceae > Pinus > Pinus albicaulis. Next base: position 852,611,361 of record CM076572.1, read on the forward strand.
CCAGTGGTCAATTAGCCATATTGAACCCTGCTTTATGAATGCATCAGTGAATATCTCAACTTTGTAATAAACCTCAATGTATTCGAGCCCACAATTTCGAGCTTTTTGTATCTGTCGATGTGATGAATTAAATCATGGTTATAAACCATTGAAAACCCCCATTACACAATGGTCTTCAGCATATTAACAAATATATGTTCCTGGCTTTATTATTTCACATTAACCATCATATATTAACATGTAACTCTAACAACTATAGATGTCCAGCCAGAACAGTTGTTAAAACCTCTATATAACCCAAAAACAAGACTTAGCCGCACCATATTAAACGTCGTTTTATAACATATCGTGTCCACCACAATTCACACATACCTCGTTACCCTTCTTGCATCCAACGGCTATAATGATATCGCACCATCATACAATAATCCAATGGTAGTCACGCTTTGAAAGCGCTCGGGGTTTAATTCTTAACTCATGCGATGGATATGGGGCCCAACATTAACCTCCCTCTCACATCCAACAGCTGGGGCATCGTCGCATCAACACCAATGATCCAGCGGATTAAAAAGCATATCGCGCAACCAAACAACATGAGGGTTAATCCTCCAACATCGCGCAAAATAAATGGTTTTCATAAACCACTTATGGCCACATGTCGACTAAAGACATATCGCGTTCAAAACTCAAATTTAGCTTACCATTTTAAATTAACGCAAAACCCATGGTTTTCTCTCTAGAAACCACCATTACTGTTCATACCTCGTGGTTTCGTTCAGTTGCGCTCAAGGTTCCACTCCAAATCCTTCACGCCTTCGTTATATACAAATATATATATACTTCGTTCAAAGATTTTCCTTCTTATTTATGCCTTAACATAAAAACCCATGTTTCATTCTTACTTTAATATGACGCTACCATAAGATTTAACCCCAAACTCCATTAGGTTTTCACTGTTTGAAGCTCGGTTCTACCTCTTATCCTCAGGGTTCCGTCTTGACCTTTCAATGGTTTATTATACACATTCTGTTGCATTCTTGGTGCTTCCACATGCTAAACCAACAATTCTATCAGAAAACTCAATGCGCATTCTAGGTTTGTATTTCAAATTCTTCGAAACCCTTACTGTATTTCTTGTATGTGCAGTCTGCTGCTCTGCCAAATGTAAACACCTATATTTTCATGCTCTATATGTATAGTCTTCTACAGTAGTGTAAATCTGCTCCTCATGCTTCCTGTCTACACATCCTGTCATTGTAACCTAGTTTTGCCTCTTTCTCACTCTGTTCTCCTCATACTCCTGCATATCCTGTCACTATATTCTGGTTTGTCTCTTCTGCTATCCTTTGCCACTGCTGTTGTCCTTTTCCATCAATGAAAATACTTCTAACAGTTCAGTATTATGCAGAAGAGTGTGGGTCTACATGTTAGTGTACAATAGTGTATGATGTTGCATAGCAGGTTGTCAGAGCATTGCTTCTGGAGAGATGTCCTGATGAGGACAACATGCATGCCAGTAGGTTTGGTTTACCCAAGATAAATGAGGGAAATTACGAGCATCCATTGGATATATCCCATGGAACTCACACACCTTTTCCTCCCTCGTATTTCTCATAACCTCTAAAGAATTGGTTGTTGTCCCTTCACACTCTCACCATGAGTATTAGGGTGTGATTAGATCACTTGAGATAGTTACATGGTGTTGAATGCACCAGGAGAGAGACTTATGTAGTAGCATATGGTTAGTGTGCAAGTTGTCATATGTAGGTTTTGGATTGGCCCGACTTACTATAGAAGTGGAAAACACTCCACCCTTGAGCTGACACTTAGGGAGATGCATGACACATTTTGGGCAAGACATTAGGAGGTGTCACGAGAGCATGTATAGTGGGTGGTGGACCTTTATCACATGCATATGTTTAGACTCCAGGTAGTATCGGGGTGCACCTTCAAGAGATAGGATATAATATCTCACGATGTGGTATGGAAGGCACAATGTAGTTTTGCATGCATCATACTGATTCATGACATGTGGAGTCTATGAATTGATTGCATGCAGGGACCAGATACATGGAACATGTGGTTTCTAGTATTTATTGGGACTATTTTACAACATATCTAGTTATGTGATCGAGGGATTCAATTGGATGATATGACACTCCATTCTATGATTAGCGGGATCATGGAAGAGGGTGATCTAGTTCACCTTGGGTTTGACACATGGGGGAATGGTTGGACCTCCATTGTGTGATGAGGTAGATTTTACTATTGCTACTCATGATCAAGGTTGATAGTGGATGGGCATACATTGGAATCATGGATGTTTTTGGGCAAGATGAGCTTGGCCTTCACAGATATTTCTCCATTAGATTCCATGAGAGGAGGGTACAGTCTACGAAAAATGTGAGGTCTATCATAATTAGAGTGGAAACAAATCAACATGATGGCACTCTTTTGAGACTAGCATGGGATCTATTCATCACAAGACTTGGTAGTTTAGCTACCCTTAGGGGTGATCTAGTTTCTACAAGGGAATATCATTCTGATCTTCCATTGGGTTTTAGTGGTTTTCTGCTAACATGGAAGACTTCAACAATATGGAAGGATGTTAAATAGGAATAGATTAGGGGAAGCATGTGTAGGTGAGGATTAATCTCCACGGGGTTTGGGTTGTATCTTCAGGACTCTAATCTTGAATTGCATGCAACTGATTACTCAGTAGGGAAGCTTTTTGTGGAGTTAATCAATATTTTTCCCTACCTAGGTAATCTACTTATTAGGGATATGTAGAGGGCTTCACAAGGATAAGGATGTTTTGGGATCCTGGTGACATAGGATTTATCTATGTGGTGGTGGCATCATAGCAAGGAGTGGTTCAATGGCGTATTTGGGGCCTTAGCATTAGCTAGGCCAGCTTGTGGACCAACAACATATGGGAATTGTTTGGGGACGAGAAATTTTTGGTGGGGAGGATTGGGATGTTCCCAATTTTCTTGCATACAAAAATAACTAAGCAGTTTTTCCAATTTTGGTAATATTGAATAAAAAATGGAAAATATATTATTTTTTAGGAAGAATGAATAAATTATTATTTTAATGGAGAATGGTGGAAAAATAATATTTTGTTGGAGAATGGAGGTAAATTATTATTTTATTGGATAATGGTGGAAAATTAATATGTTATTGGTAAAGGAAGAAAATTATTATTTTATTTAAAATGATGGCAAAAAGTATCATATTGGAAAATGGGTGCCACCAATAAAATAATAGAGAAAAGGGAGAATATAGAAGCTAGAAGGAATCTCAATGGAGAATTATAAATGCAATATGGAATTAATGGGAAATTATTCTATTCTTGTATATCTCATTGAAAAACTGAAAGGAGCTCATGCAAGTTCAAAAATTTCAAGTGAAACTCAAGCTAATTTTGATGGAATTTTATTGTCACCATAGTTAGAACTTTGGGATTGTTATCGTATATCTTCCATTTGTGCCTATTACATGGAGTCTTCATCATTGAATGAATTTGTTTGCAAGTATCTTCAACTGGTGCTTATGCAGGCTTTAGTAAATTCCAAAGAGGGATGAGAACAAGATTGGCAAGTCAATTCTAAATATTTTTTTCCTATTCCCAAAAATCTATTTCTCAACGCCAAGATTCATATTCAAAGAAATAATAATTACAATAAGTTTAGAGGGGTGAAATTATCTCAAACTAAAATTGAGTGGCCAATCTTAGGATGTCGAGTTCTATCATGAAGCCAAATATAGATTGGTTGATCTCCTCATGGTTCCTGAATTAGATCACCAAGGATGGGGGATATTCCAAGTAGGAGAGAACTATAGAAGCTAAGGGAGGGATGTTTTAGGGATGTCGAGAATTCATTCTTCTTCGAATATCAAATGCCAAATTTGATAGACTAATTGTGGTCATTTTCTCCTTTAGTTTGGATCAAGAGTTCTAGTGGCAAGATCCACAATTTTTTCCATAGGAAAGAGGAAAAATTATATGAAGGGAAAAGGGTCGATTTATTTGTATCAGCAGTGGTCACAAGTTCGAATTATTTGGTGTTCGGGTAATGGTCTCAAAGGTAAAATTTATTGGGTGTATCAGCAGAGGCTTTAAGGTGAAATTGTTGCAATATATAGGGAGGAAAATTACTATTTTTAGACTGCTAAATTGGCCTCATAATTAATATCTTACTGAGCCATATTATTGTAGCGGAAGAGTATCAAGTTGTATATCATTATCCATATTTGTCTATGAGGGAGGAAGGGATCACACCATTGAAATATTTAGCAATTCTTGGTACCAACCACTTGTATGGAAAAATACCAAGAGGTGGGGGGGGGGGGGGGGGTGAATAGGTATTTAAAAAATCGCACAATATTTTTCTTTTCTTTACTGAAATATATACGTGATTGTACTTAAGCCAACCAGTGTATGTACATGACTTTCATTCAAGAAACTAGCGTTGACCAATCAACATATACTTCCGATAAATCTTCATAAATTTACTTAGAAAAGTGCATTAATGTTTCATACAACATTTAGTAAGAAGTAAACATGTGCAGTAAGAACATAATAAGTCATCACACATAAGAAACATACCTAAACACCATGATTTAAGGTGTAAATCCAATGTGCGAGAAAACCACCGCTATTGTCGTCTCTGTCTTCAATATTTATTATATAGAAAACTGCTTAAAATCTTGTACTGGCGCAAACTCATACCAGTAGGAAAGTACCTGCCTGCAGAAGGCTGCAACCTTCACTCGTTCTCTAGATGCTACTGGAAGGGAGCTCCAACCCCCTAGTCTCGTTTACCAGCCACCACTAGAAGGGAGCTACAACCCCTTGAGTTGATCACCATCTCCTACTGGTAGAAAGCTTTGACTTCCTCAGCACCACTGCGGACCACGTTTCATAAATTTCCACACCGGGTTCAACATATTTAACACGTCACAACTTGTAGATCAACTGAAGTAAAAATCAACCAAATTCAAACATAACAGTGAGACCACTGTAACCAGATCATAGAACTCAACCCAGACTTCTGCATCAACACATTGAATCATCTGCAACCCTGATAATCCATAAGACAAAATGTATATGCTACTTTATTTACATCAACTAGTGCGTATACGCACATTTCTGTGGAGAAACCTATGTATAGATCTCAATATATTAAGTTTTGAATTCTAACTCAAACTCAGAATTGATCAGAGATATTCTGACATATTTTTTTATTTTTACAAATCCCTCATACAGTTAGTAGTATCAATAATTTTTCAATCAACCAATCACTGATCTTTAATCACAATCAACTAGAATCATAATCAGTTCTCAAACAACCCATATATATATGAAGACATCATTGACAGACAAAAGAAACTGTTAGGTCCCTATATTACTAGTTTAGTCCCTTATTGTTATTAGTGTAGTCCCCTTATTGTTATTGTTGTACCCCAGTAACCCCAATATTGTTATTATTGTGTCCTTACATTATTATTTTTAGGTTGGTTAGGATTATATTGTGGCCCCATGGACTCCTATATATAGAAGGAGGTTTTGGTCATTTGTATCATCCAAGAATTTTTCATTTATGTAATGTATTGGAGGTTGCCCCCTCGAAGTGGCTGATTTCTAAGGCGTTGATCTCTCTTTTATTCTATTTTTGGAGCTGGTTTCATAACATTTGGTATCAGAGCTTTGGATTCTAGGGTTCTGCTGCTCCAAACAGGTCATCGTGGCATTTTCGCTATAACTCTTTTTAAATAATAGATATCAGTATTATTTCTTACAAGGGCATATTGAAGAATAGATTTCAGTATTGGGTTCTAAAATGCACCCCAAAAAGAATTCAACACCCATTAAGCCTTCAGAAGGCTCTACTATGACTCATGAAGACGAAGAAATGCAACATGAGATATCAAAATTACAAGAGAAAGTGCACCAAATTTCGATATCGCAAAGAGCAACAAAAAATGAAATGGAAGTTTTGAAGAAAGGCATGGAAACTAAGATGGATGACATGGAAGCTAATATCGATGAGAAAATGAAAGAAAACATGGAAAACATGAAGTATGATCTAAAAGTAGACATCAAAGGTTTGGAAAAGTTCATACAAGAAATGTTTCCTAATGGGGAAAAGATAGTAGAGGAAACTCATGATGAAAAAAAATAAATGTTAACCGTGATTTCATAAACTCTAATGTTGGATGGAAGAACCACCATATTCCAAGGATGGATATGAGGAATTTTGATGGAAAGGATCCCATAACATGGATACTACAGATGGAGCAATATTTTGATCTCAATAATGTGCAAAACACACAAAAGGTATGCATTGCAACCTTAAATTTAGAACAAAATACATTTGTATGGTATCGATGGATTTTCTCCCGTAAAAAAATTGTCACTTGATCAATTTTTAGCGAGGAAATGATAGCACATTATGAGGATACAAAAAGCAACACCTTCTTTAGCCAATTGATAAATCTCAAACAAAACGGTTTAGCGGTGGAGCACATTCAGGACTTCCAAAAATTGAATATAAGGGTAACTGATATTCCAGAGGAACATATGATTGATGTCTTTATAGGGATTTCAAAGGATAACATCCAACATGAATTTTGTGTTTGGGAACCTGATTCATTGGAAAAGTCATTCAGGTTGGAAAGAAAAATTGAATGTAAAATTATGGCGACAAGGAAGTCTACCAATCACATATATAAAGATGGAAGTGTTGCTACTCGTAGACTTCCACAACCTACAAGGTTGACACCACAACAATTAGAAGAAAAAAGAGAAAAAATTCTTTGCTACAGTTGTGATAGAAAATACACTAAAGGTCATAAGTGTCCTGAGAAGAAATTATTTTACATAGATTGTGAAGAGGAAGAATAAAATGAATAAGAATATTCAAAAGAAGAGGATATACACTAGGAACCAACCCTAGAAGAGGAAGAAATGAGTCTGACCATTTTGTGTAATGCATTGGCAGGAATTACCACTCCTCATATGCTCAAGATAGGACATATCAAGAATAAAAGGTAATAGTGTTGATTGATTTGGGTAGTACCCATAATTTTATTCATTGTAAGGTAACCAAGGAATTGAATTGTTTCCTATACACAAAACTGGAATGTCAAGTGATGGTTCCAAATGGAGGAACTATAAATTTCTCTATAAAATGCCATAATATCAAGATAACCATGGGGGAATATGTATTGAATACTCCAATGCTTTCGATTCCAATGGGAGGTGCTAATGTTGTACTAGGAGTACAATGGTTACAATCTTTGGGGACAGTAGATTTTAATTTTCAAAAACTTTTCTTCAATTTTTTTTTTAGAAGGAAAGGAAGTTGAATTACAGGGAATCACAGGGAAGCCAGGAAATATAATAAGCTCTAATTTCATGACAAAACTTCTGAAGAAAGAACAAAGAGGCGTAATTGCACAATTATGCTTACTAGAAGTTCCAACATCAAAATCATCTATTTCTGCAGATCTCCAAAAATTCTTGGAAAATCATTCCAAGGTGTTTGAAACTCCCAAAGGACTCCCACCTATTCGTGATCGTGATAATGATCATGCTATTCATTTGATTCCAAGAATTGTTCCTCCAAACATCAGGCCTTATAGATATCCTTATGTCCAAAAGAGAAAAATTGAACGTATGATTGCAGAAATGTTAGAGGTCGGTATAATTCAACCTAGTCAAAGTTCTTTCTCTGCTCCAGTAGTATTTGTGCACAAGAAGGATGGATCATGGCGCATGTCTCCAGATTATAGGGACCTCAATAAGCTCACCATTAAAGATAAGTTTCCCATTCCTGTGATTGATGAATTATTGGATGAATTAAATGGAGCAATTTATGTTAGCAAGTTGGATCTTCGTTCTGGACATCATCAAATTAGAATGAATAATGAAGATATTCCAAAAACAACATTTCGAACTCATTAGGGTAATTATGAATTTTTGGTCATGCCTTTTGGCCTTACCAATGCACCTTCTATATTTCAAGGGTTGATGAATTCCATTTTGAAACCATTCCTTAGAAAAATTGTGCTAATATTTTTTGATGATACACTAATATACAACAGGTCTTGGAAGGATAATGCTCAACATGTTGATAGGGTGATCAAACTATTCCAAGAGAAACAATTATATGCAAAAACATCCAAATGTTTCTTTGGAGTACAAGAGGTGGAATATCTGGGTCATATTGTATCTCATAAGGGTGTTAAGGTAGACCCCAACAAAATTAAAGCCATTAAGGAATGGAAAGTCCCCACAACCATAAAGCAGTTGTAAGGATTTCTCGGGTTAACAGGGTATTATCATAATTTTGTTAAGAATTATGGGAGAATAGTAGCACCTCTAACAACATTGTTGAAGAAAGATGCATTTTCATGGACTCCTGAAGCAACTAAGGCCTTTGAACATCTTAAAGAGGCAATGTGCCTAGCACCGGTCTTAGATACGCCAGAATTCACAAAACCTTTATTGTGGAATGTGATGCCTCAGGAAATGGAATTGGTGTTGTTTTAATGCAAGAAGGAAGACCCATTGCTTTTGAAAGTCGTCCAATCAAAGGAAAGTATTTACAGAAAGTTATATATGAGAAGGAAATGTTAGCAATACTACATGCACAAAAGAAATGGAGACCTTACATAATGGGAAGACACTTCAAGGTAAAAAGCTATCATGATAGTCTTAAACACATTTTGGAACAAATACTATCTTCAGAAGAGCAGCAAAAATGGGTCACAAAGATGTTGGGTTATGACTTTGAAACTATCTACAAAAAAGGGAAGCTCAATGTTTTTGTAGATGCACTCTCAAGAAATAATGAAGAGGCAGAAGCATTTATTTGTGCCATTTCTATTATCCAAACCACATAGGAAAACCGAAGCAAGGGATGAATGAAAGAAGGAATAAGAAGTGTGGACACTCATTCAAAAGTTGCAGCAAGATCCTAGTACATCTGATACATTTAGTTGGAAAAATGATCCCTTATGGTACAAATATCGCTTATATATTTGTAAGAATTACCAACTAAAACAAAATATTCTTTTGGAGTTGCACACTTCTCGTTTAGGAGAACACTCAGTATTTTTAAAAAATTACCACAGGGTGAAGAAAGATTTTTTTTGGGATAGCCTTAAATCTGATATTCAAAAGTTTGTGGCGGAATGTTTGGTTTGCCAACAAAATAAAGTTGAGAAAATTAAGACCCCAGGTCTTCTACAACCTTTATCCATTCCAAGTCAATGTTGGGAGGATATTTCAATGGATTTTATCACAGGTTTACCTAAGTCCAAAGGAAAGAGTGTCATGATGGTGGTAGTTGATAGAATTACCAATTATGCACACTTTTGTGCATTATCTCATCCATTTAAAACAATTACAGTTTCTACTACATTTCTGGACACAATTCAAAAGCTACATGGAAACCCAAATATTATTGTGAGTGATAGAGATCCCATTTTTACTGGAAATTTTTGAAAGAAGTTATTTTCTTGTTTGGGTACTCAATTAGCTCATAGCTCATCTTATCATCCTCAATCCGATGGTCAAACTGAGATAGTGAATAAATGTTTGGAAGGATATCTTCGATGTTTTGTATCTTATAAACAAACACAATGGGTCAACTGGTTACCTCTCACTAAATGGTGGTATAACACTTCCTTACATACTGCAGCAAAAATGACCCCATTTATGGAACTTTATGGATATCATCCACTGTCCATCACATCATATTTAAGAGAAAATTCTAAGGTTCAAGTAGTGGAAGATCACATCGATCATCAACAAGAATTTCTCCAACTCTTAAAGGATAACCTAAATTTGGCACAAAATCGAATGAAACAATAGGCAGATCAACATTGCAGTGACAGAAGTTTTGATGTAGGAGACTAGGTATTTTTATGGCTACAACCATACAAACAAATTTTCCTCAAGCAAGCTAAGAACGATAATAAATTATCACCAAAGTACTATGGTCCTTACAAGGTGTTGCAAAATATTGGTACTATGGCATACAAATTGGAGCTTCCTACTTCTTCGCGGGTGCATCTAGTTTTCCATGTTTCATGCTTAAAGAAGGTTATATGTGAAAATATTCCAGTTCAAACAATATTGCCAAAACTTGATGAGGAAGTAAAAACAATATTGGAACCGTAAGAGGTCATGGAAACAAGAACTCGACAGCTATGAAATCGATCAATTTTCAGAGTATCTCATCAAGTGGAAGAACTTACCCACTGAAGATTCTACATGGGAGGATGAGAATTTTATACAGAAGCACCCAGAGCTACTCAAGCATTGAGGAAATTTTTTTTTTGAAGGAGAGGGGCATGTTAGGTCCCTATATTACTAGTTTAGTCCCTTATTGTTATTAGTGTACCCCCCTTGTTGTTATTTTTGTACCCCTGTAACCCCAATATTCTTATTATTGTGCCCTTACATTATTAATTTTAGGTCGGGTAGGATTATATTGTGGCCCCATGGACTCATATATATAAAAGGAGGTTTTGGTCATTTCTATCATCCAATAATTTTTCATTTATGTAATGCATTGGAGTTTTCCCCCTTGAAGTGGCTGATTTCTAAGGCGTTGATCTCTCTTTTCTTCTATTTTTGGAGCTACTTTCATAACAAAAACACAACAAAACTTATCAGAAATTTTCTTCAGCATTCTTCTGCAAAACCCTGGCTTGCATACACGCCTTACATAAAGCATATCTACATATGTACACACTTATCCCGTAACCAACTTGTGTATAGATCTCAATATGTCACTGAATATATACACGCCTCTGTAGAACCAAACATGTGTGTATACGCGCCTTCCTTGAGTCGAACCCATGTCTAGATCTATAAATAATTCAGGACTATGCAAAATTTTAGAATTACAAACTTACTCAAATAATACCCCCCACTACAACAAACATGGGCTAGGCCACATATCTAAACAACTCATAAATAAATCATGCAAATACATAGTCATTTCAGGTCTATAGATCCTGATCCATCATTGTATTCATGAGTACATCATTATATCATATCTATCAATTGATTATAGCCCATTCCATGCATATATACTTTATATTGAAGTATTCATTCAATTCACATACACATTCACACTTAGAAGTATGATCTTCACCTCCTTATATAGTTTGAGCCTTAGCCAATACCATGAGCCAAAACTAGACAAGTCTTGATGGTATTCTTGGATAGGATCAAGTAACCGTTACTGCACTCAATATTGTAGGATAATACCATGGTAAATACCCCTCGTATTATAAAATTTTTGTGATAGTACATACACAACTTTGCTTCTTCATACCTGCATGTATAACAAACTTTTCCTTTACTAACTCATGTATAGTTCTTCAATTATGTATCTTTATCCATCTTCTGATTTTGATTTGCAAAACCTCTATCCCAACATTTTGTCATTCTGTTCCATCACTTTGTCACCTCTGAGCTTATCCAGAAACCATATACTTGTTCTTTTACAAGTGGATTGACATCAAGGACAACACATGAATCAAAATGCCAGCACCACTAGTGAAGAGAGGACCGAGGTGCTAAAATAAAGGAACCATTCTTCTAGATCTGAAACATTATTCCATGTTCTTGTAGCAGCTAATGTATAAGAGGATGAAATGGTAACATTTGTGTAGTAACCAATCAAGGAAGTCCAAGTTTTATCAGAGGATTCTCCAAGAGAAGTTATGTTGGCATAAGTTTTTTCCAGATGTAATCCCTTCAGTTGCATTGTAAACTTGTAATTTTACTCTTAATAAAGATCAATCTTTAACTAAAAATTTCTCTTATTTCATTTTTCATATGAATTGTTTGAAAAAATCTGTTTGTTACCTCTTGAAGTGAATTTTATGAGTTTTCAATAAAAAATTTGAAGAAAGCTGTCAAAGAACAATTCAAATATTTTTGGAAACATTTTCTTGAAAAGGATATTATTGTGCTCTAAATTGATTAGAATATTTTCTTGGTTGAAAATATTATCATTGTCGTTTAGTACATGTTTTGGTATCTATTGTAATTTTTTCAATAGGAATATTACATTAATTATTTGTTGAAAATGCAACAAGATGATGGAGCTTAGTGAAAAGAAGTTGCCTTCACTAAGTGGGCCCGCAAGCTATTTTTGGAGCAAAGTCTATTTTTAGACTATGTCTATTTTTAGGCATATGGATCATGTTCTATGAGTTGTAGGATGCTATTTGTGGATGGTTGGTCAAGACGAAAAAAATAGATGGACTTCTATTTTTATACATACTGGGCGGAATCTATTTTTAGATTGCCAGTCTAAAAATAGATATGTCGAATATTATTAGCTCTTAATAATATTTGGACTCTAAACATTATCTTATCCTCTTGGAGCACTTCAGTTTGATGCCTGGATGTGGCACATGCAGCTGACAGAAGGAAATACTCTTTTCCTAAGGGTTAGTTGAGCTATTGCATGGTTGACTTCGGTTAGAACTCATGTGGCAGAGTTTGGTGGAGTTGTGTTCGGTTTAACTTAGTTGAACTAGTTGTATTTAGTCTAACTGATAAATACACTAGTGATGAGTGGTGTGAATTAATTATTAATTAATTCACTAATTATTAACTCATAAACCAACTAAAGAATACATCAGTTAACTGCAATGCATGGACAGTTCAGTGGAGACCAGTGTTAGAGGTGGGTGAAAGGGTGAGTCTACTATCAGTTATGACTATAGTTGTGCATGAGATTTGCACACACCTTGATTGAGATTGCCAATGAGGATTGCGCAGTACAATCCAGTGGGATTCGAACTTGGATCTCATCATTATTCATCTTGGATTGCGCAGTAGAGGCAGGCAGACAGGTGGAAGAGATTTGAACTTGTGACTTGTTCATATATGAGCTAGTTTGTGTGTAGCATGTGAGATAGTGCTGAGAGCTGTGAGGAGCTTTGTGCTATGTATTGTTACATGTTCTCTATCATTATAATATACAGATAGTTGGGGGTTTTCAGCTGTAAGCTTTCCCATTACATATTGTGTTATATGTGTGCTTGATTATGTTTTAATGTGCGCATGCGACTGCTTCTATTTCCGCAAATTGATGATCAATTGTAGAAGAGGTTATGTATTATGCATGAAGCTCAAATAGTGTGTAATCAGGATAATCTCGGTGAATAATTCAACTATTATTCAAATTTCTACATGGTATCAGAGCTAAATTGATCATCAGATCTATTACAGTGATTACAATTTATTTCGGTAGACAGAGTCTGTAAGCGGGCCAGGTAGCCTCTGGATCCATCCTTTCTTTGAAAGGTGATATATCCAGTAAATGCCCCTACAGTTGATCTTTGTGCTAGAAATAATTTGTTCTCACATATTAGAAGCGGTTGAGTTTTGACCTGGTGGAATTCGAATTTGCAGTAGTGTTTTCTTAGTGTCGAAGTCAAAAATGTCTTTCAATGGATTGCGATTGGAGTATGCTCTTGAAGGCAACTTAAATTATATTGCATGGAGAGATAGGATGGAGGCGGTGTTATATGACAACGGGTTGAAGGAGTTCATAGATGCTGAAGTCCCAAAGCCTAATGATGCTGCTCAAGTTGAGGCTTGGCAAAAGAAGACAACAAAGTGTTGAAGGATTCTATTGGAGGACGTGAAGGATCACATTTTATCCAGCCTGCATGGAAAATCTTCTCCATACTTGATGTGGAAAGTGTTCACAGATTTATTCCAAAGAAAGAGCGACCAGAGGAAGTTGGCGCTCAAGGATAAACTCAGACACATAAAGATGGAGAAAGGCGACAGTATGCCCAACTACCTCACGAAGTTCATCCAATGCAGGGATGAGCTGGGAAGTGTGGGGGTGACTGTAGATGATGAGGAATTGGTGATATTGGCTCTCCTTGGTCTTCCGAAGAGTTGGCATTCCTATCAGGACTCTGTCAATGGTCGGGAGAAATTGCCAGGATGGGAGCGACTTTGGTCAGATCTTGTGCAAGAGGAGATAAGGCGGAGTACCAGGGACGGATCTTCATCAAAGGCATCTGATGAAGAAAATTGCGCTTTGGATGCCAAAGCAAAGAAGGGGAAGAGCAATAAAGCTTCTCATTCTGGTGTGAAAGGCAAGAAGCAGGACATGTCCAAGGTGAAGTGCTTTCACTATCACCAACATGGACATTATGCCACAAATTGTCCGCAGAAGAATAAAAATAAGCAGGCTTCTGGATCTGCAGCTGGAGAGGCCTTAGCCTCGCAGTTTGAGCTAGATTTTTCACTGATCGCATGCTTGGTATCAAGTGTGATGGGTTTAGTTTGGTTCTTGGATAGTGGTGCATCTTTTCACATGACAGGAGATCGAGATTTGTTTTCTGATCTGGATGAAAAATATCTTGGAGTGCACATCGAGATGGGCGATGATGGTAGATACAGTGCGACCGATATCGGTACCATTTCCTTTGAGAGGGAGTTTGGTAAACCCTTCGTATTGAATGAAGTGATGCATGTTCCAGGATTGAAGAAGAATCTTATCTATGTGGCGATGTTGGAAGACAAGGGATATGATGTTGTCTTTAGCAAAGGAAAGGCTTTCCTACGCAGTAAGACAACTGGAGAAATCTAGAAGATAGGGGTTCAAGTCAAGAACCTTTATCGATTGCAAGTGGATGGATGCGCAACAATGGCATGCAAGGCAGAAGGAGTGGTGAGCCGGGATGATGGCGAGCTATGGCACCGGAGATTGGGCCACCTTCACCATGGAGCTTTGAAGATACTGCAGTAGATTTCTACTGGGCTTCCTAAGGGCACTCTTGCGTAGTCAGATCAGTGCAAGGGGTGTACCTTGGGAAAATTTGTGAAAGCCACCTTTCACGAGAAGGATAGTCGCGCCACGACGATCCTTGAGAGAATTCACACAGACGTGTGTGGAACTTTCTCAGTAGCTTCGACAGAAAAGCACAGGTATTATGTGATATTTGTTGATGATTTTTCTCGTAAGTGCTGGATCTTCTTCATGCAGAAGAAGAGCGAGACATACTCAAAGTTCTGTGAGTTCAAGGTGCTGGTTGAGAAAGAATCGGGGAAGCAGGTGAAGGCTCTTAGGAGCGACAATGGTGGTGAATTCATCTCTGGCGAATTCAAGGACTTTTGCAGCGCAGAAGGAATTCGAAGAGAGCTCATAACACCTCATAACCCACAGCAGAACGGGGTTGCTGAGCGGAAGAACAGAACGATCGTGGGTGCTGCACGAGCGATGTTGCATAATCAGGGCCTACCCATTCACTTATGGGTGGAGGCATGCAATACTGCAGTATATGTGCAGAACCGTTGTCCTCACAGGATACTTGGCATGAGTACACCCGAGGAGGCGTTTTCTGGTAAGAAGCTTGATATTTCCCATTTGAGGATTTTTGGTTCACCTGTTTACATTCATGTGACGAAGGATGCCAGGAAGAAGCTGGAGCCGACTGCGGAGGTTGGGATATTTGTGGGGTACACTGATACGCCCCACAACTATCGTGTGTATTTTCCAGACAGTCGCAAGACTGTTGTGCGACGGGATATAAAATTTCAGGAGGAGAAAGCCATGAAGTGTTCTCTTGAGAGGGAGCCACACTTGCATGTAGATGAGGAGCTATTAGTTCCTAAGGATGAGCTTTAGGATGTGTATCAGCCACAAGATGAGGTTCATGGAGTGGAAGAGACCACTCATGCTGCGCCAACCATCAGAGGGCGGAAGCGCACTACATAAGCTAAGCGACTGGCTCAAGATGTAGAGAATGTTGTAGGAGCACCTACATCACAGCGCAGACAGAGACAATCACCAAACCGGTACACTGGATACATGGCTCTTGTGAGAAAATGTGTCGTGACAGAGCCATCCTCTTTCGAGGAAGCTGTGAAGGACCCCGGATGGGTAGATGCCATGGTGGAAGAGTATGATTTGATTGTCAGAAAGAGTGCATGGGAGATTTTCCCAAGGCCGGAAGGGAAATCAGTGGTGGGTTCGAGATGGATCTACAAAGTGAAGCAGGCAGCTGACGGGAGTGTGGAGAAGTACAAGGCAAGATTTGTTGCCCGAGGCTTCTCACAGATAGAGGGTATCGATTATGAGGAGACCTTTGCACCTGCCGCAAGGTATTCTTCCATACGGACGATTCTTGCTCTCTCAGCGCAGATGGGGTGGCACAGTCATCAGATGGATGTGAAGACTGTGTTCCTCAATGGAGTCATTGAGGAGGAGGTGTACATACAGCAGCCCGAAGGTTTCGAGATCTTCAGCAGTGAGTCGCATGTGTGCAGGCTCAAGAGAGTGTTGTATGGGTTGAAACAAGCACCTCGTGCTTGGTACACACGGATAGACAGTTATTTCACTGGACTTGGATTATCCAAGAGTGAGGCGGATCCTAACCTATACCAGATTGTGGTGGGGGGTAAGTTGCTGATCATTGTACTTTATGTAGATGATTTGATTTTGACAGGTGATGAACTGTTGATACACTCATGCAAGGCTGATCTTGCAAAGGAGTTTGAGATGAAGGACTTGGGCCTCCTTCATTATTTCCCGGGATTGGAAATTTGGCAGCGCAGTGATGGACTGTTTGTTTCTCAGGGTAAGTATGCCTGGGAGATACTGGAGAAGTTCAACATGCATGGCTGCAAGCCTGTTGATACTCCTCTTCCTGGAGGTTGGAGGAAGGAGGATGCTACTTCAGCAGAGGTAGTGGATGCCACTGTTTATCGACAGTTGGTGGGGTCGCTTATGTATCTGGTCAATACACAACCTGATATATGTTATGCTGTTAACCAGCTTTCACAAGCTATGGTTAAGCCTACCAAGCTCTTCTGGAAGGCAGGCAAGCATGTATTGCGTTATCTTAGAGGCACATCAGGATATGGATTGTGGTACAGACAGGAGGATGAGGTGAAGCTATGTGGCTTCACGGATGCAGATTGGGCAGGGAGCCCAATGGAAAGAAAGAGCACATCTGGAGGGATCTTCAGTATCGGATCAACAACAGTTTCTTGGTACAGCAGGAAGCAGAGATCCATGGCACTCAGTTCAGCAGAGGTCGAGTATATGGCAGCAAGTTTGGCTGCATGCGAGGCTATATGGATGAGGAAGATCCTGGTCGGGTTGTTCGAGTCACACTTGGAGCCTACTGTGATTTATTGTGATAACCAGAGTTGCATTAAACTCTCAGCTAATCCAGTATTTCATGATAGATCCAAACACATCGACATCAGGTACCATCATATCAGAGATTGTGTGCAGTGGAGAATCATGTTACTTTCATATGTTCCCACGGAGGATCAGGATGCTGACATCTTGACGAAGGCGCTCACCAGGAGCAAGTTTGAATTCCACAGAGGCAGGATAGGGGTTGCAGATAATCCATATCTTGTCGAGAGGGAGTGTTGAAAATGCAACAAGATGATGGAGCTTAGTGAAATGAAGTCGCCTTCACTAAGTGGGCCCGCAGGCTATTTTTGGCGCAAAGTCTATTTTTAGACTGTCTATTTTTAGACATATGGATCATGGTCTATGAGTTGCAGGATTCTATTTATGGATGATTGGTCAAGTTGGTAAAAATAGATGGACCTCTATTTTTAGACTGCTAGTCTAAAAATAGATCAGTCGAATATTATTAGCCCTTAATAATATTTGGACTATAAACATTATCTTATCCTCTTGGAGCACTTCAGTTTGATGCTTGAATGTGGCACATGCAGCTGACAGAAGGAAATACGCTTTTCCTAGGGGTTAGTTGAGCTATTGCATGGTTGACTTCAGTTAGAACTCATGTGGCAGAGTTTGGTGGAGTTGATGAGACAGTTGGTGGAGTTGTGTTCGGTTTAACTTAGTTGAACTAGTCGTATTTAGTCTAACTGAAAAATACACTAGTGATGAGTGGTGTGAATTAATTATTAATTAATTCACTAATTATTAACTCATAAATCAACTAAAGAATACATCAGTTAACTGCAATGCATGGACAGTTCAGTGGAGACCATTGTTAGAGGTGGGTGAAAGGGTGAGTCTACTATCAGTTGTGACTATAGTTGTGCATGAGATTTGCACACACATTGATTGAGATTGCCAATGAGGATTGCACAATACAAGCCAGTGGGATTCGAACTTGGATCTCATCATTATTCATCTTGGATTGCGCAGTAGAGGCAGGCAGACAGGTGGAAGAGATTTGAACTTGTGACTTGTTCATATCTGAGCTAGTTTGTGTGTAGCATGTGAGATAGTGCTGAGAGCTGTGAGGAGCTTTGTGATATGTATTGTTACATGTTCTCTATCATTATAATATACAGATAGTTGGGGGTTTTCAGCTGTAAGCTTTCCCCATTACATACTGTGTTATATGTGTGCTTGATTATGTTTTAATGTGTGCATGTGACTGCTTCTATTTCCGCAAATTGATGATCAATTGTAGAAGAGGTTATGTATTATGCATGAAGATTAAATAGTGTGTAATCAGGATAATCTCGGTGAATAATTCAGCTATTATTCAAATTTCTACATTATTGTCACTCTTAAAGAAAATATAGTGGAATATCCCCAAAAAAATCATCTGTTTCCATTTGTAATTTTATTATAAGATACTCACCGGGCTTATTACCAACCAAGTAAAACTCCTACTAGGCCTTATCTTTGCTAAAAAAATTGGATATGTTGAAGGAATGTAGATTTTGGATAGAGTCATCATGGATCATGAAATAATACACTCCTAAAAGAACATCCAAAAAAATTTGTATTCTCATAAAATTGGACTTGTCCAAGGAATTTGACAAGTTGTACTAGAAATACATTTGACATATCCTTCTACATTTTCGCTTTTCAAAATATTGAAATTTTATGAACATTGTGCCTTAAAAATGATAGGAAACCAATAATTACAATCTTGTTCAAGGGAGGGACCTTCTTTAGAATGAATAGAATGTAAAGCACAATGTTTGATTATCGTAAGGCTATGTCTTGTTAGTGTGTATATATATATATATATATATATATATATATATATATATATATATATATATATATATATAGGAGACAAAGTTTACAATTATAATAAAATTTTACAATGAAAAGTTTTACCCTACATAACAATATAACAATAGAAATGTAATCACAAAATATTTAAGAATTAGTAAGGGGTTTTAGGGTTAACATGAATCTTACATAGGGCTTAAGATATACCTCCCCATAAAATGAGTTTTATCCTCAACACTTGACTACCTATAGTGTTTCAGCGTGAAACAATCACATTCCCATGTCACCTCTTCCACTGGTAGTTTCTTCCGTTTAATGAGGTACTTAGTAATGGCTTTATTTCTCAACTATTCAATCCTGATGTCTCACTCTAGTATGATTTTAAATTCTTCATTAATCTCTAATAAAATTTTTTGTAATAGGATATTTCCATTGATTACCTTGTTTAATAAAGAAATATGGAATAATCGATTTACATGTGAAGATAGAGCAAACTCCAACTTGTAACCCATACTTTTAATCCTATCCAAAACAATATAAGGGACATAATACCTTGGTGCTAATTTATTTTCCTTCTTTTGCTTCTTCAAGAACTTCTATTAGATGGTTGTAGTCCTACGAATACCCAATCCCCAAATTCAAATTCCCTTTCATTATGATGTTGATATCTTTTGTGTTTCATCATATTTTGTGTTATGACCATCCTATAACTACTCAAGGGTGAACTTACTCAGAACCATCTATGAAAAATATTTTTTGTCCATACTACATGCAATTAATAAATTTTCATAACACTTAGTTATAGGATGGTCTGAGTAAGTTCATCCTATTTTGTGCTATAACCAAGTTTTATGACCATATAAGTAGTTATTTATCCAAAGAATCCTCTAAGTTTTTGTAAGATCCTAGGAGTGGCCATCCCCTCATAGCTTTAATATTGTTAAGATTCACTTTTAAACCATCATGGAATACAATATAACCCAAATATTCCACTTCCATAATCCTAAAGGAACACTTGGAAGGCTTTACATATAGTTGTTTAACTTCTACTAGTATTAATGCCCTTTCAAAATGGTGTGCATGTCGCACGTTTTGTTATAGATCAATATATTAAGACTAACACTATCACTAACACAAAAAATACAAACACAAATTTTCTAAGGGTGGATTTGAAAATAAAATTCATCGATATTTGAAATGTTGAATTTTCATTTGTAAGTCCAAATGGCATAACCAAAAATGGTTTTTTTAGGAATGTCTCCTTGCCTCATTTTTAATTGGTGGTATCTAGGTTTTGGATCCAAGTTAGTAAAGAAAATTCGTCCATGCAATTCATTCAATAATTCATCAATGAAAACAATAGGAAATTTATGTTTGATTGTCATTTTTTTATGTGTAATTTCGAGACATGTGGCAGGAAACATCCTTTTTTATAACTATCACCACTAGTGGAGAGAAAGAACTATGGCTAGGTTGAATCATGAAAACCTCTAGCATTTATTGAACCATACGCTCAATATTACTATTTTTCACATATGGAAAACTGTAAGGATCAATGTTAGGTGTTATGTAACCAACTCAGAAAATAGAAGAAAAGATAGATCAATGACTTGAAAATTAGCCTCTTCGAGGTGGAAACCTCTAAATTACATAAATAAACAATTGTTGGATGATATAAATGATGAGACCTCCTTTTTATATATAGGATTCTAAGGGGTAACAATATAATTAGAGTCTACATAACAATAATAATGTAAGGGCACAAAAATAATAATAGCGGATTTGTATGGGGTACAAAAATAACAATAGTGGGTTTCTATGGGGCACAAAAATAAAAATATGGGGGCTACACTAATAGTAACAATAATGGGGATACATTATTATTATAGGGACCTAACATTTCCCTCTCTTTCAAAAAAGTGTTGTCCTCACTGCTTGAGTAGTTATGGATGCTTCTGTATAAAAGTCTCATCCTCCAATCTGGAAACTTTAGTGGGAAAGTTCTTCCATTTAATGATATACTATGAAATTGATTGATTCCATAGCCATCAGGTTCTTGTTTTCATGACTTCTTCAAGATAAAATATGATTTTTTCTTCTTCATCAAGTTCTGGCAACACTGTTTGAATTGGAAGCTTGTGATCGATAACCTTATTTAAGAATGAAACATGGAAAACTGGGTGTAGTCGAGAAGATGAAGGTAGCTCCAATTTGTATGCAATAGTACCAATATTTTGAAACACCTTTTAAGGTCCATAGTACTTACATAATAATTTTTTATTATTCTTAGCTTTCTTGAGGCACATTTGTTTGTATGGTTGTAGCCATAAAAATACCCAATTTCCTACATCAAAACTTAGTTCACTTTGATGATGATCTGCCTATTTATTCATTTTATTCTACACTAGAGTGAGGTTATCCTTTAAGAGTTGCAGAAATTATCATTCATGCTCGATGTGATCTTCCACTGCTTGAACCTTAGAAATTTTTCTCAAGGAAGTGTTATACCACCATTCAATTAAAGGTAACCACTTGACCCATTATGTTTATTTATTAGATACAAAGCAACTAAGATATCGTTCCAAACATTTTGTCACTATCACAGTTTTCCCATTAGATTGAGGACGGTAAGAGATAATTTAGTACCAAGACAAGAAAATAATTCCATCCAAAAATTTCCTATGAAAATGGGATCTCTGTCACTCACTATAATATTTGGGTTTCCATGAATATTTTGAATTGTTTCCAAGTATGCAGTAGTAACTGTACTGCCTTTAAAAGGATGAGATAATGTGAAAAAATGTGCATACTTGGTAAGTCTAACAACTACCACCATAATGAAACTCTTTCATTTAGACTTGGGTAAACCTATGATAAAATCCATTGAGACCTCCTCCCAATGCTGACTTGGAATGGATAAAGGTTGTAATAGACCTGGGGTATTAATTTTATCAACTTTGTTTTGTTGGAAAACCAAACATTCTGCCAAAAACTTTTGAATATTAGATTTAAGCCCATCCCAAAAAAATTCCTTCTTGACCCTGTGGTAAGTTTTTAAAAATCCTGAATGCCCTCCTAAGGGAAAGGTGTGAAATTCCAAAAGAATATTTTGTTTGAGTTGGGAATTATTGCAAAGATATAAGCAATATTTATACCATAATGAATCATTTTCCAAATAAATGTATCATATATATTAGCATCTTACTGCAACTTTTGAGTGAGTGTCCACACCTCTTCATCATTCTTCCATTCAACCCTTGCTTCGGTTATCCACTCAAGTTGGATAATATAAATGGCACAAAGAAATACTTTCACATCCTCATCCTTTCTTTAGAGTGCATCTACAACAACATTTTTCTTCCCTTTTCTATAGATGATTTCAAAGTTATAATCCAACATCTTTGTGACTCATATTTGTTGTTCTTCTAAAGATAATATTTGTTCCAAAAAGTATTTAAGAATATCATAATATGTTTTTACCTTGAAGTGTCTTCCCATTAGGTAAGGTGGACATTTATTTCGTGCATGTAGTATTTCCAACATTTCCTTCTCATAAATAAGTTTGTGTAAATAATTTCCTTTGATTGGACAAATTTCAAAAGAAATGGGTCTTCCTACTTGCATTAAAACCACACCAATTCCATTTCTTAATGTATCACATTCCACAATAAAGTTTTTTGTGAAGTATGGCGTAGCTAAGACCGGTGGTTGGCACATTTCCTCTTTAAGATGTTCAAAGGCCTTAGTTTCTTCTAGAGTCCAAGAAAATGCATCTTTCTTTAGTAATGATGTTAAAGGTGCAAATATTCTTCCATAATTATTAACAAACTTGCAATAATACCTTGTAAACCCAAGAAATCCTCGAAGATTCCTTATGGTTGTGGGGATTTTCCATTCCTTAATGGATTTAATTTTTTTAGGGTATACCTTAACACCCTCATGAAATACAATTGACCAAAATATTCTAGCTCCTATATGCCAAATAAAATTTGGATATTTTTGCATATAATTCTCTCTCCTATAATAGTTTGAGCACCTTGTCAACATGTTGAACATGATCCTTCCAAGGCTTGTTGTAGATTAGTATATCTTCAAAAATAACAACACAAATTTTCTAAGGAAGGGTTTGAAAATGGAATTCATCAAACATTGAAATGTGGAAGGTGCATTAGTAAGTCCAAAAGGTATGTCCAAAAATTCATAATGACCCTCATGAGTTATGAATGTTGTTTTTGGAATTTATTCAGTCTTCATTCTAATTTGATGATATATTGAACGAAGATCCAACTTGGTGAAGTAAATTGCTCCATGTAATTCATCCAACATTTCATCAGTGACAGTAATGGGAAATTTATCTTTAATAGTGAGCTTTTTGAGCTGCCTATAATCTGGAAACATACGCCATGATCCATCCTTCTTGTGCACCAATACTACCAGAGAAGTCATTAGAGCAAATTTTGAGGTCTAAAATTGGCCTCCTAAGAAAAATGTACAACCAATATAAAAATTTTAAGAACCAATAGGATTTAGTATGATGACGTCAACCATAGGGGATGATACACCATTTTTTGGGTAAAATGGTAAAATTTTTAAAAGATAATAAAATAATAAAACTACTTTTTTAACTTGTATTTTCAAATAATATCTCTACCTTTTTACTAAAATTTCAAGTGTGAGTACTCGTTGGATGAAAAAACTAATTCCTCATCCAAGGAGTACCCATGTTGCATACTTTCGATGGACCCTGGTACATGAAAAATGAGAAATACATGAAAAAGCATTATTGCAATCATGTTTTTCATCTATTTCTTACTTTTCGTGTCGCTAGGTCCATCAAAAGTATGCAACATGGGTACCCCTGGGACGAGGAATCAAACTCTACATCCAACGAGTGTTCCCGCTCGAAATTTTAGTAAACACATAGGGTGATAAGTTGAAAATACGAGTTGAAAAATTAGTTTTTTCTTTTTTCCCTCTAAAATTTGATGATGCAATCTAATATTATTTTATTATTTCCACTATTGTTTTATAATTTCCTTAGGAAGCCCATTTTATACCTCAAAGTTCCCATAATGGAAATAACTTTGACTAGGTTGAATTATACCAGCCTCTAGCATTTATGCAACCATACGTTCAATCTCACTCTTTTGGGCATAAGGATATCTGTAGGGCCTGATGTTTGGATGAAAAATTATTGGAATCAAATAAAATAGAATTATCATGATCATGAATAGGTGGTAGACCTTTGGGAGTCTAAAACACCTTGGAATGATTATCCAAGACTTTTTGGAGAGATGGAGAAATATATGATTACAATGCTTGAACCTCTAGTGAACATAATTATGAAATTACTCCTCATTGTTCTTTCTTTATAAGATTTTTCATGACATTAGAGCTGATTATATTTCTTGTTTTCCCTGTGATACCCCTTAATTCAAATTTCTTTCCTTCGCAAAAAAAAAATCAAGAAAATTTCTTGAAAATTAAAATCTATCATCTGCATAGATTGTAAACATTGGACTCCTAGTACAACATCGATACCACCCATTGGAAAGGAAATCATTCGACTATTCAATACATATTCCCCCATGGTTAGCCTTGTATTATGGCACTTTACAGAGAAATTTATAGTTCCTCCATTTGCAACCATAACTTGACACTCTGGTGCTAGATATAGGAAGCAATTCAATTCCTTGGCTATCTTACAATGAATAAAATTATGGGTACTACCTAAATCAATCAATACTATTAACTTTTTTTCTTGATATATCCTTCTATATTAAGAGCTTAAGGAGTGGTAATTCATGCCAATTCATTACAAGGTATGCTAAAATTCATTTCTTCTTTCGTTGGGATTGGTTCTTAGTGTATGTTACCTTGATACTCAATTTATGGAAGTCCTCAATGTGCTCCACCATTGAACTCTTTTGTTTGAGATTAATCAATTGGCTAAAGAAGGTGTTTCTCTTTGTATCCTCATAATGTGCTATCATTTCCTCCATAAAAATTGAGGAAGTGATAAGTGGTTTATGATAAGAAAGCCATCGATACCATACAAACTGATTGGATTTCAAATATAAAGTTGTAATGTGTAACTTTTGTGTGTGCTTCACATCATGGAGATTAAAATATTGCTCCATATGTAGTATCCATTTTACTGGATCCTTACCATCAAACTTCCTCATATTAATATTTGGGATGTGGTGGGTATTAAACCCAACATTGGATTCTCTAAAATCATGATTGACATTCTTTTTGTTCTCATCATGAGTTTCATTGAATGCCTTTTCACTATTAGGAAGCCTTTCGTGTAGAAAATTTGTCAAACCTTCCTTCAAACATTTCATGTCTTCTCTTAAACCATTCATGTCACCTTTTAAACCATCCATGTGACCTTTTAGTTCATCTTTGGTTTCTCTTTGTGAAAGTGAAAAATGTTGCACTTGGTCCCATAATTCTGATATATCATGCTATAATTATTCCTCTTCATGCATCATAGTATAACTTTATGAGGGTTTAATGGGTGTGGAATTATTTTTCGTGAGGCATTTTAGAACCAAATACTGATATCTATGCTTCAATATGCCCTTGGAATCACTTCAAATTTGTTTTTCAAACAAAAGTTATGCCATTTAAAAAAAAATACACACCTTTTTCTTTCATTTAGGAGCTCAATATTGAAATGGTTGTAACTCTATAATTTTGGATCTCCAAGGCCTAAATTCTGTCCTGTTGTAGCCCTCTAAATATTATTTCCAATGCCACAAGTGATACCAATATTGGATTCTTCAATATAGAGTTATGCCAAATATCCCACAATGACCTGATTATGGGTTGGTTCCGTAGAGAGAAGTGGTATGGGATGCCATATATCAATGTTTCAACATTTATATTTGAAATTGATACAGGAAGAACTAGAGTTTGTGCAAGATCGACCACATTTTACATAATTCAAATCCAATGCCTGAAATGAACGTTATGATGATGTTGATATCTTTTGTGTTTCATCATATTTTGTGTTATGACCATCCTATAACTACTCAGGGGTGAAATTACTCAGAACCATCTATGAAAAATATTTTTTGTCCATACTACATGCAATTAATAAATTTTCATAACACTTAGTTATAGGATGGTCTGAGTAAGTTCATCCTATTTTGTGCCATAACCAAGTGTTATGACCATATAAGTAGTTATTTATCCAAAGAATCCTCTAAGTTTTTGTAAGATCCTTAGGAGTGGCCATTCCCTCATAGCTTTAATTTTGTTAAGATTCACTTTTAAACCATCATGGAATACAATATAACCAAAATATTCCACTTCCATAATCCTAAAGGAACACTTGGAAGGCTTTACATATAGTTGTTTAACTTCTATTAGTATTAATACCCTTTCAAAATGGTGTGCATGTCGCACGCTTTGTTATAGATCAATATATTAACACTAACACTATCACTAACACAAAAAATACTAACACAAATTTTCTAAGGGTGGATTTGAAAATAAAATTCATCGATATTTGAAATGTTGAATTTTCATTTGTAAGTCCAAATGGCATAACCAAAAATGGTTTTTTTAGGAATGTCTCCTTGCCTCATTTTTAATTGGTGGTATCTAGGTTTTGGATCCAAATTAGTAAAGAAAATTCGTCCATGCAATTCATTCAATAATTCATCAATGAAAACAATAGGAAATTTATGTTTGATTGTCATTTTTTTATGTGTAATTTCGAGACATGTGGCAGGAAACATCCTTTTTTATAACTATCACCACTAGTGGAGAGAAAGAACTATGGCTAGGTTGAATCATGAAAACCTCTAGAATTTATTGAACCATACACTCAATATTACTATTTTTCACATATGGAAAACTGTAAGGATCAATGTTAGGTGTTATGTAACCAACTCAGAAAATAGAAGAAAAGATAGATCAATGACTTGAAAATTAGCCTCTTCGAGGTGGAAACCTATACATTACATAAATGAACAATTTTTGGATGATATAAATGATGAGAAATCCTTTTTATATATAGGATTCTAAGGGGTAACAATATAATTAGAGTCTACATAACAATAATAATGTAAGGGCACAAAAATAATAATAGCGGATTTCTATGGGGTACAAAAATAACAATAGTGGGTTTCTATGGGGCACAAAAATAACAATATGGGGGCTACACTAATAGTAAAAATAATGGGGATACATTAGTATTATAGGGACCTAACATTTCCCTCTCTTTCAAAAAAGTGTTGTCCTCACTGCTTGAGTAGTTATGGATGCTTCTGTATAAAAGTCTCATCCTTCAATGTGGAAACTTTAGTGGGAAAGTTCTTCCATTTAATGAGATACTATGAAATTGATTGATTCCATAGCCATCAGGTTCTTGTTTTCATGACTTCTTCAAGATCAAATACGATTTTTTCTTCTTCATCATGTTCTGGCAACACTGTTTGAATTGGAAGCTTGTGATTGATAACCTTATTTAAGAATGAAACAAGGAAAACTGGGTGTAGTCGAGCATATGAAGGTAGCTCCAATTTGTATGCAATAGTACCAATATTTTGAAACACCTTTTAAGGTCCATAGTACTTACATAATAATTTTTTATTATTCTTAGCTTTCTTGAGGCACATTTGTTTGTATGGTTGTAGCCATAAAAATACCCAATTTCCTACATCAAAACTTAGTTCACTTTGATGATGATCTGCCTATTTATTCATTTGATTCTACATTAGAGTGAGGTTATCCTTTAAGAGTTGTAGAACTTATCGTTGATGCTCGATGTGATCTTCCACTGCTTGAACCTTAGACATTTTTCTCAAGGAAGTGTTATACCACCATTCAGTTAAAGGTAACCACTTGACCCATTATGTTTATTTATTAGATACAAAGCAACTAAGATATCGTTCCAAACATTTTGTCACTATCATATTTTTCCCATTAGATTGAGGATGGTAAGAGATAATTTAGTACCAAGACAAGAAAATAATTCCATCCAAAAATTTCCTATGAAAATGGGATCCCTGTCACTCACTATAATATTTGGGTTTCCATGAATATTTTGAATTGTTTCCAAGTATGCAGTAGTAACTGTACTGCCTTTAAAAGGATGAGATAATGTGAAAAAATGTGCATACTTGGTAAGTCTAACAACTACCACCATAATAACACTCTTTCATGTAGACTTGGGTAAACCTGTGATAAAATCCATTGAGACCTCCTCCCAATGCTGACTTGGAATGGATAGAGGTTGTAATAGACCCGGGGTCTTAATTTTATCAACTTTGTTTTGTTGGAAAACCAAACATTCTGCCAAAAAATTTTGAATATTAGATTTAAGGCCATCCCAAAAAAATTCCTTCTTGACCCTGTGGTAAGTTTCTAAAAATCCTGAATGCCCTCCTAAGAGAAAGGTGTGCAATTCCAAAAGAATATTTTGTTTGAGTTGGGAATTCTTGCAAAGATATAAGAAATATTTAAACCATAATGAATCATTTTCAAAATAAATGTATCAAATATATTAGTATCTTACTGCAACTTTTGAGTGAGTGTCCACACCTCTTCATCATTCTTCCATTCAACCCTTGCTTCGGTTATCCACTCAAGTTGGATAATATAAATGGCACAAAGAAATACTTTCACATCCTCATCCTTTCTTGAGAGTGCATCTACAACAACATTTTTCTTCCCTTTTCTGTAGATGATTTCAAAGTTATAATCCAACATCTTTGTGACTCATATCTGTTGTTCTTCTGAAGATAATATTTGTTCCAAAAAGTATTTAAGAATATCATGATATGTTTTTACCTTGAAGTGTCTTCCCATTAGGTAAGGTGGACATTTCTTTCGTGCATGTAGTATTTCCAACATTTCCTTCTCATAAATAATTTTGTGTAAATAATTTCCTTTGATTGGACAAATTTCAAAAGAAATGGGTCTTCCTACTTGCATTAAAACCACACCAATTCCATTTCTTAATGTATCACATTCCACAATAAAGGTTTTTGTGAAGTATGGCCTAGCTAAGACTGGTGGTTGGCACATTTCCTCTTTAAGATGTTCAAAGGCCTTAGCTTCTTCTAGAGTCCAAGAAAATGCATCTTTCTTTAGTAATGATGTTAAAGGTGGAAATATTCTTCCATAATTATTAACAAACTTGCGATAATACCTTGTAAACCCAAGAAATCCTCGAAGATTCTTTATGGTTGTGGGGATTTTCCATTCCTTAATGGATTTAATATTTTTAGGGTATACCTTAACACCCTCATGAAATACAATATGACAAAAATATTCTAGCTCCTATATGCCAAATAAAATTTGGATATTTTTGCATATAATTCTCTCTCCTATAATAGTTTGAGCACCTTGTCAACATGTTGAACATGATCCTTCCAAGGCTTATTGTAGATTAGTATATCTTCAAAAAATAACAACACAAATTTTCTAATGAAGGGTTTGAAAATGGAATTCATCAAACATTGAAATGTGGAAGGTGCATTAGTAAGTCCAAAAGGTATGACCAAAAATTCATAATGACCCTCATAAGTTATGAATGTTGTTTTTAGAATTTCTTCAGTCTTCATTCTAATTTGATGATATATTGAACGAAGATCCAACTTGGTGAAGTAAATTGCTCCATGTAATTCATCCAACAGTTCATCAGTGATAGTAATGGGAAATTTATCTTTAATAGTGAGCTTTCTGAGCTGCCTATAATCTGGAAACATACGCCATGATCCATCCTTCTTGTGCACCCATACTACCAGAGAAGTCATTAGAGCAAATTTTGAGGTCTAAAATTGGCCTCCTAAGAAAAATGTACAACCAATATAAAATTTTTAAGAACCAATAGGATTTAGTATGATGACGTCAACCATAGGGGATGATTCACCATTTTTTGGGTAAAATGGTAAAAATTTTAAAAAATAATAAAATAATGAAACTACCTTTTTAACTTGTATTTTCAAATAATCTCTCTATCGTTTTACTAAAATTTCAAGTGTGAGTACTCGTTGGATGAAAAAATTAATTCCTCATCCATGGAGTACCCATGTTGCATACTTCCGATGGACCCTGCTACATGAAAAATGAGAAATACATGAAAAAGCATTATTGCAATCATGTTTTTCATCTATTTCTTATTTTTCATGTAGCTAGGTCCATCAAAATTATGCAACATGGGTACTCCTTGGAAGAGGAATCAAACTCTACATCCAACGAGTGTTCCCGCTCGAAATTTGAGTAAACACATAGGGTGATAAGTTGAAAAATTAGTTTTTTCTTTTTTCCCTCTAAAATTTGATGATGCAATCTAATATTATTTTATTATTTCCACTATTGTTTTATAATTTCCTTATGAAGCCCATTTTATACCTCAAATTTCCCCTAATGGAAATAACTTTGACTAGGTTGAATTATACCAGCCTCTAGCATTTATGCAACCATACGTTCAATCTCACTCTTTTGGGCATAAGGATATCTGTAGGGCCTGATGTTTGGAGGAAAAATTATTGGAATCAAATAAATAGAATGATCATGATCATGAATATGTGGTAGGCCTTTGGGAGTCTAAAACACCTTGGAATGATTATCTAAGACTTTTTGGAGAGATGGAGAAATATATGATTACAATGCTTGAACCTCTAGTGAGCATAATTCTGAAATTACTCCTCATTGTTCTTTCTTTATAAAAAATTTCATGACATTAGAGCTGATTATATTTCTTGTTTTCCTTGTGATACCCCTTAATTCAAATTCCTTTCCTTCGCAAAAAAAAAATCAAGAAAAGTTCTTGAAAATTAAAATCTATCATCCCCATAGATTGTAAACATTGGACTCCTAGTACAACATCAATACCACCCATTGGAATGGAAATCATTCGACTATTCAATACATATTCCCCCATGGTTAGCCTTATATTATGGCACTTTACAGAGAAATGTATAGTTCCTCCATTTGCAACTATAACTTGACACTCTGGTGCTAGATATAGGAAGCAATTCAATTCCTTGGCTATCTTACAATGAACAAAATTATGGGTACTACCTAAATCAATCAATACTATTAAATTTTTTTCTTGATATATCCTTCTATATTAAGAGCTTAAGGAGTGGTAATTCATGCCAATTCATTACAAGGTATGCTAAAATTCATTTCTTCTTTCACCGAGATTGGTTCTTGGTGTATGTTACCTTGATACTCAATTTATGGAAGTCCTCAATGTGCTCCACCATTGAACGATTTTGTTTGAGATTTATCAATTGGCTAAAGAAGGTGTTTCTCTTTGTATCCTCATAATGTGCTATCATTTCCTCCATAAAAATTGAGGAAGTGATAAATGGTTTATGATAAGAAAGCCATTGATACCATACAAACTGATTGGATTTCAAATATAAAGTTGTAATGTGTAACTTTTGTGTGTGCTTCAAATCATGGAGATTAAAATATTGCTCCATATGTAGTATCCATTTTACTGGACCCTTACCATCAAAATTCCTCATATTAATATTTGGAATGTGGTGGGTATTAAACCCAACATTGGATTCTCTAAAATCATGATTGACATTCTTTTTGTTCTCATCATGAGTTTCATTGAATGCCTTTTCACTATTAGGAAGCCTTTCGTGTAGCAACTTTGTCAAACCCTCCTTCAAACCTTTCATGTCTTCTCTTAAACCATTCATGTCACCTTTTAAACCATCCATGTGACCTTTTAGTTCATCTTTGGTTTCTCTTTGTGAAAGTGAAAAATGTTGCACTTGGTCCCATAATTCTGATATATCATGCTATAATTCTTCCTCTTCATGCGTCATAGTATAGCTTTATGAGGGTTTAAAGGGTGTGGAATTATTTTTCGTGAGGAATTTTAGAACGAAATACTGATATCTATGCTTCAATATGCCCTTGGAATCACTTCAAATTTGTTTTCCAAACAAAAGTTAGGCCATTTAAAAAAAAATACACACCTTTTTCTTTCATTTAGGAGCTTAATATTGAAATGGTTGTAACTCTATAATTTTGGATCTCCAAGGCCTAAATTCCGTCCTGTTGTAGCCCTCTAAATATTATTTCCAATGCCACAAGTGATACAAATATTGGATTCTTCAATATAAAGTTATGCCAAATATCCCACAATGACCTGATTATGGGTTGGTTCCGTAGAGAGAAGTTGTATGGGATGCAATATGTCAATGTTTCAACATTTATATTTGAAATTGATACAGGACGAACTAGAGTTTGTGCAAGCTCGACCACATTTTACATAATTCAAATCCAATGCCTGAAATGAACGTTATGATGATGTTGATATCTTTTGTGTTTCATCATATTTTGTGTTATGACCATCCTATAACTACTCAGGGGTGAACTTACTTAGAACCATCTATGAAAAATATTTTTTGTCCATACTACATGCAATTAATAAATTGTCATAACACTTAGTTATAGGATGGTCTGAGTAAGTTCATCCTAATTTGTGCTATAACCAAGTGTTATGACCATATAAGTAGTTATTTATCCAAAGAATTCTCTAAGTTTTTGTAATATCCTTAGGAGTGGCCATTCCCTCATAGCTTTAATTTTGTTAAGATGCACTTTTAAACCATCATGGAATACAATATAACCCAAATATTCCACTTCCATAATCCTAAAGGAACACTTGGAAGGCTTTACATATAGTTGTTTAACTTCTATTAGTATTAATACCCTTTCAAAATGGTGTGCATGTCGCACGTTTTGTTATAGATCAATATATTAACACTAACACTATCACTAACACAAAAAATACTAACACAAATTTTCTAAGGGTGGATTTGAAATGTTGAATTTTCATTTGTAAGTCCAAATGGCATAACCAAAAATGGTTTTTTTAGGAATGTCTCCTTGCCTCATTTTTAATTGGTGGTATCTAGGTTTTGGATCCAAATAAGTAAAGAAAATTCGTCCATGCAATTCATTCAATAATTCATCAATGAAAACAATAGGAAATTTATGTTTGATTGTCATTTTTTTATGTGTAATTTCGAGACATGTGGCAGGAAACATCCTTTTTTATAACTATCACCACTAGTGGAGAGAAAGAACTATGGCTAGGTTGAATCATGAAAACCTCTAGCATTTATTGAACCATACGCTCAATATTACTATTTTGCACATATGGAAAACTGTAAGGATCAATGTTAGGTGTTATGTAACCAACTCAGAAAATAGAAGAAAAGATAGATCAATGACTTGAAAATTAGCCTCTTCGAGGTGGAAACCTATACATTACATAAATGAACAATTGTTGGATGATATAAATGATGATACCTCCTTTTTATATATAGGATTCTAAGGGGTAACAATATAATTAGAGTCTACATAACAATAATAATGTAAGGGCACAAAAATAATAATAGCGGATTTGTATGGGGTACAAAAATAACAATAGTGGGTTTCTATGGGGCACAAAAATAACAATATGGGGGCTACACTAATAGTAAAAATAATGGGGATACATTATTATTATAGGGACCTAACATTTCCCTCCCTTTCAAAAAATTGTTGTCCTCGCTACTTGAGTAGTTATGGATGTTTCTGTATAAAAGTCTCATCCTCCAATGTGGAAACTTTAGTGGGAAAGTTCTTCCATTTAATGAGATACTATGAAATTGATTGATTCCATAGCCATCGGGTTCTTGTTTTCATGACTTCTTCAAGATCAAATACGATTTTTTCTTCTTCATCAAGTTCTGGCAACACTGTTTGAATTGGAAGCTTGTGATCGATAACCTTATTTAAGAATGAAACATGGAAAACTGGGTGTAGTCGAGAAGATGAAGGTAGCTCCAATTTGTATGCAATAGTACCAATATTTTGAAACACCTTTTAAGGTCAATAGTACTTACATAATAATTTTTTATTATTCTTAGCTTTCTTGAGGCACATTTGTTTATATGGTTGTAGCCATAAAAATACCCAATTTCCTACATCAAAACTTAGTTCACTTTGATGATGATCTGCCTATTTATTCATTTGATTCTACACTAGAGTGAGGTTATCCTTTAAGAGTTTCAGAACTTATCGTTGATGCTCGATGTGATCTTCCACTGCTTGAACCTTAGAAATTTTTCTCAAGGAAGTGTTATACCACCATTCAGTTAAAGGTAACCACTTGACCCATTATGTTTATTTATTAGATACAAAGAAACTAAGATATTGTTCCAAACATTTTGTCACTATCACATTTTTCCCATTAGATTGAGGATGGTAAGAGATAATTTAGTACCAAGACAAGAAAATAATTCCATCCAAAAATTTCCTATGAAAATGGGATCTCTGTCACTCACTATAATATTTGGGTTTCCATGAATATTTTGAATTGTTTCCAAGTATGCAGTAGTAACTGTACTACCTTTAAAAGGATGAGATAATGTGAAAAAATGTTCATACTTGGTAATTCTAACAACTACCACCATAATGACACTCTTTCATTTAGACTTGGGTAAACCTGTGATAAAATCTATTGAGACCTCCTCCCAATGTTGACTTGGAATGGATAAAGGTTGCAATAGACCTGGGGTCTTAATTTTATCAACTTTGTTTTGTTGGAAAACCAAACATTCTGCCAAAAACTTATTAGATTTAATGCCATCCAAAAAAAATTCCTTCTTGACCCTGTGGTAAGTTTCTAAAAATCCTTAATGCCCTCCTAAGGGAAAGGTGCGCAATTCCAAAAAAATATTTTGTTTGAGTTGGGAATTCTTGCAAAGATATAAGCAATATTTATACCATAATGAATCAATTTCCAAATAAATGTATCAGATATATTAGGATCTTACTGCAACTTTTGAGTGAGTGTCCACACCTATTCATCATTCTTCCATTCAACCCTTGCTTCGATTATCCACTCAAGTTGGATAATATAAATGGCACAAAGAAATACTTTCACATCCTCATCCTTTCTTGAGAGTGCATCTACAACAACATTTTGCTTCCCTTTTCTGTAGATGATTTCAAAGCTATAATCCAACATCTTTGTGACTCATATTTGTTGTTCTTCTAAAGATAATATTTTTTCCAAAAAGTATTTAAGAATATCATGATATGTTTTTACCTTGAAGTGTCTTCCCATTAGGTAAGGTGGACAATTCTTTCGTGCATGTAGTATTTCCAACATTTCCTTCTCATAAATAAGTTTGTGTAAATAATTTATTTTTATTGGACAAATTTCAAAAGAAACGGGTCTTCCTACTTGCATTAAAACCACACCAATTCCATTTCTTAACGTATCACATTCCACAATAAAGGTTTTTGTGAAGTATGGCGTAGCTAAGACCGGTGGTTGGCACATTTCCTCTTTAAGATGTTCAAAGGCCTTATTTTCTTCTAGAGTCCAATAAAATGCATCTTTCTTTAGTAATGATGTTAAAGGTGCAAATATTCTTCCATAATTATTAACAAACTTGCGATAATACCTTGTAAACCAAAGAAATCCTCAAATATTCTTTATGGTTGTGGGGATTTTCCATTCCTTAATGGATTTAATTTTTTTAGGGTATACCTTAACACCCTCATGAAATAAAATATGACCAAAATATTCTAGCTCCTATATGCCAAATAAAATTTGGATATTTTTGCATATAATTATCTCTCCTATAATAGTTTGAGCACCTTGTCAACATGTTGAACATGATCCTTCCAAGGCTTGTTGTAGATTAGTATATCTTCAAAAAATAACAACTCAAATTTTCTAAGGAAGGGTTTGAAAATGGAATTCATCAAACATTGAAATGTGGAAGGTGCATTAGTAAGTCCAAAAGGTATGACCAAAAATTCATAATGACCCTCATGAGTTATGAATGTTGTTTTTGGAATTTATTCAGTCTTCATTCTAATTTGATGATATATTGAACAAAGATCCAACTTGGTGAAGTAAATTGCTCCATGTAATTCATCCAATAGTTCATCAGTGACAGCAATGGGAAATTTATCTTTAATAGTGAGCTTTTTGAGCTGCCTATAATCTGGAAACATACACCATGATCCATCGTTCTTGTGCACCAATACTACCAGAGAAGTCATTAGAGAAAATTTTGAGGTCTAAAATTGGCCTCCTAAGAAAAATGTTCAACCAATATAAAAATTTTAAGAACCAATAGGATTTATTATGATGACGTCAACCATAGGGGATGATTCACCATTTTTTGGGTAAAATGGTAAAATTTTTAAAAATTAATAAAATAATAAAACTACTTTTTTAACTTGTATTTTCAAATAATCTCTCTACCGTTTTACTAAAATTTCAAGTGTGAGTACTCGTTGGATGAAAAAATTAATTCCTCATCCAAGGAGTACCCATGTTGCATACTTCCGATGGACACTGCTACATGAAAAATGAGAAATACATGAAAAAGCATTATTGCAATAATGTTTTTCATCTATTTCTTATTTTTCGTGTAGCTAGGTCCATCAAAAGTATGCAACATGGATACTCCTTGGACGAGGAATCAAACTCTACATCCAACAAGTGTTCCCGCTCGAAATTTGAGTAAACACATAGGGTGATAAGTTTGAAATACAAGTTGAAAAATTAGTTTTTTCTTTTTTCCCTCTAAAATTTGATGATGCAATCTAATATTATTTTATTATTTCCACTATTGTTTTATAATTTCCTTAGGAAGCCCATTTTATACCTCAAAGTTCCCATAATGGAAATAAAATTGACTAGGTTGAATTATACCAGCCTCTAGCATTTATGCGACCATACGTTCAATCTCACTCTTTTGGGCTTAAGGATATCTGTAGGGCCTGATTTTTGGAGGAAAATTTATTGGAATCAAATAAATAGAATGATCATGATCATAAATAGGTGGTAGGCCTTTGGGAGTATAAAACACCTTGGAATGATTATCCAAGACTTTTTGGAGAGATGGAGAAATAGATGATTACAATGCTTGAACCTCTAGTGAGCATAATTCTGAAATTACTCCTCATTTTTCTTTCTTGATAAGATTTTTCATGACATTAGAGCTGATTATATTTATTTTTTCCCTTTGATACCCCTTAATTCAAATTCCTTTCCTTCGCAAAAAAAAAATCAAGAAAATTTCTTGAAAATTGAAATCTATCATCCGCATAGATTGTAAACATTGGACTCCTAGTACAACATCAATACCACCCATTGGAATGGAAATCATTCGACTATTCAATACATATTCCCCCATGGTTAGCCTTATATTATGGCACTTTACAAAGAAATTTATAGTTCCTCCATTTGCAACCATAACTTGACACTCTAGTGCTAGATATAGGAATCTCTTCAATTCCTTGGCTATCTTACAATGAATAAAATTATGGGTACTACCTAAATCAATCAATACTATTAACTTTTTTTCTTGATATATCCTTCTATATTAAGAGCTTAAGGAGTGGTAATTCATGCCAATTCATTACAAGGTATGCTAAAATTCATTTCTTCTTTCACTGGGATTGGTTCTTGGTGTATGTTACCTTGATACTCAATTTATGGAAGTCCTCAATGTGCTCCACCATTGAACGCTTTTGTTTGAGATTTATCAATTGGATAAAGAAGGTGTTTCTCTTTGTATCCTCATAATGTTCTATCATTTCCTCCATAAAAATTGAGGAAGTGATAAGTGGTTTATGATAAGAAAGCCATCGATACCATACAAACTGATTGGATTTCAAATATAAAGTTGTAATGTGTAACTTTTGTGTGTGCTTCACATCATGGAGATTAAAATATTGCTCCATATGTAGTATCCATTTTACTGGATCCTTACCATCAAACTTCCTCATATTAATATTTGTTATGTGGTGGGTATTAAACCCAACATTGGATTCTCTAAAATCATGATTGACATTCTTTTTATTCTCATCATGAGTTTCATTGAATGCCTTTTCACTATTAGGAAGCCTTTCGTGTAGCAACTTTGTCAAACCTTCCTTCAAACATTTCATGTCTTCTCTTAAAACATTCATGTCACCTTTTAAACCATCCATGTGACCTTTTAGTTCATCTTTGGTTTCTCTTTGTGAAAGTGAAAAATGTTGCACTTGGTCCTATAATTCTAATATATCATGCTATAATTCTTCCTCTTCATGCATCATAGTATAGCTTTATGAGGGTTTAATGGGTGTGGAATTATTTTTTGTGAGGCATTTTAGAACCAAATACTGATATCTATGCTTCAATATGCCCTTGGAATCACTTCAAATTTGTTTTTCAAACAAAAGTTATGCCATTTAAAAAAAAAATACACACCTTTTTCTTTCATTTAGGAGCTCAATATTGAAATGGTTGTAACTCTATAATTTTGGATCTCCAAGGCCTAAATTCTATCCTGTTGTAGCCCTCTAAATATTATTTCCAATGCCACAAGTGATACCAATATTGGATTCTTCAATATAGAGTTATGCCAAATATCCCACAATGACCTAATTATGGGTTGGTTCCGTAGAGAGAAGTTGTATGGGATGCCATGTGTCAATGTTTCAAAATTTATATTTAAAATTGATACAGGAATAACTAGAGTTTGTGCAAGCTCGAGCACATTTTACATAATTCAAATCCAACGCCTGAAATGAACGTTATGATTATTTTCCCTAGGTCACCTGTTTGCGATGAAATTTTGGAGCCTACAAAAATCATAATTTTCTTGGATTATATCTCCGAAACTATAGAGTACTAGGATTTTAGATTCGTACAGAAGCTTCACCAATACTTTGGCTCCACTTGGTTGCAATTTTATCTTTTGAATATTCTTAGAAAAAAATTATAGAGAAAATTCCAAGATGCCTTGTTTGAAGAAGCGAAACCATAGAATCCAAAGCTTTGATATCAAATTTTATGCAACCAGCTCACAAAATAGAAGAAAAGATAGATCAAAGACTTAAAATTTAGTCTCTTCAAGGGGGAAACCTCATTTACATTACATAAATGAACAATTATTGGATGATACAAATGAAAAGGCCTCCTTTTTATATATAGGATTCTAAGGTGTCACAATATAATCAGAGCCTAGATAAAAATAATAATGTAGAGGTGCAACAATAACAATAGTGGGTTTCTATGGGGCACAAAAATAAAAATAAGGGTGATACATGTGAATAAAAATAAGAATAAGGGGGCTAAAATAACAATAAGAATAATGGGGATACACTAGTACTATAGGGACCTAACATTAGGTGTTACACTTCTATGATGAAAATGAATTAAATGACCATGATATTTACAAGGTGGAAGACCCTTAGGCATCTCCCAAAATACCTTGTAATGATTGTTGATAAATTTCAGGAGATCCACAATAGCAAAGGATATAGATATTTGAGCATACGTCAGAACATGTCTCTAGCCTTGACCTATAAATGTTTGTGTTAATGTTACAAATGATCCTTAGTTTGATTCAATAAATTTTACTATTTATATTTTATTAAGTTAATGTTTTGGGTCTCACCACGAATGTCACCTAAATACCCTAAAATGAAAATATAGCATGAGAAAATGTGAATATTTTCTCTTTCAACGAAAATATATCTAAGGAAGGGAAGAAACAATCAAGATGCAGCACAAAATATTCAACAAACAAGATGCAAGATGAAATTTCCCTTTCAATGCAGCTGTCCCTAATCTAATTTATATGGAAAACCCTAAATTCCAAATGAAAAATTTTTCTTATCACCACACTTAATTTTCAAAATGAAGAAAACTAAGATGCAAATGTTTAATTACTGATTCAGTTACACTTTTTAGAACAATGACTCAAATAAAAATTCATCCAAGCGATCAAAAATCAAACAAAGTAATTTTGCAAGTGACCAAACAATAAGAACAAAGAAAAATTGAAACCAGTTCTTATCAAAATCAAAAAACACAAATGCAAACTGAATGAGGGTTTTAGAGAGACCACATGACACTCAAGACTCAAGGAAGCTCAACTAGAAGTAGGCTGATGAAA
This sequence comes from Pinus albicaulis, assembly GCA_034641835.2. Taxonomy (NCBI): domain Eukaryota; kingdom Viridiplantae; phylum Streptophyta; class Pinopsida; order Pinales; family Pinaceae; genus Pinus; species Pinus albicaulis. Next base: position 852,651,352 of record CM076572.1, read on the forward strand.
GAGAGGATCAAAAAACAAGGAAAAAATTATGCAAAGTTCGGGAACAACGTTGGTGTAGAGAAGGCACCAGTGCTTTGCAACACTAGGACAAAGTGGGCTGGGTGAGGTGCAATGCTTTGTCAGAGGCACTCGGGGAGCATTGGGCCTCAAAAAGAGGTTTCTAGCACAAAAAATTGCAAAAAATGTTTAATGAAGCCTCTTCCTAGGTCTGTTCTTGGTTGGATGATGCAACAAAGTTCTATCAAGGAGGTAATAAAGCACAAAGGAAAAGGAAAATCACAAAGGGAATACCCCATTCCCCGTTACGATCATTAATTTGTTATACGGGATTTACAATCGCAGATAAAAATATCCTCCCTAGGTTTGGTGGTCAACCAAGAATAATAGATAGCAAGGGAATGAAATTCTTTTCCTTAAAATAAATAGATGACGGAGTGAGGCCTACCTAGAATCCATCATACGCTTCACTCCTTATTTAGCTTGGAAGCTCCAATTCCAACTCTGATTGCCAAAATTAGAACCTGCACAATCAAATAACAAAAGCCAAGAAACTACGATATCTATGAAGTACCATCGAAATATTGTATTCAATAGATCAACATGGTATTGAAATAAGTGAAATAATGACATCACATATAGGAAAATAGAGAATTTTTTGCATTAATATAAATTGAAGGAGATTACAACCATAACTGGCAGTTGATCTTGTAGAAGAGATCTTCCAAGTTGTCAACTCATCCTTTCCTTGTCACGATATGCACCTCCAGTTAACCTATGCATGAGATGGTAACTACTTACTACAAAAACATAAGGGCATAATCACTCTCTAAAGCCAACCATTACATCTTGCATATTAGAGGGTAAATATATAGAAGAGTGGGGTAAGTTGGGAGTACTTATCCAATTACCATTGTAAGGTTTTATATCCACCTTTGATGGAGGGATAGGATTAAAGGACATGTGGTGAAAACTCCAAATTAGGGTAGGATATGATTTGAATGTCAATCCAAGGTAAGTAGTTGAAACAACTTCTAGAAACTCCTAAAAGGTGAAGCTTCTGGAATCTTGATCATTCTCCCGGAATTCTAGAACCAACACAAGTGCAAAGGACAGTAACATGTTGGTGACCAACGTTGCCCATGGTGGAGCAACATGTATGTGGTCGCACCCAAGTAGGCTTGTAGGAAGCATTGGTCCTAAAAATGGCTCAGATAGGGCAGTTTACGGTTGAAATTCTAAGGGATGAAAGGTACATGCTTAGGGATTTTTGCAAGATGATGACAAGGAGAATAGGATGTTGATTGATCCCATTAGGAGGCTCACTAGATCAGATGTGACAAAATGGCATATAAAAAAAGCCACATGGGAAATGGTTGACTCCATTAGAGTAGCATATCCATTTTTTTTTGTGGGTTGAAGAAAATGTTTATATATTTGTAGATATTATATAGATTTATCTATATAAAGACCCATAAAATAGTAAATTTTTTATTTTTATTTTTCCATGTGTTTCATATGAAGAAAATAACACCGAGGGAAGTGTTCCATCACAAGGGAGGGGTATGTGACAACCCTAAAATGGGTTTCCTCATGAAAATCCAATGTAAATATTTTACAAAATATAAAAAAATTATGAGTCAAAAGGGACATAGATTCTAGAGTTGAGAAGGTGACTTACTTGGGATGTATGAGGGTTCCTTATGAAGGAAACCTAGACTATTTTGAAAGCTATTAAAGGTCGGTTGGTGTGATTTTAGTAAATTTTCTTCTAAATTAAATTGGGGTGCAAGCGAATTATGCAGGCCCATGTGGTGTGAGAAAGACTTACAAGGAAAAAAAGGAAATGAATTAATTAAAGAAAGATGATTGTGCATGCAACATAGGAAAAATGGAGGAGAAGAGGGGTTTGACCTCATGGAATCCATCACTCATTAGAATATGAAGTTGAAGCAGATTTTAGGATTCGAGTAGCATTCAGTAGAGAATAACACAAAAAAAGAAGAGAAGAGAAGAGAACACAATGATAATTATTTGGTTGGCATGACTCACATGAGGATGGTCTCTCCTTGGTGAGAAATAATTCCTCTCAAATCCCTATAAAGCTAGAGGGTGGAGATGGTTTTCTGTAGATTCCCTTGATGATGTGGGGGGAGGATTGTGTCCTTGGATTATTGGAGGGAGGACCTCTGAATCTTGTATTTTTTTATTTGGGAGTGGGTTCTTTTCCCAAGAGTGGGTAAAACCATTGTGTTGACACTCTTGGGTGGAGGAAGTTGGCCTCTGGATTCCCTATGTGTGTTTAGGGTGGAGACTTTATTTTCTATACTCTTTGGTTTTTTTGGGGTGGAGAATAAGCCTTTGGATTCTAGGTGTGTTTGATAGGATTCCATTAAGTATTTGGAGGGTGCCGGTAGTTGGCATCTGGATTCCATATATATTATTTTACTGTTGAGTGGTTGGTGGGTGGAGGCAGGGTTCCTCTAGAGTCCCTCTTTTAGCTAGTAGTTGGTGTTTTCGTACTTTTAGTAAGCCCACATTCTCTGGAATCTAGTTGGGTTATGACAATCATAAGTAAATTTGGTTGCAACTATCGATGATTAGGTGCAGAGTCCTTGTACCATACAGTTTCCAAAAACATTACAAGATATTCTTTCTTGTACATTTTCAATGCCACTGAACATGTGTTTGTATTTCTAGATTGAAAAGGTGTGTATATGTGTAATGAACATGTATTTCATTTCTAGATTGAAATAATGTTTATGAAAGTAAATAACCTGTTGCATTTGTGGGTTGAAATGATGCAATTATGAAATATGTGAACACATTATGATATGAAAAATGAATAACATACACTGCAAGAAGGCATTGAAAATATCTATAACGATCAGAACTAAATCATAAAAATATTTAATATAATATCTCTTTCTCTTAATGTCTAATGGTTACAATGGAGACAACCTGTTTTGATAGGGTCGGTGCATATATGTTGGCTACAAGAAATATTAGAGTTATGTGGCATTGTGTTGATGTCGAGGATGACTTCCTCTCTTCACTATATTAACTTGTGATCTTCACATGAAGGCTTCCCCAACCTTGCATTTTTAGTAGCATGCGCTCTTTCCCTAGGGGCACTAATGTTGATGGGAACACATCCCTACTATTAGCCAAACTCCCATGAAACCCCTGAATGACACCATGGAGATGCTTATAGGCTTGATTTGGAGAAGGGAGCTCTCGACGTGTGGTAGGAGAGGTGGATCCCTCTCAGGATTTCACTGCAACTCCTTTGAAGAGGGTTTCCAAAATATCATTAGCGTGGGCATGCCTGGAATTACCTATCCCTATATGAGGAATATATTATGGTCGGTAAATCGCTGGAGTGGATTTGTAGTAAGCCTAGGATGATAGCACCAATGTGTGGTTTAGAAAGAATTTATTTCCATAACAGAACATTGGCATAGATCCAAGTCGTTGCAAGCCAATCCATGGATGAATCTATGCTTGAAGGGAAAAAAATTTCACAGATTTTGTTGTGACGAGGGTGGAGATATCGTCTTATATTTTATTTGGATAAACTTATGCAATAGGTCTTATGGAAGACCTAGTCATGGCAAGGGAAAAATTTAGGTGCTAATATTCGTAAGTGGGCTAATTTTCTATGTTTTTTTCCAAAAAAAATATTCTCTAATTTCCATTATTTTCTAAAAATGATTCGCCCAAATTTTATTGTATGAAATTATTTTACCTTAATAATCGCCAAAATTTTATATAGAGACTACACATAATTATTAGAAATTGGTAAAAATATTTTGAATCATTTTATAGATTTCATATTAAGGATTGGTGAGATTCGCCAAGGTTTCTAAAATTTAATATAAATTTCCATCCTTAAAATTTTCCCCGGTCATGGAATTCATGGAATAGCTGCTAAGATTATTCCTTATCGCAATTTGGAAATGAACAGATGACCTGGGATGGAGGCCACGCCCTGGGAGTTTGAATTCTCAACTCAAAAGAAATAGCAGGGATGACTTTGCACCGAGCCAACCTGGCTCACAGTTAGGTGGAATGAGAGTGCTCCCATTGGTCGAGATGGATCCCACATAAAACCTCATCCCTGAGGCCAAAACCCCAGAGGTTTTTTATGACACAAAAATGACTTTCAAGGATGATAGGGTGTCAAGCTAACTAGGCCTAAAACTTGGACGTAGAGGGTGTTCCCATTGGTTGGAAGTGGGGGCGCGTGATAACTCTCCCCTGAAGTAAAATACATTGTAAGTTTTGAAGGTGGATTTTAGAATGAAGCAACAAATGACGAGAGGTTGGGAAAAATTGGCCTCCACATCGCCCTGTTAGCAATGGGATTGTTGCGGAGAGGACCCACATGAGCATTCACAAGAAAACACAAGGAAGGGAGCAGGTTGAGTTAGCATGAGATTTCATGGCAGTTTACGATTGTGCACCTTTCAGAAGCAAGGGTCATGTCAGGTGTGGCCCATTGACCCACGTGTCCTAGAGGGTCGCACTAGGAAGGCAAAGAGATGTATAATAGAGGATAATTTGGATGGCGTGTCCTAGAGGCCTTATCCTCGAGGTATAAAGGAAATAACGAAGAAGAGAATCAGGATAGATGCATCGGGATGACATGGAACCACATCCAAGTGGGCCAACTGCAAGCGGTAGCATGCAAAGAGAATGATCCAACACCTCCCCTTGTCTTGGAGGCGTGTAAAGGTGCAATTGGAAGAGATCTGGGATGAAAGCATTAGGATGATGTGGCTGGATGATATTGGAGAGAGAACAGAGGGATGGGCCTAGATTGTACTAAAAGTATGTGTCATCAATACCACTAGCGGTCATGGGAAACCAAAAAATGCTTATTTTGAGGGGTGCCCTTGCAAATTTTGAAAATGGGCTTGACCTCATCGGAATGAATATAAGTTGTCGATTTTGCGATCGGTGGTTTCCACTTACCTCCCATTCCAAGGGTTGACCTCCTTATAAACATCGTTCACTTTAGCTTATCATAATTTCCTTGATGGCTTCATCATTCAAACAAGCGGGGATTCGCCAAAAACTTGCACGTCTTTTAAGTAGAAAGGCAGATGGGTAGGGTGGAATCAAAGACAGAGCAGGAAGGATGGCGATTTATCATTTTTTTGGGATTAATGTATGGTGGGACCCTTTGGGGGAAGGCATGTGACATATATTATGCATGTGTAAGGTATTAAGCCATCGATGAAAATCTAATTATATTCATATATATATATATATATATATTAAAAGGGGTTCGAGAAATGTAATAAATATACATACATACATAGATACATACATACATATATACATACATACATATATATATACATACATATACATATATATATATACATATATATATATATATATACATATATATATATATATATATATATACATATATATATATATATATACATATATATATATATATATATATATATACATACATATATATATATATATATATATATATATATATATATATATATATATATATATATATATATATATATATATATATATATATATTTACTACGGTTATGAGACCTAGTTAACCGAATCCCTTTGGTAGGAGGAGAGATGAGAAAAATGAACCTAAGGGAAAAAATAATATACTATCCCATTCCTCTAACTTTACTTGAGGAGTTGGGTAAGCAGATAACCACCCTACTAGTAAGTAAGTGGGCTAGTGTTCTTACACTTCAACTGAAATTGCTATTAATGAAAGCCAAGTAAATAAGGCAAGCATTGAACCTAGGTAAAAATGGTAAAGGAAAGGAATTGAGTGAGAATTACTTTAGCTAAATTTTGAAACTAATGTTTCATTTTAAATCATGTTTTGCTTGGATACCAGGAAGTGGTATGGTGAAGGTTGGAAGCCTTATGTATGAAATATTCTACTGAAAAAATATCCTACAAGTGATTAAAACGTATTTACAAGGGACGGAAACGATGGAACACTCAGGTTTCTTTAGGGCTTCCTCTGTTAGTAGATTATCACCATCCACTTCCAGCAGTCACGATTTCAAGCAAGTTTTTGAAGGTGAACTCTAGTATGGAGGCGAAGATCCTTTTATTCCTCAAAACGATGAATAGTGGATGTTATGGTATTGTCCTCTTGATGCAGATTTCCCATGGGATTTGAGGGAAAGTAATTGTACAAGCCAGAATATACCAAACTAAAATGGGATCGCTATGAGACTAAAGTCACAAAATAAACCTTGAATAAGGCCTCAAAATTTTGTATCTTAGGAAAAAATTTATTTTTTTTAGAGTAGATGCGGTGGGAAAACCATTTAGTGAAGATTTTTAAACACCCTCTCCCTTTAGTCTAGGGCTCTCATGTTTTAGGCCTTGATGGATCTGCAACCTGAGGTGGAGAAGATGCCAATGCTAAAGTTAATCCACACCCTAGATTCACCTAGATCTTAACATATCAAAATTTCAACCTACATAATCCATATATCTCTAGATCTTTGAGGGGTTTTGAAGATCCTTTAAAGAAGATAGGTTTCCATATTTTTTTAAAGACCCTCAAAGGAGACACAATCCAAGTTTGGTTCTTTGGATCAGTTTTGGGGGTAGATCGAAAGCATATTATTTCAAACTTACTAGGGATTCTTGTATTCATGCAACACCTCCTCTACGAAAGGGGATAGTTGTATGATTGTTCTCAACTAATGGATTATGGTATTGGTCATAACTCTACTATCATCTTGTCATTGCGGCTATGCAAGGGTGCCTTTGGATCCAAGAACCTAGGAGGATCAACCTTATACAAATATGCAACATGCAATAAATTCTATAACCCACTATATATGCCACATTTCAACCATGGACCATATATTTTTTAAAAACAACAATAAGTGTTGACCATGGAGGTAAACCTAAAGGAGGTTAATAAACTCTTTTATGTTCTTCAGTATAGGGTGGTAATATGTAGATTTCATGGTTTTGGGCCTAGATCACATGCTCTACATAAATGGGTGTTTACAACTTGGACCACTAATTGTGACATATACCTCTATTTAAAAGCCTTCTTCATCTTCCAACTCAATGCTCAGGAGGAATAGGAGAGTATTAAAAGAAGGACCATGGTTTTGGGGAAATGTGAGGCTCTTCAATACTCCATGGTTTCCATAATATAATTCCATAATAATGGTGGTCTCCAAAATTCTAGTATGGGTGACGCTACCAAACCTTCCTCTCCCTTTTTGGCACCACAAGGTCCTCGAGGAAATTAGAAATGCTCCGGATATTTTAAAAACATGGACACTAAGAGGGTAGAGAAAGGGATTTTTACCTTTATGAAATAGATATTATTAAAGGTATAGCTAACCGCACTAAGAAGAAACATCAAATATTCTAGTGGAATGACCTACTAGATTATGAAATATTACATTCAGATGTCAACTTTTCTATCAAACTAGACATTTGCAGGACACATGCCCTCAGAAAAAGAAAAAAAGAAAAAAAAAAACCAAAACTGAAAAAATGTACGGAACATAAAAGAAAAGTATGGTAATCTCTTGATCCCTACCAAACAGAGGAAGAAGGGGAAATGATAGATAAAACTTCATTCAAATAAGAAGGGTAAACTCAATTTCAAAATAGCAATACTCCTCACAATTAGAACGGGGCAAATTTAGCAGCAATCTAGGAATCAAAAAATCACACAAAAGTGGCAACAAGGAGGATGGAACGGTGGGAACAAAGTGAGTTCATGTTTTAGAAATATCAGATCTAGATAAATAACATCCACCTTAGATATATGTGATTCAAATGTCTTTGGTACCAATAGGCGCCAAATCAGGAGAATGGCAACATGTTAAGAGAAAAAAGGAAATAAAAGGAAGATAAGTGATTTCTACATTAGTAATATTCCTCGTTGTATTTTTATTTTATTTCTAGTTTTTTGTTCTTCTTCAGAGCCATTAAGGCTACCATTACTGAATGACCATAAGCATATGAAAAATGTAATTGTATTTCCTTTTCAAAATAAAGTTACTAATTTATTTATTTTTGGAAAAACAAAAAGAAATATTGCAATGACTTTTACAATTCTTACTGAGTAAAATGGACAAAAAAAATTCTAATGAATTTAGAAATATGCATTTATCAATTCTAAATTATAGTCTACTGAGATAAATATTTAATTGCAATATGAATTGATTGGAATAAATTTGATGCACATCTACATTCCAATGATATTGTTATTTCAATTTAACTGAATTTATTTGGAGTGATAAAATTATTATGAGTATAATAATTTTGAAGTCACTTCAAGCTGTTGTGAATTTATGCAATTGTATGTGTGTGTGTGTGTGTGGAAATTGAAAAGTGTTCGTTGATTGAAATATCATGTTGTTTGTAAGCGTTGGAATGGTGTGAGATCAAAGCCACCATAACATATCAACAACACTTGTAGTCTGATGCATTTGGGATCTCAAGAAGAAGATTTTTCAGAAGGCATTGTAACTTGTGGCACTTTGTTCATCTTATGGGAGAAATCCATAATTGTGTATTTGACTATAAGATTCCATGAGTAGTGTATTGGAGCACGTTAGATGGGTACATGGCCATAAGACTCCATGCACGAGTCATGAAAGCATGCCAGATGGCTATTGGGTTGTAAGACTTTGATGATTACCCCATGAAGGAGAAATATTTGCCATAAGTAAACTACCTAGAATGTTGGATGCCTAGGCCTAGATAGGTGAGTAGCTAATGGGGGCTAACATAAGAAATCCTTGGGATAGGTAAAATGGCTAGACTGGTGGTTGTTTGAGCCTAGATATGTTTCCCATGCTCACTAGGATGTGAGCATGAGGAGGACAATTGGTAGTTGTAAAAAAATACTTCGTGAAGCAGTATATCTGTATATTGATATGTGCTCTCGATTCCTATATTTCTTAATAGGGGATAGATTCTTTGGATTCATGTGAACAAGATTGAAGGATGGAGATGGCTAAAGAATGTATTGATATTTTGAATCATTAGTGCGCAACAAGTGAATATGTGCTCTATATTCCTATAGTGTGTAATGCGTGGAGACATGTTTTAGATTCCTGTAGTGCATAACGGTGTATTGCATGTAACTATGGAGTGTATAACCACTTAGTGATTTCAAGGTCAAGTAATAAAATTGTAACCATAGAGATGAGTATTAATTACAATTGAAGAAATTATCTATTTAAGACAAGATTTGAAATCGATTTAAATTTTATGATTAACCTCATAAATAAATATGATGATGAAGGTATGTTTGAATTGATTTAAAAATTTTATGGTGAAACTGATATAACTTATATTCTTTCCATTTAGGAGAAATATTGAACAATCTAACACAAATATATGATACTAAATATAAGGAAAACAACATCAACTAAATAATATTAGTGTTCACAATAGAAACATACTAAAGCTGAAGACTTCGAGAACTGGGTCATTGTGGTGACACTAGAACCTTGTGATATTTTTTAATCACCGTGAGATATGCCATGACACATGTGTTGTGTTATTAAAGTAAGGAAGGGGTATGCCTTAGCTGAGAAATTATTCTTTTGCAAGGAAGCCTTGCCAAGGGATGTATCACCTGAGGGAATGAGGAAGTAGAGAAGGGGATGAATGAAACTGTAAGGTGAGTGATTACACAGAATGGGAAATGGATTTCCCAAGGGACTAATGAAGTAGGGAAGGTAATGCCACATGGGGGCTTCACTCAATGAAACACTAAGATATCTTGTGCCTTCATGGAATACTAAACAATATTTGACTACATATTGTAAAATGCCTCTAAAAAGTGTTGGAATGGCACAAATAAATGGCACCCAAGGGGGCTTCTGATTTAATTTTTCCCTAATTAAATTGGAAGAGAAATTGTAATTTCATCTCATGACATCTTGTATTATTTAACTAAGTTATGAATATTAAGTTAGCTTAGGAAATTTGACTTGAGGGTGAGAGAGGAGGCATGTAGAGTTCTCTCATGATTTTAGGGGGCCCAATTATAGTTATTTGTGAGTTGTAATTAGTTAACTCAATTAATTTCATTAAAATTAGTTTAACTAGTTCTAACTGAGAGATGAGCTAGTGAGAGGTCTAGTGAATTAAATATGATTTAATTCACAAGTAGTGATCAATCAGTTAATTGATACTTTGCTATAAATAGTTGTTACATGCCAGTTCTAGGGAAGGCCCACTTGAGACTGAGGTTAAAGGGATTATAACTATCAGTTGTATAATTAGAAAAGTGTACAAGCCAGTTATAGATTCATCAGGATGCCTTGAAGAAATTGTGTAACCAATTCATGGGAATTTCCTATTTAATAGGGTGAAAAATCCTCCAGGAATGTGTGAGAAAGGCTGGTGAGATGAAGGATGAGAATTGGTTAAGTATTTGACTTATTTTGACTAGATCAGAGTGAGACAGTTGGAAGAGTGCATAATTTTCTCTGTGAGAGAAAGGAATTGTATTGTTTCATGGTTTTGACTTTATACAATATACACTTATTGGGGATTTTATTACTGTGCTTTCCCAAGATAGATCTTGTGTTTTGTGATTTCTTGTTTCTTTCTCTTACTTGTTATGTGATTGTGCGATCATGTTTTGTTTCCGCAAATTGTAGAAGGATTCATTATTCTGTTTTAGTACATTACAAGATCATATTGAATCCCATTGATATATTTTATAAATGGTATAAGAGCACCAGGAATCACACTAGAAGAGAAGAAAAGAGTTTGTTTTTGAACAGGTACATCGAATTTGCAGATTTATTCTTCAGGAACCAAAAACATATCAATATTTATTTCAATGGCTTGAGACTCGAATATGCCCTTGAGAGAAATTCAAATTAAATAGAATGGAAGGACAGGATGGAGGCAGTGCTCGATGAAAATGGACTAAAGGCTTTCATAGACAGTGATATTCCTCCGCCCGCAGCAGCAGATTCTCAACAACTTGATGCATGGAAGAAGAATGGAGCAAAGGCGAGAAGTATCTTATTAGAGGGAGCCCGATATCATATTTTCTTGAATCACTATGGGAAGGAAAATCCATATGCGATGTGGAAGGCCTAGACAGATTTTTTTTTGAATAGAATCCACCACAAGAAGCTGGTGCTGAAATACAAGATGAGAAAGATAAATATGGAGAAGGGCGACACAATCTAAAAATACTTGAAAAAGTTCACTCAATGTTGAGATGAGCTTGGAATTTTTTGGGTAACTGTTGCCTTGGAAGATTGGCTGATCCTAGCTCATCTAGGCCTTCCCAAAAGCTAGCATAGCTACTAGGACTTTGTGAATGGAAGGGAGAAGCTACTAGACTAGGAGTGAATATGGTCCCACTTGGTACAAGAAGAAATTTTGCGGAGCACTAGAGATAGATCCTCATCAAAGACTGATGAGGAGGAGAAATTTTCTTCTTGTATGGATGGCGTCCCATTCCAAATTGGAGTCCGATAAGGCAGGAAAGAAGCGAGACTTTTAAAAGGTAAAATGTTTCAACTATCATGAGCATGGACACTATGCCACAAATTTTCCACAAACGAAGACAAAGAAGAAGGCCTCAAGAGGAGAAGCAGGTGAAGCACTTGCTTCATAGTTTGAGTTGGATTTCACTCCCATCACATGCATGGTGTTATCAGTGATGGGTTTTGTGTGGTACTTGGATAGTGGAGCTTTTTTCCATATGATCGATACAAAATAATTCTTTAGTAGCTTGGAGAAAGGATTTCCAGATGCACATCGATATGGGTGACGATAAGAGGTATAATGTTACTAGTGTATGTACAGTTACCTTTCAAAGGGATTCAACTAATCCACTCACATAAAGTATGCCATGTATGTTCCTCGTTTAAAGAAAAAATTAGTTTTTTTTGCTATGTGGGAAGACCGTGGATATGATGTGATCTTCAGTGAAGGAAAGGTGTTCCTTCATCACAAATCCACGAGACAAGTGAAAAATATTGGGGTTCCAATAAATAACCTCTACAAACTAGATGTATAATATTGTGTTTCCTTGAGAACAAAATTAGAGAAGGTGGAGAGCCAAGACATCGGTGATTTATGGCACAAGATATTGGGCCATCTACACCACATTCCTTTGAAGATCATGCAACAAATTTCTACAAGACATCCAAAGGGTTCACTTACGCAAAAAGATACATGCAAAGGGTGTACATTTTGGAAGTATATGAAATCCACCTTTCACGATAAGGAAAGTTTAGCCAAGGAGATCCTTGAGATATTTCACTCAGACATGTGTGGACCGTTCTCGATAACTTCCACAACAAAGCACAGGTATTATGTGATTTTTATTGATGATTTTTCAAGAAAGTGTTGCATTTTCTTCATGAAGAATAAATATCAGATGTTTTCCAAGTTTTGTGAGTTCAAGGAACTTGTCGAGAAATATACAGGGAAGAAGGTGAAGGTTGGGAGGAGCGAAAATGGTTGAGAATACATCTCTAACAAATTCAAGAAATTTTTTGCCTCAGAATGAATTTAAAGAGAATCAATAGCACCTCAAAATCCATAGCAGAATGGGGTCGCAAAAAGAAAGAACATAACTATTTTGAGAGCAACACAAGCTATGTTGCATGATCAGGGCCTACCATTGCATCTGTGGGTAGAAGCATGTGATAAAAAAATATTTTTTCACAACATAAGTCCTCATTGGATACTTGGGATGAGTACACCAGAGGATTTTTTTTAGGTAAGAGACCGGATGTGTCATATTTTAAAATTTTGGTTCATTTATTTATTTCCATGTGACCAAATATGCCAGGAAGAAGCTATATTCAACAACAGAGTTAGAGATATTTTTGGGGTACAATGATACACCTCACAAATATCAGGTGAAATTGCTAGCACATAAGATGACAACGGTAAGAAGAGATGTGAAATTCAATGAAGAGAAAGCCATGTGATTTCCCCTTGAGAGGGAGCTCGAGTTGCATGTAGTTGAGGAGCTCATGGCTCTGAAATAAGAACCTCGGGATGTGGAGCAGCCATAAGAAAAGGAACAAAGTGTGGTAGAAAAAAATCATGCAGAGCCATCCACCATAGATGGAAGGAAGTGCACCAGAGAGGCTGATATATTATTGCTAGATGCGAGAGAGGATATTGGAGAACCCACATCATAGAGAAGGTAGAGAAGGTCCCCAAAGAGATACACTGGATACATGGATCTTATGAGCGAAGGTATTGAGATAGAACCATACTCTTTCGAGGAAGTAGTGCAGTAGCCAGTGTGGGTTGATTCCATCGTTGATGAGTATAACACCATTATCAAAAAAAGTGCATGGGAAGTTTTCCTAAGACCAGTGGGGAAGTCAGTTGTAGGATCCAAGTGGGTCTGCAAGGTGACGCAGGTAGCATATGGGAGTGTGGAGAATCATAAGGCCAGATTTTTGGCCAGAGGGTTCTCTCAGGTTGAGGGGATTGACTATGATGAGAATTTTTCACCAGTCAAAAGATACTCATCTATCAGATCCATCCTTGCACTCTTAGGGAAAATGGGATGGTAGACACATCAGCTGGATGTAAATACAACCTTTTTAAATAGATTTATTGAGGAAGAGGTGTACACTGAGAAACCATAAGGTTTTGAGACCTTACACAGGGAGTTACATGTGTGAAAAATCAAGAGAGAATTGTATGGGATGAAGCAAGCACCTTGTGCTTGGTACACCATTATTGACAATTATTTCGTCAGTTTGGGCTTCAACAAGAGTGAAGAAGATGTGAACCTATATCATATTTTGGTTGATGGTAAGATTTTGATTATTGTACTTTATGTAGATGATTTGATACTGACAGGTGATGATCAACTCATAAATTATTTCAAAGAGGGTCTTGCAAGAGAATTTGTGATGAAGGACATGGGGCTCTTACACTATTTCCTAGGATTGGAAATATGGAAAAGATATGGGGAGCTATTTGTATCTTAGGGAAAGTATGCCAAGGAGATTTTAAGAAAGTTCCACATGGAGGGCATAAAACCCATGGAGACTCCTCTAGAAGGAAATTGGAGGAAGGAGGATGCTACTTTGGGTGAAGTAGTGGATGCTACTCTTTACAAGAAGCTTGTGGGTTCACTCATGTATTTGGTGAACACACGACCAAGCGTATAATACACAGTTAACCAGCTTATTCAAGCTATGGTTAATACTACCAAGCTATTTTGGAAGGCAAGAAATCATGTGATGAGATACCTCAGATGCACTACAGAGTATGAATTATGGTACAAATAGAGAGAGTGAAGATTCAAGGCTTCACCGATGCATATTGGGCAGGGAGTCCTTCTGACAAGAGCACATCAGGAGGCATCTGCAGCATAAGATCAACACCAGTTTCCTAGTACAATAGTAAACATATATCTGTTGCACTCAGTTCAACAGGGGTAGAGTACATGGTGGCCAACTAGGAAACATGTGAGGGAATCTAGATGAGGAAGATACTTGTTGGTTTTTTTGGTCGATAGATGGATTCGACGGTGATACATTGTGATAAAAAAAGTTGCATCAAACTCTCAGTTAATCCAGTATTTTATGATAGGTCTAAGCATATTGATATTCGGTATCACCATCTCATTTATTGTCTACAGACACAGATTATGTCATTAGAGTGCATTCCCACGGAGGATCGGGATGCAGAAATATTGATGAAGGTGCTGCAAAGAAGAAAATTCAAGTTAAACAGAGACAAGATGAGGGTAGTAAATAATCCCTTTCTTTTTGAGAGGGAGTGGATAAATGGCACCAAGAAATGGCACCCAAGGGGGCTTTTGATTTAATTTTCCCTTAATTAAATGGAAGAGATAATGTAATTTCATCTCATGACAACTTGTGTTAGTTAACTAAGTGAGAAAGACTAAGTTAGCTTAGGAAATTCAAGTTGAGGGTCAAAGAGGAGCCATGTGGATTTCTCCCATGATTTTAGGGGGTCCAATTATTACTATCATTAGGGGAATTTTGAGGTATAGAATGGGCCTCCTAAGGAAATTATAAAATAATAATGGAAATAATTAAATAATATTAGATTACATCATCAAATTTTAGAGGGAAAAAAGAAAAAAATACCTTTTCAACTCGTATTTTCAACTTATCACCCTATGGATTTACTCAAATTTCAAGCGACAACACTCGTTGGATGAAAATTTTGATTCCTCATGTAAGGAGTACCCATGTTGCATACTTTCAATGGAACCTACTACACGAAAAATGAGAAATACATGAAAAACGTGATTGCAATCATGTTTTTTTATTGTATTTCTCATTTTTTGTATATAAAGGTCCGTCGAAAGTATGCGACATGAGTACTTCTTGGATGAGGAATTAAGTTTTGCATCCAAAAAGCACTCCCACTAGAAATTTGAGTAAAACCTTAGGGAGATGAGTTGAAAATACAAGTTGAAAGAGTAGTTTTATTATTTTATTATTTTTTTTATCTTTTTACTTTTTCATCCCAAACATGGTGAGTCATCCCCCATGGTTGACATCATCATCTTGAATCCTATTAGTTCTTATAAAGTTTTTTTTTGTTGTACATTTTTCTTAGGAGACCCATTTTAGACCTCAAAGTTCTCTAACGTTATGAGTTGTAAATAGTTAACTAAATTATTTGATTTAAAATCTGTTTAACTAGTTCTAACTAAGAGATGAGCTAGTGAGAGGTCCATTGAATTAAATCTGATTTGATTAACTAGTGATAATCAGTTAACTAATAATTCACTATAAATATTTGTTGCATGACATTTCTAAGGAATTCCCAGCTGAGACTGAGGTTAAGGGGATGATAACTATCAGTTGTATACTTAGAAAATTGCATATGTTAGTTATAGAGTGATCAGTATGCCTTGAAGGAATTGCGCAATCAATTATTAGGAATTTCATATTTAATATGGTGGAAATTCCTCCAAGAATGCGTGAGCAAGGCTGGTGAGTAAAAGGTTGAGAATTGGTTAAGTATTTGACTGAGTTTTCCTAGATCAAAGTAAGACAGTTGGCAGAGTGCAAAAGTTTCTCTATGAGAGAAAATCATTGTATTGTTTCATGGTCTTGACTTTATACAATATATAGATAGCGGGGTTTTGAGTATTTTTCTTTCCCCAAATACATATTTTGTTGTGTGATTTATTGTTTCTTTCTCTTACTTGTTATGCAATTGTGTGATCTTGTTTTTATTCCGCAAATTGTAGGACTCAGTATTTTGTTTTAGTACATTACAAGATCAAATTGAATCTTGTTGATATATTTTATGCAAAAATCACATTATTTAACCCCCTACTAATATGAACCTAATACACCTTCCCATTTTAAAAAACCCCTACTTTCACTATATATTGTATGTGTCCATTTCTTCAATAACATTTTTTATACCCCTTATATTTTTTCAATAACTTTGAGCTTCATTTTTTATACATGCTAATATAAAAACCTTTTACCCCCTATTATATTCTCAATATATTATGTAATTTTTTACTGAATATATCTTATTACCCGAATATGAACACACGTGGTATGGTATTTCTCCATTAGTGAATCCCTCGTGGAATGCCAAAACTTGAAAAATGAATTGGTTTTTAAAGAATCATGTCCATACTCAGTGGGATCAAATATGCATAGAGTGTATCCCAAGAAGAAATGATTGTAATTTTTCACTAAAGGATCATTGAGCATATGGGATGGAATGGATGGACATTGAAGTAGGATCATGCTCTAGATTCAAGTTATTTAGTAGGACAAGGTGTAGGGGAAGCACTGTGAATCAAATGGGGACACTTGGTAAATGGTTGATTGAATGAGGGTATCTTAACCATTTATGTAAATGAATGAAAAAGAGTTGTGTATATATAGATATCACTGTTGAATTTTTTTCTTGAGCATAGAGAAATGTTGAATGTTTTACTCGAGTATAAGAACTATTGAATTGTGTGCTCCAGTATAAAGCATTGTTGAATTTTTTGTTCAGGAATAGAGCACTACTGAATTTTGTGTTCATGAATATAACACCGTATAATTTTGGGTTCTGGTATAGAACATAGATGAAAATGTTCCTCTAAGGGGTTGGGATTTCTGGCAACCCTTCTTCTAATCCATCTTGACATTGTCACTATAAATTGTAATTAATTTAAATGTTGTGGAAATGTAAACACAATGAGTGGGCTTAGAGGAGTGGATACGAATTTCGGATTTTGAGGAGGAATTTCTTAGGAAGTAGTTAAACTAAAGATGTTTCAATTAATATGCCATCAATTTTTCTAACTAAGTTTTAATGGCCTACACAGAAGGTAGGGAGTTTCAGTATGGGCTTCCTAATTGAAGAAAAACCCCATACCAACTCTGCTCTCAAGGGGCGTGCTAAATGGTCAACATGCAAGAGGGGAGACTAAGGTCAACAGAAGGAAAAGAGGCTGACACAAAAAGAGACTCATCACTCAGACACGATTTGCGAGTATTCAGTGGTAATGTAAGGTATGAGGGATAAGCATAAATATAAGAGAAAATATACTCTCAGATAGTAGAGAGTCGAATAGATGGGAGCATACAGGTACGGGGAATGTGCTAAGTATGAGGATCATGTTGAGATAATCATGTGGTGATTATGAGAGCACTCACCTAAAATGAAGGGTGAGACACAACGTAGTCTATATTCCTATTAGACTAAGAGGTTGGAACCACTGTATGCTCTAGATCCCTGCATAGTAGATGTGGAGGATTGTGGTTGAAGCGAAGAGAAGAGAAGAAGAAGGCAGAGACACTACTCATTCTAGATTCCTTTGAGGTGGAGCAGGTGGAACACAATGTAATATGGAGTATTGGTAGGAAAAGCATAAACTTTTTGTATGTTTGAAATACCTGTGGGTTAGCAGGTGGGGACACTATGTATTCTAGAGACCTACCGAGTTGAGCAGGTGGAAAGACACCATGATTTGGCTTCCTGGTTAGAAGACAGAAATATTTTTTTGTTTCAAATATATGTAGGATTACTATATGGAGAGTTAGAGTGCTATAATCCTGGATGAATAGGTGGAAACATTGTGGAATAAAATCCTATACTAAGCAAGTGGAGATGTAGTGGTATTTGGATTCCTATGTTATAATCATGTACTAAGAAGGTGGAGACGGGGTAGCCTCTAGACTCTTGTGTGATCATATTGATTGACATCAGTTGAATTCCCTTGAGAACTTACTCCTTAGACTATGAGTTAGGCTCAGGGGTGGTTATCTACAAGAAAGGTTGCAGTGCAGTTATCCTGTGGTGAGGTGGAGAGTGGAAGTACCACCCTCAATATCCTTTCATTTATTTGATAAGATAAGTGTAAGTACTTGTTCTTTTGTTGCATTACGAATTTTGAATGATATGTTGCAGGAATTATAAACACAAATGTATTAGTATCTATTATGGAGGAATAATACCATTCATGGTTGATTTTAATGAGATGCATGTTTGATTACTCACATAATTTGAGAGGGATTGAAAATCCTTGTGATTGCTGATAATTTCCTGAATGCATGGTTACTTTCCTAGTATGTATGGGTATTTGTTGTGTTCAATTGTCTATCATGATGTGTGATTTCCATTGTTGATATGCATGAATATAATGAATATATATTATTTATAGACTAGTGGAAGTTTGTGGTCGATGTGTGTGTCGCATTTTATATCAGTGAATATGATAGTGCCTATTGTTATTCATGAAAATAGTTTGTTTCATTGTTTTGGCTATGTTTAATTCCTTTGATGTTAGTGAGAGAATGAAGGATTCATCCCTGTTATAATAATTGTTTGAACATTATTTTTCGCTATGATTGGCTTCATGAACCATTGGAGTCCTTTAGGATACTAAGTCTGGTTTATGTCAATCAATGACCTTATGCTTGGGAATGTTGAGCCCTAGTAAGGCTTGCAATTGATTCAAAGTCATGGAGGCTAAGAAATGTATTTCTATTGATGGATATATTTATATCTCATGGAATGAAGACATTCCTGTGAAGGATGGGAAAACTTGGTATTTAATGACAAATTTGTCAATGAACAAGGTTGCATAACAGGAAAATTTATCGTCACCTATTTTGGAAATCCAAGTTGTTCCCTACCAATATTTCTAAGGGACATTAGGAAGAAGTATTCATGGTTGACAGAAGATGCTGGATGGGGAGATTCCAATCACATACCACTAGAAAATTTCATCTCACCACGGAGGAAAGATGATGTTATCACCCCTCGTGAGTGAGATGGCACTATTAATAGAGGGCGGGACATAATGTCTTCTCTTTCATTATATGGAAAAGTTTTATTTTTGCACAGAGGTTTGGGACCCGGTGGGAAAACGAGTAAATATGATATGGAATATGTTTAAATTCCCGTGTACTGTTGGTGTGTTCTATGTCTATACTAGAACATAAAAACACTAAAGATACTCAACTATGAATCAATTTTCATAGTGGAAATATGAGAATAGTGAAATCAACAATAATACACAAGAATACTACCCCAAATCTTCTTCTTTATTATTCCATTAATAAAATAATCATAGGGCTCCCATACCAAGGACCATGGACCTTTAGAAACCATAATACACACTACTATACATAGTATACAACAACTATGGTTGAGGTGCATTCCTTAATACCCTCATCTTCCAACAAAAATACAAAGACAAATAGAAAACTAGGGCTTTTGACCTTATCCTTTAGGCCCTCAACTACCCATAAAAATAAAAAGACAAATCTTGACTTACTTGTTGATGATAGTCCTTTGCACACAACTCTTCCATTCTTCTTTTCCACTACTCCTGATTTTCATTGCCTCCAATGTTCACACATCATTCAACTCCATTTAGATCACTATCAAATGTTGCTCACAAGTAGGATTATCCTTTACCCACATGTACTAAACCAACACTAAATACCTTGTTGTTATGTATTCTTTCACCCAACATACTTTTTTTGTCACACAATATCTTCCTTGTACCAATATTCAATTGTTTTCCTTTACTGTTCAACCATCATCAACATAACAGACCTTATAAAACCCTTCTTTTTCCCTCAACCTTCCTTTTCTAGTCCAATTAGACTTGACTAGGTATGTTCTTAGTCGATTTAAGCTACAACTAGCCTATACCAACCTCCAAAATTTAGCAACAAACCTAGGTCCTACCTTTAGCTCTCTATTCCCTTGGCTAGATTCTCAATTATTTTTTCCTACCCTCGACCCCTTTTTCACACCCTCAACCTACAGATTTAAGCTTTATGGTTATTTTCTCACCCTCTGACCCTTGTGACTTGTGGCATGAGCCCTATTCCTATAACCTTGGACCACCTTCCCATGACCTTAATTATAGTCTAACTTTGGCCCTCCTCCACAGAACTCAAGTCCCTCTAGGAAATATTACCTCAGACTTCTCTACTACAAAAATAACTCTCCCAAACTCAACCTCCTCTTGAGTAGACTGTGTCTCCTCTAGGGATTAATTTCTCCATAAGATGAAGTACTTATTACCTTGTGAATTGCTACTTCATTGGCCTCATATATATACTAGTTTAAGGGGTGTAAACCATAATGATCATGACCCTTGACCTAGTTGGCCCACTAGAGCCTACATGACTCAAAAATACAAATTTTTTTTCTTTCTTCCTTTTAAGCCCGCACTTTAGGTATAAAAATATGAACTTGTGTACTTTTCCCAACCAAATCATTTTTGGTGGGTTTTCTCCACTCGTAAATACCTTCTGATCTACCCAAATTTCAACACTCCCTATTAGTGGGGAAGGTATTTCCATCACACCCTGAAATATCCAACTCCATGACCTCCCTTGCATACCCATGATTTTCCTCACATGAGTCATGAATGTAATTTCATTACCATGATTGTCCTCATGTCTGCCACATATTCTTTTGTAATGGAAAAATATTTATCTTGCATGTTTCATGACTATGCTCACAGTAAAAATGAATTTTCCTTGTGTTGTTCATAACTGTCCTCGTATGGGATACGATTTTCCTTGCACCACCATGAGTGTTCTTGCATGGTTCATGATTATCCTTGCATGGGCTGAAAATCCACTCTCTCGCTAGAACTTGAAGGTTTGAGTTCCACTAGGTGGCTGACATTCGTTTGTAGTCTCCTTTTGAAGCTAGTATCCTTATGTACCTACAAAACCTTCACTCACTCACTCAACTTTCCCTCCCAAAAAAAATTGTTATTGACCTTGTGTCCTTCCAAATTAAGTCCCAAATTATTGGGTTTAATCGATTCAAGACCACCACAACTCAAATCTACATGATTCCTCATCCTCCGGGGTCAAATACCTCATGTGCACATGGATCCACTTCCATATGTACAAATTCCCAACCCAATGAAGATATTATGTCATGATCAACCTTCCATCCACATGGAGCTACCTTGACCATCCCAAAACACCTTCTCTACTGATCCTCCTACTCCATGTGTACGCAACACTACTACTCCACGTATAACAATTTCATAGCTCCCTCTTAAGCTTCTTATTGTGCACACTCTAATACATTTACTCTTCATAGTAGCTCTGATACCATGTTGAAATTCCCTTGTACCACAGATTTGGTCTATGTCTAGACTAGAACATAAACACACTAAATATAGTCAACTATGAATCACTTTTCACAACAGAAATATAACAATAGTGCACAAGAATATTTTCCAAAATATTGTTATTTATTATTCCATTGACAAAATAAGCATAGGTCTCTCTTACCAGGTATCATGGCCCTTTAGAAACCCATATACACACTAGTATACATAGTATACAACAACTAGGGTTGAGGTATAATCATTTAGACCCTAATATATCCATAAAAATACAAAGACAAATAGAAAAATAGGGTTTGAGGCCTTATCCTTTAGGCCATCAATTACCCATAAAAATAAAAAGACAAATATTGGATTACTTTCTTATCACAATCCTTTGCAGTTATCCCTTTCAGTCCTATTGTCCACTACTCCTGGTTGTCATTTCCCTCCATCCTCCACAAAGTGTTTAGCTCCCTTTAGATCACTATTAAACACTACTTAAATGTAGGCTAATCCTTTAGCCATATATACTAAATAAATATTAAATACCTTTTTGTGAATTCTTCCTTCATCTATCAAAATTTTGTCATGAGACAATATGCTCCTTGTACCACTATTTAGTTTTTGTCCTTTATTGTTCAGCCCTCAACAACATAACAAACCTTTTGAAGCACTTATTGTGCCCTAGGCCTTTCTTTTCTAGGCAATGCAGACCTATAATAGGTATGTTCCTAGCTGATCGAGACTACAATTGGCCTCTACTAGCATCCAAACTTTAGCAACAAACCTTGGTCCTCCTTCTTGTAACTCTTTGTGCCCTCAGTCGGATACTTAGTTCCTTTTTCATACCGTCATCCCCTTAATCAAACCCTTGGCCTCCAGATACAACCATATGGTTCTTTTTCTACCCTGCGGTAAAGCCTATGGACCCTCAAACCCTTCTGGCCTGAGCCTTCTTCTTTTAGCTACAGACCACCTTCCTATGACCTTAACTATGGCCTAACTTTATCCCTCCACAAAATTCGTCTTTCTCTGGGACATATTACCTTAGCCTTATCTACTTGTTATAACGTTATTTTCCACTCCATTATAGTGAGATAATCCTAATATCTACTTACCTCAATTTTTTGGCTAAAATGCATCCCTTTTCACCTTTTCTTTTACTTATGTGAGATTTATCCCATGATAAAAGGGTGAATTACATAATTGAGAAATTTCTCATAATTATTTCACCAAAATATTATAATTATGAGATAATAATTATTTCATAATTGATATAACTGAGAAAAATATCATAATTTTGAAAAAGGTTTGTAGAGTTTCCCATTCGTTAGGAGATGCACTCAATTACTCATTGATTCGAGTTGGCCAGGATTGATCCATTATAATTTTCCTTAACCTCTCGTCATCCTAAGCGTCTACATTCATCTTCTCGGGGCCTCTCATTCACCTATTTATACTGGATCATTTGAGAGGGTGAGGCTAGTCGTCTTTTTGATAGTTGTAATTTTCTATAGTCGTCATAGTCGCATTTTTTCTAGTCGACATAGTCGTAATTTCAGTTCCAGAGAGAGTGAATTTTGGAGAGGCATGTTGTTTTTCAGATCTTAGCACCCCTTTTATATATTTCCATTCTCTTCAAAGCTTGTGTGGTCTCATGTTATAGGAGACTGTTATTCATATTCTTGCCTACTGGGGAAACTCTACTGAATTTCAGAGAGGATAAGCTGAAAGTAAGGTATTGAAGCAATATTTTTTTATATTAATGAAGATCTATGTTCCTTCCCTGTATATGATTGTATCTTGTAATCGTTTTATGTTATATTTTATCTAATGATATTCTGAGAAAGTTCCCTTGTTTTCTTTGTATGGTTGTGATTGTGTGTAGGTACTGAGATTGGAAACAAATGAGATAGATCGCCCGTGTGGAAGCACAACAAATCGGCATCGAACTCAAGATCCATACCCAACCTACAATGAGGCAAGGTAGCTTCTTCTTCCTTGTAGTATTAGAAAAATTTCATGACTGTTTGTAGATCATGAGGGATTAGTAATCTTAAATGTTTTCTTCACTGTGCTTGTGACTTTCTAGTGATCTAACAGACACTAGTTCATGGGGCAACAACTCCTTGCAGTTTTACCTATAAGTACACTACTATAGAAAGAACTCTCCTAAAATCGGCCTCCTCTTAGATAGATTGCAGATCCTCTAGGGCTTCTTTGCTCCACAAGATGGATTCCTTCTCACCCTGTGATTTTCCACTTCATTGGCCTCATATATATACTAATTTAACAGGTTGAAATCCCGACGACCATGACCCTTGGACTAGTTGGTTGACCTAAGCCTACATGACTCAAAAAGACAAAACAAATTATTTTTCTTGGTTTTAAGCCCACACTTTGCATCCAAAACCCCAAAATTTGGTACCTTTTCAAACCAACTCCTTTTTGGTGGGTTTTCTCCACTTAGGAATACCTTCTGAGCTACCCAAATTTCAATAGCAGATGCCACGTAGGATACGAATAATGTGTTCCTTTGATGTCTCAAGGTTGATGACATGGCATGCTTTCAGCGTGAAACATGGTAGCAAGACAATGCCCTTTTGGATGACCAAGTGGCCAGTCTTTGGATAACACATGGAACCAATAAAGGATGCCACATGGCTAGTCGATGTCAATGTGGCGTCAGTAAGATGTTGTTGAAGTGGGTGATCTGGAGGTTAATGCTCATGTGGCATAAATGACAAGAGGATGGTGGGTTGTGGTGCCACCTACAGTGAGAAAACTACGTTGTTTTGATGAGGCAGCACACTTGGATGAAAAACATGTCACCATGGAGCTCAGGACTATAGAGGTCTCGTGCAGTTCCTATTGATTCAACATTTGTAATTGTGTATCATGATTAAAAAATATGTGCATGCGTTAAAGCCCTAACTATGACTCAGTATGATATAGCATTTTTGAATTAATGATAGTGATGGTTGTTGTTTGCATTGTTCCAAAAAATAATAAAATTTTAAGACATAATAGTTACCCAATGCATCCAACAGTCCATATCATTTTCTTCATACAGATGCTAAGGAAGAGATAAGTTGCAACATATAAATCATCCCCATCACCTAACATAAAAATTTGTGGCATGAAAAAGAGTCAAAATGAGGTGTCATTCTGAAGAGGTGGTGTGTGACATAGTGGAGCTAAGGTGCTATAACGTGGCGGGTGTCATGGTGGAGTTCGCATGAAGAGGTAATGCCATGAAGGTGATCCTTGTTGAAGTGGCCTAGGTGATGAAGCCCAAATTTCAAATATGCATAACCTCCAATCCAAAGGTTGGGCTGAGATAAAGTTTATATCGTTAGAAATCTCTTGTCTAGTTGAACATGAAGGTGTCATCTAAAGTGAGTTCTGCACACTTTGGGTGTGAGAAAATTTTGTAACCCTCTATTCATAATGAGATCATGAAGGTTGGGTTAATTGAATGTAACACTTTCCACTTGGGTTGGGAATTCCACGGAGTTGGAGGGAGTGTTATATATATATATATTACAAATATTTTATTTTATTTATTTATATTTATATTATCATAGTAACATTTTTACCATTTTTAAATCTAATAAGTCCCCTTCAACTTAACTTTTATAGATACTTTATATTTGGGATTTATTACAGGTATTGAATGGATATATCCTATCCTTCCTATCTATTCTCTCTCTCATACTTGTTACATATCGTTAAACCTTTCATGTCCTTGATAATGGGTGGATTTTTCACCCATAATTTGCATTCACTTAATATTTAATGTGTCAATAGGTGTGTCTATTTCAGAATAGACCTTCCAATCCAATATGGAAGAAATTTTTCCTTGTTTTCTTGTTCTTTCTTGACCTGTTATGTTATGAAAACAATTTTTCTAGGTCAAATTACTATATATATATATATAGTTAATTAAAACAATTTCACTTGGTAGAATTACATATAAAAAAATTAAAATAAATTAAAATAAATTAAAAAATAAAATTAATAATTATATTTATAATTATAATTAATTATAATTAATAATTAAATTAGACTAGATCTAGAGATCAAATCTCTTAAGGTGCAAACATATTCTACAGTGAAAAGAGATCTGATCTCTCTCATTGTTTGATATATCCTGAGTTAAAATGAATATTTTAAGTATGGTAGTGATTTAACATCCATAAAATATGTTGGAATATTCACCAACATAATCCAACTTAAGTAGGCATCATGATCACAGAGGGATCAAATTTCTCCATGTGAAAACTTCTTTAGACTCCAAATACAATGTATAATTTTTCATTGTTTAAATTGTATTTATAACACCAAATAAACGTTTTAAAATAAAAACATGATTTTTTTAATGATATATACATATTTTTTTAAATGATATAATATATATATATATATATATATATATATATATATATATATATATATATATATATATATATATATATATATATATATATATATATATATAATTGACATTAACATATTTGACATAACATGTACATCTAGAAATTTTACCAACTCAAATTAAAATGGTTTTTTATTATTAATATATTTTTAAGTATATGTCAATATTAATTTGTGTATGTATTCAAATGGTTTATTTAAATTTTGAAAAGTATAAGGTTTAAACATCTTACTTACACATTTTTTTTACTTCTAATTACTTTACCACATATTTATTTTTTTAAAGGGGAAAAAATCAACTCTAACCACAGACAAAAGCACATCCCCCTCATACTGAAGGGTAGAATGAGCCTCTAGGCTCAACCAACATAGATCTACATGTGCAAACTTCTTTAGAATACAAAATACAATATGTAATTTTTCATTCTTAAATTGTATTTTTGAATATATATAAGACCAAATATAGGTTTTAACCACACAAACTTTTTTTTTTATGATATATAATAATATTTTTTAAATTATATATATATATATCTATATATATATATATATATAATTGACATTAAAATATTTTAAATAACATGTACATCTAGACATTTTATCAACTCAAGTTAAAATGGTTTATTATTATTAATATAATTTTAAGTATATGTCAATATTAATTCGTGTAATGTCAACTTTTTTATATATATATAGATATATATGAAGCTCATATCGACATGAATTAGTTAACATAGATCTTCAAATAGTTTATTAAACATCTTACTCACACATTTTTTTACTTCCAATTACTTTACAACATATTTGTTTTTTTTTAAGCCTCTAGGCTCAACAAGAGTCAACTCTACCCATCCACTGAGGAACAAAGAAAATTAAACATCCCCTCATTTATGTCGATATCAGCTTCAGATATATATATATATATATATATATATATATATATATATATATATATATATATATATATATATATATATATATATATATATATATATATATATATATATATATATATGCACGATTAATATTGACATATACTTAAAATGATATTAATAATAATAAGCCATTTTAATTTAGGTTGATAAAATATCTAGATGTACATGTTACGTAAAATATTTTAATAAAATATTTTTACGTATTTAATATACATCTAGATATTTTATCTACTCAAATTAAAATGTATTATTATTAATATCATTTTAAGTATATGTCAATATTAATTCATGTATATATATTTATATATATATATATATATATATATATATATATATATATATATATATATATATATATATATATATACACACGAATTAATATTGACATATACTTAAAATGATATTAATGATAATAAGCCATTTTTAATTTGAGTTGATAAAATATCTGGGTCTTGCATGTTATGTAAAATATTTTAATGTCAATTAATTATATATATATATATATATATATATATATATATATATATATATATATATATATATATATATATATATATATATATATATATATATATATATATATCATTTAAAGAAAATATGTATATATCATGAAAAAATTTAGTTTTATGGTGTATTTTATATATATTCAAAAATACAATTTAAACAATGAAAAATTACATATTGTATTTTGTAGTCTAAAGAATATTGCACATGGAGAAATTTGATCCCTCTTGGGTCATGTTAGATCCTTACTTAAGATGGATATATGGCTAGACCCTATTATTCCTGTAGATTCTCTCTCTCAGACTTGTTACATACCATTAAAGTTTTCATGTCATTGATAATGGGTGGATTGTCCACCCAAAATCTGCAGTGGCTTAGATAGATGTGTCTATTTCAGAATAGGCCTTCCAAAATTTTAACCCATTATGGAAGATATGTTTTCTTGTCTTTTCTTTTCCATTATGTTATGAAAATATTTTTACTAGGTCATAAAAATAAAAATAAAAATTAATTAAAAAAAAAAAAAAAATTAATAATCATAATTTTTAATTAAAACATTTTCACTTGGTAAAATTACATAAAAAAAGAATAAAAATAAAATAAAAATAAATAAATAAAAAGTAAAATTAATAATTATATTTATAATTATAATTAATAATTAAATTGTGGAGATCAAATCTCTTGAGGTGCAAACATCTTCTAGTGTGAAAAGCGATTTGATCCCTCTTGGTGTTTGGTAGATTCAGAGTTAAGATGAATATTTTAATTATGGTGGAGATTTAACCTCCATGGAATATGTTGGAATATTCATCAGCATAGATCCATTTAATTACGGATCTAAGATAAGTAGAGAGGGATCACATTTCTCCATGTGCAAACCTCTTTAGACTACAAAATAAAATGTGTAATTTTCATTGTTTAAATTGAATTTTTGAATATATATAAGACCAAATAAAAGTTTTAACGATAGAAATTTATTTTTTTCATGATATATACATATTTTTTTTAAATGATATATAATATATATAATTGAAATTAACATATTTTACATAACATATTTGATCTAAACATTTTATCAACTCAAATTAAAACGTTTGTTTATTATTAATATATTTTTAATTATATGTCAATTTTAATTTGTGTATGTCAATTTTTTCTATATATAGATATATATGAAGTTGATATGGACATAAATTAGTTAACATAGATTTTCAAATAGTTTATTTAAATTTTGAAAAGTATAAATTGGAGAAGGAGACATGGTGGGCACATTACTCATTCTTATTGTTCACTCCAAAGCCAAATTACAAGGCACATAAGTACTGCTCATGAGATCCAAGAGAATACTTCTCATGAGATCCAAGAGATTTCAAACAATAAATTACTTGTTGATCACATATTTAGACAACCAACAACTCAATCCTACCTATTTACTATTATAATCATTAATCCAAGTGCCCCCTTTAATGCTTACATTACATTATTAAAAAAATACAAAAATAAAAAATTACAATTATTAAAAAAATACAAAAACAAAAAATCCCCACTTTGAAGTATCCCGAAAAACACTCTTTTCACCACCACAAAATATTCAAGCTTCTCATTCAACTCATTTAATACATAACCTTCTCTAACCATATTTGATAAAGTTTGTATAATTGACACTTCTACATATTCAGAATGAAAACCTTGAACCACCCTATGGACAATATCCCATCTATCAAAGTGCAGAGAACTACACTTTTTGATAGTTATATAGGTGCTTTTTCTGATCAATTATGCAAGAGTCCTTTCTACACACATGGATCTCATAAATTGACCTGTAAAGATGTTCTAGAACTACACTTTTTGATAGTTATATAGGTGAGTTTTCTGATTACTAGGCATATTCATCAATCAATTATACAAGAGTCCTTTCTACACACATGGATCTCATAAATTAACTGGTAACTATGTTCTTGAAAGCGAAGCACAACAAAACTCATCTATTTATAAAAAAATCACACAATCAAACTAACATAGATTTTCTCAGCACCAAAGAGCACCAAAGAACATTGAGAACCACAATTTTAAATTGTTCTAATCTATTCCATAATTGTTCTTTCAGATATAATTTTAACATAGCTATTTAACTAAGAAAAAAAATGTTATGTTTGATGAATGGGCACATTAACTATGGTTTTTACACCTTCGTCCAATATTTCCTCCAGTGCCTTTATCCATTGTATTTCCTCTACCCAAAGGTCATGAAAATTGACAAGCTAGAATATTTTGATTTATTCCAAAGCTTGGGAAGTTAACATCATACAATATTATATAAGTCTGCCATTTCATGTCGGGGATATGAATATCGAACAACTACTGCACTTGCATTTTGTAAGATTCCAAACAATAAAATGCAGCCATTTATTTATATTATTATTCACTGAAAGTAAAATACATGCCCAGACCATAAAATCCTACAAATGGCATGCACAGCTTCTTGACAATGAAAAATATAAGAAATTGAAGCCCACTTGTGAATCCTGGATGGATCCACCACATAAACATCACCGCGGGGTTTTCGTCCCGGGATCAATAATAGAACTGGCCAGGCCAGGTTCTCAACCCAAACATAATAAGATAGATAATCCAGAATGCTCTAAATGCCTAGCTTCTCTCCCCTTTTATAGGCTTGATGGGTCAATACTAACAAGAAATACCATGGGTCAATACCATGGGTCAATACCATGGGTCAAAACCATGGGAAAATACCACGGTAAGTACCATGGATCGATTCTATCCACTTTGATTGGGTCAAGAAATGGAATATTACAAATCCTCTCGCCCAAAGATTGCTTATCCTCAAGAAATCCACTTCTATCCACAATAGAAGCATTTGTACATTAATACCAGGATCCCATACAATCTGATGCGCCCTCCATGTTGAATGGTCTTGAATGGATCCTTCGATTCCTGGATCCCAAAAAATCCTCTGAACAATCCTTCCCTCAATAGATTTACCTAGATCCCAAAAAATCCTTTGGCCAATCCTACCCCTAATGGATTCTCCTGGATCCCAAGGCCACCTAAATCCTGGGACCTGTGGGTTATGGTACTATTTCAACTCTCCATCGTTGCTCGCACCAAATGGTCCAAACTGTAATTTTCCCTTGGCTATGGGTATCCTCCAAATAATCAACCCATCTAAAGAATACCAACTCATAATCTCTCGCCAATCCATACTTGGTAAAGAATGAATATCTGCAAATATACTATGTTGATGTTGTTCGATGCTCGATTCATGCTTCTCTACTTGGTTACCCAACATGATGTATTTGGAGAACTTTGCCCTGCTCTTCTCAATGTATAAAGGTGGGTTGTTGGTGTTGCAAGCCTTATCTATGTATTCTTGTAGAGCGCTGTTATGCGACTCCCAATTGTACTCCTCATGCGGCCTTGTGAGGGACTTGAGTTGTTCCTCAATACTAGAAAGCTTGGTCGATGATTTGGCACATTTCCCTATGAGTTCCTCAATTTTTCTGTTCTCCTATAAGATAGTGCCTTGGAATGTCCAGACTCTTTGCCTCAACAACATAATATCTGTCTTGAAATGCGTGATCCTTTCCTGAAAATGCATGGTCCTCTCCTCATTTGATTCTCCTTCGGTGTATTCATCCTAAACCTCTTCATATGTGAGGATTAGTTGTCCTTCCTCTCTGGTTGTCAAACATGGATTTACTGGTGGAGTGTTGTCTATACCCGATTTCCCATACTCTTTATGGATGTCCTTTTTTTTATTTATAGATTCAACTACCACATCATTAGGAGGAATTGCATCTTTCCTTTCGTCATGTAGTTTGTCAAGCTGACTGCTCAGCTTGTCTTGCAAGTTTCTCTGAAGAGCATGGTGTTGTTGCTCACCATTTGTACGTGACTGCTTAGATCCTTCATAGGTCCTCTCCTGAAAACCAAAGAACCCATCAATGGATGAATTCCCATGATCTGAAGAAGTCTCTAATTTTTCTATCCTTTTTTCCTCCTTATTATCTTGACATGAATGGTCAAGTGCCCAAACTTCCTTGCATACAAAGCATAAGCCTTTCCTCCTTAGTTCATTCTTGTTGTCTCCACAAATCTTTGTTAGTTCCTCCTTGGTTAACTTCTTTCTAAGTAGTTTGATGCTCTGTTTGATCAACCCCTCAGCTAGTTCATAAGCAACAGGTGATGCAATTAGCTCCTTCCTCCAAATGGCCAACAATTTGGATCTCAATTGTTCACAGATGGCCCTATTTTCTCCTAAGATCGGAGACATGATCTTTTCCATGTCTGTTTTGATGAAGTTTGAATGAGACGTTGTAATTCCATTGCAGAAGTATTGGAGCATCTGAAGGATTAAATCATCACACTCTAGATCCAACATAAGCATACCAAATCTGAATTTTTCCATGAGTTCCAAAATTGTGCGCTTCTGGAAAAAAGTAAGAATAGTGGTGTTGTTCAACCCTTGGAGTGCTTCTACCATTACCCGAAAATTCCTCCTCATGATGCCATCATTGTAGGGCAATAGCGGTGCTGTTAAGGCTATGATTTTACTGAGACAAGAGGCGACCATGAGTCTAACCTTTTCACAAGAATTCTCCAAGAACTTAGGTTGTATCAAAGCAACCATGGATGGCTTCAAGGCCCAACTTGACCCTTCCCATTATGATTTCTCTATCAAGCTCAAAGCCATATTTAATGCGTCTAGATATAGGAGAACATATTTTGACTTTGTACCCTGCAATTTGGATCCAAGATCAAAGAGACACTTACTTTTTATATCTTCCTTCCAGGTATCTTTTGACTGCTGAAGGATAACATGGACCTTTCGAGAGAATGGCTTGTTGCTCTGCTCTTTCTTCTGATTTGTATGTTGTTTCCATATTTGATCCATAGAAGTATTATAGCCCAGAGAATCGACGGATATATCATTATGTTGATTCTTGTGATGTTTCCAAAAATAAAATGACGACATTGGCATCAATGGATCTCAATACTTAGCTAATGAGAAACCTGGGAATGATCCCTGTCTAGCAATAACTTTACAGCCTTTCAACAATGACCATATTTGAAAGAAAGATATGAATCTTCCATACACATGAATAAATATCATGGGTAAATTTATTCATAAGAGGCTATATACAAGCTATAAATGATTTTTTCAATCATGCCTTCAAATATTTTCACGAATTTAACCCATAGAATTATAAATGATTTCCCTTCACTTATGTCTCCCAACAAAAATAATTTACTAAAAAATAAAAATCCAACTAGGGTGATAAATATCACCGAAGTGAGAAATGCTGGCTAGGGTGAAAAAAAAAATTCACCGAAGTTCCTTTCATAAAACTCTCAGGCTAGCAGGATGCACAGCTCTGATACCACTGTAAGATTCCAAACAATAAAATGCAGCCATTTATTTATATTATTATTCACTGAAAGTAAAATACATGCCCAGACCATAAAATCCTACAAATGGCATGCACAGCTGCTTGACAATGACAAATATAAGAAATTGAAGCCCACTTGTGAATCCTGGATGGATCCACCACATAAACATCACCGCGGGGTTTTCGTCCCTGGATCAATAATAGAACTGGCCAGGCCAGGTTCTCAACCCAAACATAATAAGATAGATAATCTAGAATGCTCTAAATGCCTAGCTTCTCTCCCCTTTTATAGGCTTGATGGGTCAATACTAACAAGAAATACCATGGGAAAATACCACGGTAAGTACCATGGATCGATTCTATCCACTTTTACTGGGTCAAGAAAGGGAATATTACAAACGTTGATCCAACCACTACACCAAAAGCTCGAACTATTAGTGAGGGCGGCATCCCAGGGTGTTAAGGGTGGGCCTGACCCCAATGGAGCATCTAAGGGCGGGGGCCTGTTAGCCACCTGTAAAATTTGATTATACCAAAGGTGGCTAAATTTGTTTTGAGCCTTCAAGGAACAATTTTCCCTATCAAAAATTGTTGGCTCTTGAAGACGCTTGAAGGCCTCATGCCTCTGTCCAGATCCCACACTGCTGTTTGCATCCTAAAAAACCTCTGAAATCCTACAAAAAATCCAAAGTTAAATACTGCTGCAAAACCCCTTTTTCCCCTTCCTTCTCCTCAAAACTAACCTCCTCTTCTATCCCTCCATTCCCCATGAAAATCCCTCATTTCCACATTTCTGCTATTTCCCCTCATCAAAATTCATTTTATAAGGTTAAAAACCCATTTTTTAACCTTATCGAAACTTTCATTTCCTTCAAAAAACGTTGAAAAACCATAAAAAACGCATATTTTCTATGCATCAGACTTTAGCCCCCTCGGGCTAAGTCTCTAATCCTTTTTCGTCCATGCGCCCGAACATCAGAACCAACTACTCAACCTATCGGGTGCTTATCCTTTCAATTTTCTCCTCCACCCAAAAACATTAAAAACCTTTTTTATTTGAACTTTTCGAGTTTTAATTCATTTCCAAAAGATTTCCGCTCGTGCAATTGTGCAGCGTTCTCCACCATCGATCTGCTCCGCAGATCGGACGGTGCGGACTCTGACTTACCATGTGGACCCCCCAACTGTACGTTGTTTTCCTAAACTGCGTGGTATATTTCGCACTGCCTTCGGGCCAAAAGCTGTTTTCTTCCATTGGCCAGCGATTCCATATGCTGTGTGACGCGTGTCCCTTGTATGATTTGAAAACCGCCGTGCAACCGTCGTCCATCGCGCATTATAGTCCGGACCAGGATGCCCAGTGAAATCGATCTCCGCTGTCCGATCTGGGCCCACTCATCTAATGGCCATCGCTCTTCGAAAGTGTCCGATGTATAATAAAAGTGCCCGCGCGATAAACAGGCCCTCGTACAACCGCAAATCAATCCCCGCCGTCGATCTGATCTGCAGATCGACGGCCCATATTGCGTCGCCCGATTTCGTTGCCCAGTCAACGTTTCCCCGCCGCTGACTTTCCATTGCCCGCTCCCGACCGTCGATCATGCGCGATCAACGGCTCAGATTTGATCCTTTTCCGCCTATTATATAATCTCCCCCTATCAATCCTGACCGTCGGATGATGCCATCCGATGGCCACGCTCCTCCACACACCTTCCGATGCAGTTAAACCTATAAAAGCAAGATTTTTTAACGAGTTTTCGCATTTTTGCAGGGTTTAAATCATTTTTTCGTGGTTTTCAAAGAAGATTCGAGGAAGGAGGGTGATGACCCTCCCGTCTTCGATTCATCCGAGGAAATCACCCGCAGGGTTGAAACGCACGTTTCGTCCATGTTTTCTCAGGCATTGATGCCTTATAAACCCTGTACAGCCTGGCACGACAGCAAGAAAACCATGAAACAGGCACAATCAAATATTATCAGTGTCGAAGACCAGGATAAACCAGAGCAGAGAATTGACAGACATATTAGCGGGGATTACGGCTAAGACAGTTATCAAAAGCCTAATCCCCAATCTAAAACACAGTTTAAAGGAAAACCCTCCACCGCCACAAATTAGGGCAAATTGATCCCTCCCAATGACTAAAGCGCCACCTGTGGCTCAAAGTATTTGATCAGGAACAGAATTTATTGAGCAGGATCAGATATTTTGCCTCAACGCAGCCGAAGAGTTACTTCTGCCAAGAATTTAATGACAAGATGTCGGCAGAGTGACCCTAGCATCACACAGAACCTCAAAGGTCAACAAAAGCTCCCACCGAGCTTAATTCATAAGTATAAACCAATTGATATAGTGAAACACCTGTACAGTTTCTTCATTGAGCCTCCCAAGGGCCAAAAAACATTAACTCTGTATTAATTGTATTTGAGATCTTTAATCAGATCTCACCTCCTCATCCTTCTATATATACTTCAGTAGAAGATGAGTGAGTGGTTGGTTGTTGATGTAATTGCTGAAGCATTGTAATGTAATTGACTGGAAGATCCCTGATTGTAAATAGTGATTCACTGGCTCTTGGAGCTCTGCTTGTGACAGATAAGTTAGGTTGTGAGAGAAAGATGAATTAAAACACTGGACTTGAAGACTGTAACTGGTTTGGAGCATCAATACAAGCTGATTTATGGGATCCTGGTCTATGTTGACGGTGATGTTATTCTCATTGTAACTTGTTATTTGTTTTCTGTTTTCATTATGCTTCATATTCTTCTGTAAAGAACAGTTTAAATGGTGTTGGGATCTACTATACACCAATAACCTTCTCTGGCTGAAAAATATTTATTTAAATGTTTTCTTTCAACTGTGTTATTTGAAAATGACTTAATTCGGTTTAAGCATAGGAATGCTAGCATTCTCTCGTCTTATTGTCTTAGCTGAATATTATTTTTGAATTTTACTTTCAATATATGTTGTGTGAAGATGAACTGAGGAAGATATGGTGAGCCCTGGTCCCAGTCTTGTTTGCATAACTGTTTGATTGTTTCCCTTAGAATGTCTTAAAAGCTGGATAGTTTCAAAGTACTTACCAGATCTTAGGCCATTCTGTGTTATCTCTGTGATTGTCTTGTAAGTAGCCAAGTAAAGAAGAGCTAGGAGAGAATTTGTGGTGAGCCCGGCCCGCTAGTCTCTACTCCAATGGTTGCCTTCAAGTTTCCCTTAGTTTTTATATGTTTTCTATTGGAAGTGTATCAAAGGCTGGCTAGTTTCAAAGTACTTACCAGATCCTGGGCTGCTCTTTGTTCTACATCTGTTTATTTCCCCTTTTTAATGTATCATTTCATTCCATAAATCAAACTTTAAAGAGACCCTTAGGCATAGATGACTTGCCCCATAGACCACTCATGAACCTGATTGTTTCAATTAAATCCTCTTATGACTCCATAGCCCAATGGACTGAAAACCTGCCATCATCTTTCTTCTTGGTCAAAGCTTACTCTTTTTACTTGCAACTTCTCACTTTTGAACCTCTTTACCTTTGGGACTTTTTGCCTCTAGCAGCAATTCTGCTCAACCATCCAAAAAAAAAACAAACCCTTGGCCTTCATAACTAGCCTAATATCATTACCCCAAACTTCAAAGACATATCCATCTTTGCACTTATTGGAGAGATCCCTCTCCGGATTCAGGAGGGCTAGATCCTAGAATCCCAAAGTTGGTTGAAACGATGTTGTTTCTGTAATTGGACTCTGCCAATCTTGCTAATAAATTACAGATTCCTAACAGGGCCCTTGCGCCGCACCCCTCATTACACAGACCCGGACACGTGGCTATGGGCCCTACTCGCACACGGGATATTACAACCCACCACGCTCCATGAGTCTCGACCTCGAGACCTCAGCTCAGAGACCACGTTGATCCAACCACTGCACCAAAATCTCTAACTGTTAGTGAGGGCAACATCCCAGGGTGTTAAGGGTGGGCCTAACCCCACTGGAGCATCTGAGGGTGGGGGCCCTTGCGCAGCACCTCTCATTGCACAGACCCGGACACATGGCTGCGGGCCCTACACGCACACGGGATATTACACATTTTCCCTTTACGAAACCCACATGATAATCTCCTTCTCTGCTTCTCCTTTTCTTGTAATGCTAATAACGTAGTGTTAATCTTCCAGACAAGAGAAGCCATGTCTAAGTCGGTCAATACAAAGTGTTGCAGCTTTCCCCCCCAATATCTTCACAAAACTCCTTAATGGTTTCATCCATCACTATGAGCTTTGAATTCGTCGCTGAAACATAAGTAGTGGCATTTGAAGAAACACAACTCCCCATGTTTGCAAAACCTTTGGATTTACGTACAAATTCATGGAAAAAAATTTTAGTCACGCACATTTCACGCCCATTTCCAAGACACCGTCAGAAAAGTAAAACAAGGATTCATGGATTTACAATGATTGTCACAGTAAATCCATCGCGTTGCATCGAGATATGCTCAGAATACCCGGCAGAAGGGATGAGATGGATCATTCCAGTGCTGGAAAATGGCGACAGGCTCGACTTCCAATTACCATTTCACTTCAAAAGGCCGCACTCTGCAGTATAATTAATTCTTGGACATAGATCTTTTCCTTCCGAGTTGTATTGCTTAGAGCGACTCACGATGATCATGGAAATTCCCTGCTTGTTTTTTCACGGTGGCCTCTCCTGCTACACTCTACAACTACACTTTCACACACTAATTGATTTATTTACAGAAAATCAATTTAATTTTTAAAGTTTTCTATTTCTTTGGGCTTTCTGTGGATGGATTCAAGTCAATACAAGTTTTGATATCAAGAAAGAAAGTGGAGAAAGACATGGTGCATAGATTACTCACAAACCAATTTGTATTCTTCACCCACAACCAATAACCCAATCTTATATTTTTACTAATGTAAGGGCTATTCAAAGTGTTTAAACATCTTACTCACACATTTTTTTTTACTTCTAATTACTTTGCATCATATTTTTTTCTTTAAAGGTGCAAGAATCAACTCTACCCACGGATGGACAGAAGGACAAACTTACACATCTCTGGACAAATTTACACATCCTCCTCATACTGGACTATAGAATGAGTCTCTCCCCTCAACCAGCATAGATCCATCTTAAGTACCCATCTATCCTCCTAAAATGAGCCTCTCCCCTCAACTAGCATAGATCCATCTTAAGTATCGATCTTACATGAGCCGAGAGTGATCAAATTTCTCCATGTGCAAACTTCTTTAGACTACAAATACAATATGTAATTTTTCATTATTTAAATTGCATTTTTGAATATGTATAAGACCAAATAAACTTTTAACCATAAAAACTTATATACATAATTTTTTTTAAATGATATATATATATATATATATATATAATTGAAATTAAAATATTTTACATAACATGTACATCTAGACATTTTATCAACTCCAATTAAAATGGTTTATTATTATTAATATATTTTTAAGTATATGTCAATATTAATTTGTGTATGCCAAATTTGTTTCTATATATAGATATATATGAAGTTGATAAAGCGGCAAGAGTCAACTCTACCCACAGAAAGATGGAAAAACTTACATTTGTTTCTATATATAGATATATATGAAGTTGATATCGACATAAATTAGTTAACATGGATCTTCAAATAGTTTATTTATATTTTGAAAAGTATAAGGTTTAAATTGTATAAATAGATATATATATGAAGTTGATGTCGACAAAATTAGTTAACATGGATCTTCAAATAGTTTATTTATATTTTGAAAAGTATAAGGTTTAAGCATCTTACTCACACATTTTTTTACTTCTAATTACTTTGCAACATATTTGGTTTTTTTAAAGGGGAAAAATTCAACTCTCCATATGCTAAGATGAAGGGTTAATATTTATCTCCAAGTTAATTATGTTTTTTAAATTCATTTCTCTCAAATTAATTAATTAAAGAAATTATCATATGAACATGTGTCATATCGAGAATGTGATATTGATAAGCCATGGTATTGTAACAAAAACTCTTTCCTTAGGAATTTGCATGGTAAAGTGTGGGTAAAGCTCCATGGTTAAGAAAATTGTAACATGTCTTTTAAAATAAATATATTTTTAACTCATATATTAAATTATTATTTTTAATATAGTAATAAATATAAAATAAGTTATAATTTAATTAATTTTTATGATTTCATTTTAAATAAAGTAATGTGAGATGTATTAGGAGGTAAATGTTTTTAGGCTTAGCATGGATTGATGTATGAGAAGGAAGTATGTGACATACACATACACCTAACTAAAAAAAATTACTTATTACAAAAATCCAAAGCAAAACTTACTGACCTATACTAATACTTATAAAAACTCTAGTCTTAAATCAACATATGAGATTATCCTATCACCACCATTGAAAGTCTCGTCATGATATATGATTTGGTTTAAGGATTAAAGTATTAAACGGGTGACATCAAACTTTAATATTACTTAAGGTTTTCAACCCGCATATAGCAAGATATTTTTAACATTGATACAACCAAGATCAAATTGGCATTTCAAGGCAAATAAATGTGGCAAGTACTGGTTAATTAAACCCTCAGACAGATGTGAGATTCAACATGATCTTTTTTGTATTCAATGATCTCACCCGAGATCTCCACCGTTGATTTCTAGGTGATCGACGTTGATTGTTTTAGGAGGTAATTACCTTGTTAACCTCGCCAACCCTAGGCTTTACTGAAATTTTGTCATTGTGCTTGTGATTAGCTCTTCTACTCCGAGTGTTATCACTGCTGCAATTTGATTCCAAACTTCGGCTCCGCCATTACTGAGACTTCCTCTCTTATTTGGGAATGCCTCAATGGTGATGCGCCCATTGGCTTGGAAACATGATGATTTTTAAGTCCCATTTGCAGAATGACATGCGCTGTAGGAGGAATGAGACCTCCGATTTCATGGCTTCTCTTTCCATTTTGGTTCCTGTGCTCCTCACCGCAACTCAGGTAAAAAAATAATTCCACTTCCGAGGTTTTTACAGTCTTTTCCTATGCATACATAATCTTAGGGTTTAAACTATTAAATCGAGTTTATTATCCACCTTGTTCCTCGGTGTTTAAGGGTTTCAGTACGAAGATTAATTTATCGTGGCGAAGACTTCTTTCCACAGGTAATAACCCTATCGATTTCCTTAAATCGTTTTATCACATATTTTCTTTGTTTGAATAGCAGCACGCTTACCTCCTTGGAAAGTTTTTCCTTATTGTTTACTGTACTTGAATATCTTCTACATGTTTTCTATTTCACCGTTGGCAGCTCTCCTACTTTGAAATAACACTTTGACAATTCCATTTATTGTGGTGCATGGCTAATATATCTCGATCATTTCTAGGTACTCATATTGTTTGTGCTTAGACTCAGAAGCTTCTCTGCATTGAGTGAATTCTTCTAGTAATTTCTGGGGTTTAGTAACCCAATTCTCGGCTTTGTCTATGGAATAGACTATCGACATTATTTAGGTTCTAATTCAGTGTATTTATATAGTAAATTGGAAGAGACATGACTTCGGCCAGAACCCTTGGGCCTAAAATAATCCTTCCCTCTTGGACTCTTAATTTTTATAACATTTCACCATGTTTTATTATGAAGGTTTCTCTGCTTATTAATCAGTTTGTTGTTCAGCATAGTAAAATGTTATAAATATTACTTTTGGAACAATTTTTCTTGTGCTTGGACTATATGTGAAAAATTTACACACATTGGCTTATTCACCGTTTAATGGAATATAAAGTTCTATTTTGCATCATCTGAACATGCTCCTACTCCATTCTTTTTTTTGTTTAATTTCCTAGGTTCGTATGAATTGACAGTATATAAATATGCTCGATATTTGGGTCTTAACCCTATTTACTAGGAAATATGTGTTACTGTTTACAGTACTTTTAAATTTCCAATCTTTGTTTCATTACTTACAGTACATATATTTCTGTCTATTCTCATTTACCAAGTTTAAGTCTTGGTGTCCAGACCACCTCATAGTCTCGTCTATGTATAGACTAATTAGAGAAAGTGTCATGTACTGGGCTAGGGTTTTGTCCCGTGCCCAAAACCAAAATCCCTCACATTACTAGTTATTTACACAGTAATTTTTTTCTAAATGATTCCACTTGTCAGTCACAGAAGTTTATAATGTTAAGAGTTATTACTCAATCATTATGACTCTTTGTTTCAGAGATTTTGTTTACTGCTTGACAGATAAATAACTCTCTTTTCCACAAGAAACTTACTTTGTTCAGTTTTGTAAGTTTTCCTGGTACTAATATTTCCTTTTGATATTTAACTACTGTAACTTCAAATAAATCACAGATAATATTTATTTCTCCCATAGGATTTTACACAGAAATATACTACAATATATTATAGATTTAATCAGAGAGTCTGCGAATATTTTGCGAATTTATTATGCTTCACCACTTGTCACTTTTCCATAATAAAGAAAATGTTTCAAGATATAAACATTTTTCCTCTGAAAATTGAATAATAAATAAATAGTATTCAGAAATATTGTAAACAACCATCCTATCAATACAGTTATAAAATAACAGACACTTATCTGAAAGAGTATTTGGCTGTCATTGTCCACCCAACCTTCAAGAGAGGCAATCACATCCTCTTCTTGCCCCCGTGCTCCACTCCTAAAGAGGTACAGGTTGACAGTAGAGTTTTTTGCTGTGACCTTAGGACTCCCAGTCCAGTCCGTGCTAGAAAACTTCATGACAATGTTGATTGATTTCCACTGGTCTCTACCAGCTCAGGAAAATCTTCACTCCTTCCTTAACCCATGAACAGAACCCCCATTCCTCACTGGGATGAATCTCTTATCCCCAGAGGAGCAGGTAACTTTTAAAACTGTCCAACCACCTTTTAGTTCTTGGAAAAAATTTACCATCAGCCTTTTACTTTTACTTTTCATAACTAATTTTATTATTCACAATTAAAAGAAAATATAACTTTTCCAACAAAATATTAATTGTCTCAGTGTTTTTTCTTTAAACAATAATAAAAGTCATTTAACTATTTAACAACTAGATAACACTAAATG
This sequence comes from Pinus albicaulis, assembly GCA_034641835.2. Taxonomy (NCBI): domain Eukaryota; kingdom Viridiplantae; phylum Streptophyta; class Pinopsida; order Pinales; family Pinaceae; genus Pinus; species Pinus albicaulis. The sequence continues at coordinate 852,693,346 of CM076572.1, forward strand.
CAGGTGTCACAACTTTCCCCCTAGAAGTAACACTGTCCCCGGTTTTTTACTCCAGCTCAGGAAATAGCTCTAGGTATGCCTTGCGCACAAACCCTTCGTCCTCCTAAGTAGCCTCATCTGGGCCGAAGTACTTCCACTGCACTTTAACCTGGGTGATGACTTGCTTTCAGAGCATAGTTTCTCTCCGGTCAATTATGTGTTGCGGCTCAACCAGAAACTTGTCATCCGGCTCTACCTGCAAACAATACAACTCCTTCTCAAATTCTCATACAAAAATCATATTTCAAGTTAGGATTTTTAATTCTAGCCTACCTATATATTCTGCCAATGAATTACGTGCTTTGAATCATGCACATAACGCTTCAACAGGGACACATGAAACACATTGTGTACTCGGATGTGACTGGGTAAAGCCAACCGATAGGCCACAGGTCCTACCCTTCCCAAAATTTGGAAGGGTCCAAAGAACCTGGGAGCCAACTTAGCACAAGAGGTCCACCGCAAGGTACTCCTCTTGGGTTTGATCCTCACATACACATGGTCTCCCTCTTCGAATTCCTGATAATTCCTCTTCTTATCTGCATAGATCTTCTACCAAAATTGTGCAGCCTTCAAATTTTGTCTTATCTTCTTTACTTATGATTCCATTTCAACAAACATTTCTGGTCCCAACATTAATTTTATTTCAGGGCTGCTCCAATTTATGGGTGTGCAACACTTCCTCCCATATAGGGCTTCGAAAGGGATCATTTTAAGGGACTCCTGATAACCATTGTTATAATAAAATTCAACCAGATGCAAGTAGTCTTCCCATTTGGTTGGTTTTCTGCATCACGTACATGCACAACATGTCTTCCACAACTTGGTTAACCCGCTCTGTTTGACCATCTATCTAAGGATGATAAGCAGTGCTAAAATTTATTTGGGTCCCTAGACCTATAAACAGAGTTTTCCAAAATAAAGAAGTGAATTTAACATCTCTGTCTGAAATAAAAAATTTTGGAATGCCATGTAATATGAATATTTCTCTCATAAAATTATCTGCTATCTGTACAGTCTTGTAAGTAGACTGTATAGGTATGAAATATGTAGATTTACTCAATCTTTCAACTACCACCATGATGGAGTCATTGTGCTTCTTCGACCATAGTAAACCTGTAATGAAGTCTAAGGATATTACCTCCCATTTCCATTCAGGTAATGGTATGGGATGCAACAATCCTGTGGGATGTTGATGCTCCACCTTCACTTGCTGACACTCCAAACATTTATTTAAATAATTGGCAATATTTTTATGCATACCAGGCCAAAAATATCATTTTCTAATAACAATCAACATTTTCTGGTATCTTGGGTGACCTGCATAATTTCTACGATGGTATTCATCCATTATTAGCTCCTTCAAGTCCACACAGTTTGGTACATACACATTTTCTCTAAAGGTGAGCATCTGATCGTTATTTACTCAATATTCAGAAGTAATTCCTTGCTTTCTATTCTCTTCCATTTGCTGCCATAGCAATTGATATTCCTTATATTTTTGTGCTTCCTCTTTTACTTGATCAAGAATTTACTTTCAAGATGATTGTAATAAAGCTCATAAAAACAATGTAGCTTCCTACTTAAAGCATCAGCCACCCAGTTTTCCTTACCTTTCACGTGATGGATGTCCATATCAAGCTCACTTAGAAAGGCATTCCATATTTCCTGTCTTTAGTTTAAATCATCTTTCTTGAAATAACTAGTCAAGCTGCTATGATCTATTTTTAGCACAAACTTTTTACCCAGTAGGTAGTGTCTCCATACCCAGAGTGCATGTACTACTGTTGTTAACTCCAGATCATAGGCTGAATATCTTTGTTCATTTTCCTTCAGCTTTCTTGACTCATAAGCCACTACTTTGCCTTCTTGAGATAAGACTACCCCAACACCCTCTTTACTTGCATTTGTACAAACTTCAAATTCTTTGTTGGGGTCATCTACCCTCAACACTGGTGCAGTGGTTAAAAGCTGCTTCAACTTCTCAAAGTTGTTCTGACACTCAAAATTCCACTTAAATACTTTTCCTTTTCTCTGCAATGAGGCAATGGGAAAAGAAATTCTGGAAAATCCCTCAATAAATCTTCGATAGTACCCAGCTAATCCCATAAAGGATTGAATATCTGCAACATTATGGGGTACTTTCCATTACATGATTGTGTTGATTTTCTCTGGATCAATAACAATCCATTTTCTGAAATGACATGGCCTAAGTACTGGATTTCTGTTCTAAAGAAATCACATTTGTTGAACTTAGCATATAGCTGGTGTTTTCTTAGCATTTCCAGCACAATCCTTAAATGCTCTATATGTTCTTCCTAGTATTTTGAATAGATTAAAATTTCATCTATGAATATAACTACAAAAGTATCCAGGAAAGGGTGAAATATATCGTGCATTAACATCATAAAGGTTGCTGGTGCATTTTTTAACCCGAAGGGTAACACCACAAATTCATAATGCTCGTACCTAGTACAGAAAGAAGTCTTGTAAATGTCTTCGTCTTTAATTCGGATCTGGTGCTAACCAGATCTTAAATCTATTTTAGAAAAAAATGTGGCTCCCTTCACCTGATCAAACAAATCATCGATCCTTGGTAAAGGATATTTATTCTTGATTTTTAACTTGTTGAGCTGTTTATAGTCCATGCACATTCGCATGGTTTCGTCCTTCTTCTTTACGAACAACATTGGTGCTCCCCAAGGCGACACACTTGGACGAATATAACCTTTGTCCAGCAGTTCCTGTAACTGCATTTTTACTTCAGTTAATTCTGGAACACTCATTCTGTAAGGAGCCATTGATACAAGTGATGCTCCTGGAATTAATTCAAATGTGAAATCGATATCTCATCTTGGTGGTAATCCAGGAATATTTTCTGGAAAAACATCCATGAATTCTTGTACCACTGGTATGTTTTCCATCATAGGTGATTTTTTCTTGGAATTAGCATATCCCACCTGAATAGGATATATTTGGCACCCTTCCTCATACATTTATTCATTTGGGATGTTGTAATTGGACGTACCTGTAGCGGCTTCTTGATTCCATGAATATCCATTCGTGTTCCGTCTTGCACTCTGTAATAAATGATATTTTCCTTGCAGTCCACTAAGGTCCAATGTTTTTCTATCCAATCCATGCCAAGAAAAACATCATAGGATCCTAATGGCATTATGTTCAAGTCTATGTTTAACTTCTGTTCTGAAATTTTCAAAGTACAGTTTGGAATTTTGGCAGTTACCTTTCTTTTTTCTCCTGTGGCTAGTTGTACCAGCTAAGGATTTTTGAATTTCTGCATTTTTAATTTACAAATTTCCACTATTTTGGGACTAACATAACTTAGACTTGCACCTGGGTCTACCAAAATACAAACAGATTGAGATAGTAATTTACCTTCCAACTCAATCATTGTTGGCTGATAATCTGCATGTCAATCCTCCAATGGTGCGTTGATACGAGGAATGTTTCGTGCGACATCGCCTTCTATAGCAGCCTCTTGGAAGTTTACAACTGTGTCATTTCTTGCTCGCTGTGGGTATTTTTTATAATAGTGTGCCTCACCACACCCCCAACACTATAGAGGTGGCTTGGTCACTTGCCCTTGGTCAGGTTTGCTAGATGCCTCTGTAGGCTTCTCTTCTGCCAGCTAGCGGGTTCTTTGATGATTTCTTCCAAATTGTTTACTTACAGAATTTTGTGCAAAATTATTAATGTTATTGCTCTTGGCTCCATTGAAATTTGAGCTTCTTTTCTGTCCTTTTCTTGGCTGCCAACTTTTTCCAACCTCCCCTTTAGCCTTGGACTGCTGATAGCACATTTGTGCCTTCCAAATGGCTTCGTCCATGTTTCTGGGATTTACAAATTCAATTCACTCTTTCATATGTGTTGGCAAGCTGCTCAGAAATATTTGCACCTTAGCCTTTTCCTCTTGAAAGTATGGAACATATCATAACAGGGAGGTGAACTTGGTGATATACTCATCCATACTCATCTGTCCCAACTTCAAGTCATGAAACTCTTTAGCTTTCTCATCATATAAATGTTTTGTTAAATACTTGTCTTTAAAGTATTGCTGGAATGATTCCCAAGTAACATCTTGGTCCTCTATGCTGCGAACATTCTTTACTTCTTCCCACCAAAAAGTGGCTTTTTGCCTTAGCTCATATATGGCCAATCTGGCCTTTAGGTTGTTGATGTACTCTTACACCTGGAAATATTTTTTCATGATTATCAACCATGCCTCTGTCACTTTCTCAACTTCACCATCAAACATTGGTGGTTTTATTTTCCGAAACCCCCCCTGAAGTTCCACTTTCTGCTTCTTAACTTCTTGTTGTTCTGACACATTTCCAGAATCTGCTTCATTATAGTTTTTTTTCTTATTGCTTCACTGAGAAGGGCTTCTTTCCACTCTGTTAGTGGTGTGTTCCCTTATGTGTCGCTCATCACCTTCTTTCATGTCCCTATCAGCACAAGCGTGTTCCATTTCCTAATTTTTCTTCTCTGACAAGCTCTTAAGTATATTTTCTTGCTCTTGCATTAATCGTTCATTATCCCTTCGAACTCGAACCATCTCTTCCTATAGTTGTTTTATTGTATTCAACAACAAGATGGTTTGATGTTGATGTTCCTCCAATAGTCTAATTATTTGTTGGTGTTGATCCACACTCAGCTGAACCCACATCTTAGGGCTCACTACTAGTTGTGTTTGGGGTTCCCCGGTGTCCTGGGGTGATTGTTGCGTTGATCCCCTTCTCACGATGTTTCCTGTTATGCTTATATTCTATGCATTAGTATACATACAGTGTAAATTGTTAGTTGACCCTTAGGGTCCTAGCGTATGAACGCTGCTCTGATACTACTTGTGACATACACATACACCTAACTAAAAAAAAATTACTTATTACAAAAACCCAAAGAAAAAATTACTAACCTATACCAATCCTTATAAAAATTCTAGCCTTAACCAACATATGACATTATCCTATCGCCACCATGGAATGTCTCGTCATGATATATGATTTGGTTTAAGGCTTAAAGTATTAAATCGATGGCATCAAACTTTAATATTTCTTAAGGTTTTCAACCCGCATATGGAAAGATATTTTTAGCATTGATACAACCGAGATCAAACTGGCACGTCAAGGAAAATATATGCAGCAGGTACCGGTTAATTAAACCCTCGGACAGATGCGAGATTCACCATGATCATTTTCATTTTCAATGATCTCACCCGAGATCTCCATCGTTGAGTTCTGGGTGATTGATGGTGATTGTTTTAGGCGGGAATTACCTTGTTAACCCATCCAACCCTAGGCTTTAGCGAAATTTTTTCATTGTGCTTGTGATTAGCGATTTTTCTCCGGGTGTTATCACTGCTATGATTTGTTTCCAAACTTTGGCTCCGCCATTAATGAGACTTCCTCTCCAATTTGGGAATGCCTCAGAGGTGATGCGCCCATTGGCTTGGTAGCATGATGATTTTTAAGTCCCATTTGCATAAATATGTGTGTTGTAGGAGGAATGAGACCTTTGATGTCGTGGCTTCTCTTACCATTTTAGTTCCTATGCTCCTCACCACAACTCAGGTAAAAAAAAAATTATGCTTCCCTGGTTTTTACAGTCTTTTCCTATGCATACATAATCTCAGGGTTTAAACTATTAAATCGAGTTTCTTATCCACCTTGTTCCTCAGTGTTTAAGTGTTTCAGTACGAAGATTAATTTATCGTGGTGAAGACTTATTTCCACAGTTAATAACCCTATCAATTTCCTTAAAGTTTTGTATCACAGATTTTCTTTGTTTGAATAGCAACACACTTAGATCCTTGGAGAGTTTTTCCTTACTGTTTACTGTACTTGGCTATCTGCTACAGGTTTTTTATTTCATTGTTGGTGGCTCTCCTGCTTTGAAATAACACTTTGACAATTCCATTTACTGTGGTGCATGGCTAATATATCTCGCTCATTTCTAGGTACTCATATTGTTTGCGCTCAGACTCAGACGTTTCTCTGCCTTAGGTGAATTCTTCTAGTAATTTATGGGGTTTAATAACCTAATTCTCATCTCTGTCTATGGAATATACTGTCGGCATTATTTAGGTTTTAATTCAGTGTATTTATATTGTAAAATGTAAGAGATGGGATTCTGGCTAGAACCCTTGGGCCTCGAATAATACTTCCCTCTTAGACTCTTAATTGCTGTAACATTTCACCATGTTTTACTATGAAGGGTTCTATGCTTATTAATTAGTTTTTTGTTCAGCATTTGAATGTTATAAAGATTAGTTTTGGAACAATTTTTCTTGTGCTTGGACTATATGTGAAAAGTTTACATACAGTGGCTTATTCACCGTTTAATGGAATATAAAGTTTTATTTTGCATCATCTGAACATGCTCCTACTCCATTCTTTATTTTGTTTACTTTCCTGGGTTCGTATGAATTGAGATTATATAAATATGCTCGATACTTGGGTCTTAACCCTGTTTACTAGGAAATATCTATTACCGTTTACAGTAGTTTTAAATTTCCAATGTTGGTTTCATTGCTTACAGTACATATATTTATATATATTATCCTTTACCAATTTTAGGTCTCGGTGTCTAGACCACCTCACAGTCTCATCCCTGTATATACTAGTTAGAAAAGGCATCGTGTACTAGGCTGGGGTTTTGTCATGTGCCCGAAACCAAAAGCCCTCACATTACTAGTTATTTAGACAATATTTTTTTTCTAAATGATTCCACTTGTCAGTCACGGAAATTTATAATGTTAAGAGTTATTACTTAATCATTACGACTCTTTATTTCAGATATTTTGTTTACTGCTTGACAGATAAATAACTCCCTTTCTGCAAGAAACTTACTTTGTTCAGTTGTATAAGTTTTCTTGGTACTGATATTTCCTTTTGATATTTAACTATTGTAACTTCAAATAGCTCACAGATAATATTTATTTTTCCCATAGGATTTTAGACAAAACTATTCTACAACATATTATAGATGTAATCAGAGAGTCTAAAAATATTTTTCAAAGTTATTATGGTTCACCACTTGTCACTTTTCCATAAGAAAGAAAATGTTTCAAGATATAAACAATTTTCCTCTGAAAATTGAATAATAAATAAACTGTATTTAGAAAGCTTGTAAAAAACCATCCTATCCCTATGGTTCTAAAATCATAGACACTTATATGAAAGAGTATTTGGTTGTTGGTGTCCGCCCAACCTTTCAAGAGATAGGTTGACAATAGAGTTTTATGTTGTGACCTCAGGACTCCCAGTCTAGTCAGTGCCATAAAACTTCAAAAAAATGTTGAGTGATTTCCACTAGTCTCTACCAGATCAGGAAAATCTTCACTCCTTTCTTAACCCATGAGGAGAACCCCCATTCTTCACTGGGATGAGTCTCTTATCCCCAAAGGAGCAGGTAATTGTTCAAACTATCCAACCACCTTTCAGTTCTTGGAAAAAATTTACCATCAGCCTTTTACTTTTACTTTTCATAACTAATTTTATTATTCACAATTAAAAGAAAAAATACCTTTTCCAGCAAAATATTAATTTCCTCAGTCTTTTTTCTTTAAACAATAATAAAAGTCATTTAACTAGTTAACAACTAGTTAACAGTAAATGCAATTGTCACAAAGTAACTCAACATTGTTGTTTGAATTTGATTATGCTAATAATATTTTATTAAGTTACATATTGTTTCATTTATATAATGATGAAAATAAGCATATCTATTTTGAAATAGGGTTTTCATAATTTTAATTATGTTTATAGGCATGTCTATTTTGGAATAAGGCTTGGAGAATTTTAATTTAATTATCAATAATTATTGTGTTGATAAGTGTGTCTATTTTGGAATAGAGCTTTCAAATTTTTAATTTAATTATCAATAATTATTAAATGAGCCATGGGGATTAACCTCTATGGAATATTCTATAACATTTTGAGTAGCAATTAGAAATCAACATTTAAGATTTATCTTAAAAGTAGGCATGCCATTTCTTACCTTCTAATTAAATTAATTAATAAAAAATGTCATACCAACTTGGGTTATGGTTTTTTGGGCATATCGCATCAGTAAGCCATGGTATTGGCTCATGGCATTGTAACAAAGTATATTTACATGTTAATAATATCCATAGTAAAGTGAGGGTGAATCTCCATGTTTATGAAATGTGTTACATGTTTTTTTAAATGTATATATGCTTAACTCATATATTAATTATTTTATAATTAATAATAAAAATATTTTTTTTCAAGTTATAATTTAATTAATTTTTGTGATTTTTTTAAAATCTTGGCAATGTGTGATGTATCATGAGATATAAATGTTTTGATGTCTACCAAATTATACCAACTATTTAATTTATATGGTTGTGCTAGTTAGGTAGATGGTAGAGATTTATTGTACACAAGATATTCTAGAATATTCTCAAAAATAGCCACAAATCAAAATATGAGATTTATTTCAAAAGTAGTTATGTCATTTTCTCCCTTTTAATTTTAAAAATATCATATGATCATGTGTCATATGAAATAGGTTACAATTTTTTGGCCATGTGGTATTAGTAAGCCATGGTATTGTAACAAAGCCTATTTGTAAGTTAAGAAACTCTCTGGTAAGTAAATACCCATGGTTAGGAATATATGTTTAACTGTAAATAATTTAGTTAATTTTTATGATTTATTTTGATGCTTACTATGGATTGATTCCTATAGGCTTTTACCAACCATTTAATCTATCTGAAAAGTAGTTATGCCTTTCCAACCATTTAATTGAATGTATTAATTAAAAATAAAGTCACATGAACATGAGTTATGGTTTTTTGGCCATGTAGTATTTGTAAGCCGTGGTATTTGCCCATGATATTGTAACGAAGCCAATTAACAGGCTAAAAATATCCATGGTAAAGTGGAAGTGAATCTCCATGGTCAAGAATATTGGTACATGTTTCTTTAAATGTATATGTATTTAAATCATGAATTATCCCAACCATATAAAGTAAATGGATACTAAATGTCGATAAGCATCAATTAATGATAAGCATCAAAACACTTACCTCACGATCATCTCACATTGTTCATATTAAAAAATATTCATAAAAATTAACTAAATTATAACTTTATTATTATTATTATTAAGTATAAAAATAATTAATATATCAATTAAACAATATTTGTAACCATGGAGATTCACCCTGCTCAATCATGAAAAATCTTAACTTATAATACAATATTATGGCTTATCCACCTATTATGTTTATATATTTTGTTAGAATAATCCTTCAGTGTCCATCCCATTGTTTGTCATTAGTATTTCAAGTATTGATTTATTATGGGATTTTATCTAGGTTAGTTATGGTTTTTCCTGTGTCACTTCTCTGATTGATAAAGGAAGCATCCTTAGGATTATACCCCTTTTTTTATTTCTAACATGGAATAAAAATTAAATTCAAAATTTAGGCATATCAAACAATAGGTAGGTTGAATTATCAAATTTTTTATTCATTAGGGTCAAAATAAGTATGGTGGTAGGAATATGAGTGTAGGGACTTGGAACTTTGAGAGGAACATAGAAACATAGTGTGAGTGGGAGAATGCGAAAACCAAAGGTGGGTGATTTATATTGGTTATTGGAATTATAGTCGTTCCTTTTTCAATCAGAAAACTAATCACAATGAATAAAAAGTTTTAGTAACGCAAAATTTCATGCGGATAGAATATTTTCAGTAATTTAAAACATCACAAAGATAGCAAGTTTGGTGTAGTGCAACATGTTGAAACATATCCCTTACTATACATTGAAATATAATTGAATATTGAAGATAGCCTCTTCTACCATTCTAAACCACAATGAAACATAGTCAAGCTTAGTCACCTTTCGCTGGTCATAGAAAAAATCATCAACCATAGTTATTCATACATAATCAAAGCCAAAAATTGCTACCCATTGCTAACCATGTCCAATCACAATCAACCATGGTAAAAAACATGATCATCGAAAAACTAAGTCCCGTGATAGACAATTAAAAAAATATCTTAACATGACCCTCAAACTTCAAATACTCACATTACCTTCATTAAACCTCTCACTATAGGTAGATATCATGGCATGGCCAAGGAAAAAATCACACTAAAAAGGTCTCTATCTGTAATACCTTACAATAAAATTAAACTTACTACAACAAAATATAATTTAGGAAACAGATGTTTGTTGTGATGTGACATGTCATAGGAGGGACAATCTTGAGGTCAGTTTACTCTTTGTATGTAATCTCAATTAATATTACATGTCATAGGAGGGAGATTCCTGAGGTCAGTGTACTCTTTGTAGGTAATTTCAATCAACTAGAGTTCATTAAGTCAATCATCTAGATCCTCTCTACACCAAGAGGATTTACCTACACTCACTGACTTTGCTACAAATTATACAACATTTTTCAGCGTGTCTACTTTTATCGGTATCCCCTTTATTTATTTCCACCATGTCTCTAATGAAATGGGATTGCACATCAATATTTTTTTTTTTGAATGGTAAGTTAGGTTCTTTGCTAAGGATATTTTACTTTTACCATCACAACCTATCCTTATTACTTGTTGAGGAAACCTAACCATTGAAAACAATTTCACAACCAAATTTCTTCATTTCTTACATGAGTGGATTGCCATGTTTTCAACCTCTGTTATTGATAGTGTTGGAATTATGACTAATTTTTTGTCCTTAATGGAAACCTACTTAATAAGCATGTCAACATTATGGTAACTTGATGAGTATACAGGCCAGTAAAAATTTGACAAAGAGATTGGACAAAGGAATATCAGTTATGAGCCAGATGAATGATAAAGGTGGTGCATTGAGAAGTATACGTGGGTCCTATGAACAAAGGACACGTACATATGAAACTATCATGAGGAAAGTCTTGTATAGTTTATGCACCATGGTATCGGCCCATAGTAATGAGTGCAGCAACACATATTTGATCCCTTCAAAGAATACCATCAAAATTACTAAGGTTTTGACCCAAGGTATTGGCTAAGGCCTAATCTATAAAAGGATATGGAGATTAAAGTGTTAAGTGTGCATGTAAAGGGTTATTTGATGAATAGTTTGATCTGAAATGAGTGTGCACCGGGGAGTATGATGATGGATCATATCTAATAGATCTGAAATGACTACACAATGAATAATCAGCTTATGGGTTGATAGATTTGCGATAATGATGTTAGGATGTGTGTCTATTACAATGTATGTCCATATTTGGGTTTGACTAATATTTATTTGTGCATCGAAGGTATGACTTAGTATTCATAGATCTATACGCAGGTTTTCTTCAGAAATATCACATACATACATGGATCTGCTTCTGGGTAGTTGCACATATATTCTATAGTATGGATAGAGTTTTACACGGGTGTCAAGTATGAAATGCACGTACATACGGAGAAGTGTTTTATAAGGGTCGCATGGATCTGCTAGGGTTTTGTAGTATGAGTTGATGATAATGGTTAATTTTTTCTGTTATGTTTGATATTTTATTTCAATGATGTCTCTTTCATGATAATCTGTGTGTGACAGTTCTGGTTGAGTTGAGTGGTTTATGGAATGATATGTTGACTATAGATGATGAGTTGTATGTGGTTCAGAGATCTGTGTGTTTCAGTGATTGTTTCAGTAGTAAAATGATTCAAATTAAGGGTACAATTTTTTGAGATCTATACATAGGTTTGCTTAAGGATAGGCATGTACATACACAAATTTAACTTAGAGAAGTACCCTATATATTCTGACATATGATTTATTAGTGTTTGCAATGACGAAATTTGGTTTATGTAATGAATAGTATGTGAACTGGGATTTTGATGAATGGGTATATAGTGATATGAGTTGGTTTGGTTGACTAATATATTTGCATTACTAGCTTGAGATTCAGTGATTGATTTGGTGATTTAGTTGGTTCAGTGACTGAGTGGGTTCCTACAGTCATTGGTTTTATATTTTTTATCTGATATTGGGCTTAAATAATGATAGTGGGCTTAAATGATGATAGTGGGTCCAATATGAAAATATGATGAAAAATGGCCTACAAGTTTGATGTGTTGAGTCATGTGGATATATTATGAAATATTATGAAACCTTGTCCACAAAGGTGTTGAGGGTTGGAGCCTTCAGTGAGGGAGACAAATCTTCCTTCCAGTAGTAACTGGTAAATCAAATCAGGGGGTAGAAGCTCCCTTCCAGTGGGTGGAGGCAAAAAATATGAGGGGGTAGGATCTCCCTTCCAGTGGGCGTTGGAGAATGAGAGAAGGTTGTAGGCTTATGTAGGTGGGTGTACGTGTGATGGTATGAGTCTGCACAAATATAATATTTTAAGATGTTTTCTTTATAATAAACGATAAAGAAATATATGACAACAACGTTGGTTTTCTCCCACATTGGGTTTCCACCTAAAAATCATTGTGTTAATTTGTGTTGATGTGTTTCTTGTGTGTGATGGTTTATTCTATTCCTACTACACATGGTTATTGTTTAATTAATGTCTAAAGAAGTATTGATGCATTAGTTCAAGTTAAATAGATGATGAATTATTTGAAAAGTTAATTAACTTAATATATGCTACTTGTCTTCACCACAGTCGCGTACACACACAGGTTTACTTCATAACAATAACATACATAAATATGAATAATAAATTGAAAGCTTTAAGTGTGTTTTATAATACTGATTCTCCCACCTACCCCCCCCCCCCCCCCCCCCCCCCCCCCCCCCCCCCCAGTATTTTTTCCTAACAATTAGTTTCAGAGCAGGTCCTTCAGAAGAATATTGATCACTTTAAGGAGATCCATCAAGATGATTAATCAAGAAGGAGTATTTTCTATCATTCCACCTTTATTTAATGGAACTAAATTTTGGTTTTGGAAATTTAGGATGAGAGCATACTTTTTGGTGCCAAGATATAGTGTATAGAAAATCTCTTATATGCATATTAATATACTTGAAAGTGGTTATCAATACACATCCGCCATTCCCACAGATACTGCAAGAAAGAAACAGTATGAAATCAATGCAAAATCTGTAAATTCCATATTGGGAGGTTTGGCTGAGTCTAAATTATTGAAAGTAATGCAATTGAACACAACAAAGTCAATGTGGTATAATCCTATCCAAATTTATGAAGGTGACACCAAGGTAAAAAGTGGTACACTCCAATCACTTAGAATATAGTATGAGACACTTAAAATGGATGATGATAAAAGCATTGCAAGATTTTTCCTTAGAGTAGATGAGGTTGTTAATTCCATGAGAAATCTTGGTGATGAAATAAAATATTCTATTGTTGTTGAGAAAATTTTGAGATCACTAACTCTGAAATTCGATTTGAAAGTCTTCGCTATTGAACAAATGCAGGATCTGAAAATTCTCACACTTGATCAACTCCATGGAATATTGAAAGCATTTGAGATGAGGAAAGGTGGTACTTTAGAAATGAGAGAAGAAGCCTTCAAAGCCACATATAAATGGAAACATAAGGAATCATCCAAAGACACAATCTACATATCATATGAGGAAGAAGAAAAATTCATGAGAAAGTTGAAAGTAGGAACTGGAAAATTCAGGGGAAAGCATCCCTTTAAATGTTTTGCTTGTAGAAGAGTAGGCCATTATGCATCCAAATGTCCATATAGAGAAAATAATATATAAAATGGAAGTAATTTTGCTAAAAATAAGTTCTCTGACAAGAAAATATTTTACTCTAATGAAGATAGTCATAGCACATATGATGACCAAGAAAAATTAAATTCATATTCTAACAGTCATTATCAAGTACTTCTGGCTCTTGATGATCAGTCAATAAATGAATCAGATAGTTGTGAGATAGATGATTTGATGAAAGCTCTAAAGGAGAATGATAAACTCAAGAATGTTAAAAAATAATTTAAATAAAAAAGAAACAATATTATTGATGAAATAAAAAAGTTAAAGATGGAATTAGAAACCAACAAAAGAACATAAAGCATAAGAAAACAACTTCAAGAAAATGAAAAGCATTGTGAAACATTAGAATATGAAGTTATGACCCTAGAGGAATAATATGATAAGATCAACAAATGGTCAAAATCATATGAGTAGCTAGAGAATATTATTAATTAAAAATGCTCTACTTTAATTAAGACTGACATTGGTTATTATCATACACAATATGATGAAAAAAACTAGTATAGTGTTGTTCAATGGAAAATTGAATCAGGTCACTCATCTATAAGAAAATCTCCTGGATCAGGTCAATATCTATCCCTAGGCACAAAGGATGGTTTTATGGGTATTTTTTCTCTTTTAACTCATTTGGGCATAATGCCACTGCTTGCAGGTCAAGTATGTAGAACATAACTAGGAGATCGAATAAGTTTCAATAAATAATTAGAAATTGCAAGCAGATATGGAGGAAGAACTAACATCAGTCAGAAACATAGGGAATATTGACCCTACTGCATTCCGTTGTTTTAAAATATTACATCTCACAATGAATGCAAAAGTGATGTGAGGTACATGACCTCATGAAGAGAAAGTGACGATTATGAGGTCCTCAGGCTCAATGATGTATAATCTCGGGGGGAGAAATAAATATCTTATATTGATGATGATTCCCATGGTTCTTATATTACTGGTAGTGCATATGATGTAGTAATAGTGAACATAAACATACAATATAGGCTTAGGGGGAGTCCTGGTTATGAAAATTCAACATTTTACTTTATGTACGAAGATCCTATGAAGGAGAGTCACATATATATGTGAGTTCTAATATAAACAGTGGTGTATGTTTCTCTATGATTAAGAAGCAATAGGAAAAACTCAGGGAGAAGTTATGATATGCTTTAGTTACTTCTTATTTGGCTTTCTAATTCTAAAATTGGCTTATTGATGCTACTTAGAAGTAGTATTGGCTTATGATGGTTTATGAGTTGTTGCAATATAACATTGATGCTTTGATGGATTTATTGATTGTTGAAGTTTCTTTTATGGATGAGTTGGATGTGATCAAACCTGACAGTAAATAGTTGGCACAGGTACAGGGGGAGCATTTTCTATGCTTTTAATAGTGCATTATTATAATTATGATTTATTTATTATTCCTTGTTGCATAATGGTGTTCATGATAAGTATATGGGTGATGTTTTTAAAGACACACATGTTGCTAAAGTTTTGAATGATGACTATATGTTGTTGTTGTCATTGAGCATAATTTTTTTATGGTAAAATATGGATGATGCTTATATGTTGCTTGAAAATATGCATATAACATATTCAATGATGTTGTTGATCAGATTTGTGATGATAGAAAACCTCTTGATGATGCATGGTACATATGATATGTTTCTTGTGGATTGTTGCTCCTTGTATGTGTGGAAAGAGAATTTTGATATTTTTAATATGATATCAAAGAGATGGGTTACTAATAGAGTTTTATTGTACAATCTCATACTATGATTAGTTGATGATGATTATTTCATACATATTTCTATCTATATATCATGGGATTTTAGATAGGAATATAATGGATGATTAGTTAAGTTGCATATTGAAGAAGTGGTTTTTGGTGTGATAATTATTCTTGATAATGGGCCAAGAGAATGATGTTGTTACAAGTTTTATGAAGACATGGTTATTGACATGTTGCTACTACAACTTCTTGGTAATTATTGAAATAATTACATATTTTGTCACAGATCCTACATGGTATATGATGGTTGCTGAAGACTATCTCGGTCTTGTTACCTCACTATAGATTTCTTTGGTTTTGGTTATAAATTTCATATATGTGTCTTGATTTTAACGTCACGAAAAGACTCATGATGTAATAATTTTAATACCTAGTCATGTTTGGGCCATTGTAGTCAATTCAATTGTGTATGTAATCCCATTTTGGACATATGATGTAATGTTGAGTCAAACATGTAACCCCACTATGTTGGGTGATGAATGTAAGAAAAATCCTTGGTGATAGGAAAGGTCATATTTGGTTGATTCATAAAGTCATGTACTTAATTCTATATCTTCATAAAATTCAACATATTCTTAGGGGGAGCATGGTTAGCATTCAATTTTCATACTCACCATATTATATATAAAATGCTCATGTCAACAAAGAGGAGAGAAACCTTCATTTAGTATTGGTGAGCCTTTTTCCCTTGATGTCAAAGGGGGAAAGAAGCATGGTGTTTGGAGAATTCTTAGTGACTTGGGAATATATACAAATATGTTTACGAGTATCTATAGGTGTTGGTGACAAAAAACCAAAGTGGTTTCCATCAAGCCCAAAGGGGAATATTTTTTGAATTATGACTAATGTGTTTTCCTTTATGGAAACCTACTTAATAAACATGTCAACATGATGTTATCAGGATGAGTATGTGTTTTTCTTGATGGTATCAAGATGAGCATACAGGCCAGTACAAATGTGACAAAGAGATTGGAAAAAGAAATATTAGTTCAGAGACAGAGGAATGATAAAGGTGATGTTTCGAGAAGTATACACGAGTCCTGTGAATAAATATCACGTACATACGTGGGCATGGTGAAGAAAATATGTGTATAGTTTCCGCACCATGGTATTCTAAATACTAGGGGTATTTACCATGGTATTGGACCATAGAAAGGAGCGTAGAAACAAATATTTGATCTCGTCAAAGAATACCATCAGCATTACTAAGGGTTTAACCCAAGGTATTGGCTAAGGCCTAAGCTATAAAACGAGATGGAGATAAAAGTGTTCAGTGTGCATGTAATGGGTTATTGATGAATTGTTTGATCTGAAATAAGTGTGCACTCAGGAGTATGATGATGGATCATATCTAGTATATCTGAAATGACTACACATTGAATATTATTCTTAGGGGTTGACAAATTTGTGATGATGATGCTATGATGTGTGTCTATTACAATGTATTTTGAGATTTGTGTTTCATTGATGTTATGTTGTGAAAAGAAGGACTGAATCAGTAGTCACAGATATGTACACATGTTTTCTTCATAAGATTGTGTATTTACGCGGATATTCTTCTGGGTAGTCGCATATATATTTTGAAGTATGGACATATAAGTACGTGGGTGTTAAGTATGAAATTTGCATACATACATGGAAGTTATTTACAAGGGTCTCATACATCTACTAGGGTTTTACAATATAAACTGATGATAATGGTTGATTTGTTCTGTTATGTTTTTTTGTCAATGATGTCTCTTTCAAGATCATCTGTGTGTGATAGTTCTGGTTTAGTTGAGTGGTTTAAGGAATTATATGTTAACTAGAGATGATGATATTTATGTGGTTTAGAGATCTATGTGCTTCAACGATTTTTTCAGTAGTATAGTGGTTCAGATTAAGGGTACAATTTTTTGAGATCTGTATGTGGGTTCTCTTAAGGATAAGTGCGTACATATGCGGATTGAAATCAGAGCAGTAGCATATGTATTCTGACATATGATTGATTAGGGTTTGTAGTGACATAATTTTTTTTACGTAATGAACAGTATGTGAATTGGATTCTAGTGAATGGTTATATAGTGATATGAATTGGTTTGGCTGATTGATCTATTTGCATTGGTAGATTGAGATTTAATGATTGATTTGGGGATTAAGTTGGTTCAATTATTGAGTGGTTCTCTACAGTGTTTGGTTTCAGTTTTTTATTTTATATTGGGTTTAAATTATGATAGTGGGTCTAGTATGAAAATATGATTAAAAGTGGCCTACAGGTTTGATGTGTTGAGTTACATGGATCCTGTATGGAATATTATGAAACATGGTCCAAAGAGGTGCTGAGGGTTGGAGCCTTTAGTGAGGGAGTCAGCTTCCTTCCAATATTATATCGTAAATCTAATCAGGGTGTTGAATCTCCCTTCTGATGGGTGTCAGTAACAAGATGAGGGGGATGGAGCTCCCTTCCAGTGGGTGCTAGAGAACGAGAGAATGTTGCAGCCTTCTGCAGGTGGGTGCCTACATACTTGTATGAGTTTGCAACAGTAAAACATTGTAATATGTTTTCTTTATAATAAAATATGAAGACAAAGATGACAAAAGCAGTGGTTTTCTCCCACATTGGGCTTCCACCTAAAAATCATGGTGTTCATGTGTGTTGATGTGTTCTTATGTTTGATGGTTTATTCTATTCTTACTGAACATGGTTACTATTTAATTAATTTCTAAAGAAGTAATGATGCACTGGTTCAATTTAAATATATGACGAATTAGTTGAAAAGTTAGTTAACTAGATATATGCTACTTGTCTTCATCACATTTGTGTACATATGCAAGTTTACCTCATAACAGTAGCGTACAAAAATATGAATAATAAATTGAAAGATTTAAGTGAGTTTTAAAATATTGATTCACCCCCACCTCTCTCTTAGTATTTTTTCCTAACAGATAGTGCTACAATCTATTATCAATTACTCATCCAATAATTATCTCTACCAAACAACTTGAATGCATGCCCACTAGTCAAGCTTGTTCAATCCATATTTCCAACCCAATTGACATCAACAAATCCTTGTATAGTTTCTTCATTCTCATCCTTAGGTCTTTCATGATAATAGAAAACATGATCACTTGTGCAAACCAAATACCTATTAATACTCTTTTGATGGAAAACCAATCCTTGTTTCTAGGTGTTGTTATGTATCTACTTAATATTCCCAATGCATGAACAATATTTGGTTTATCTCATATCATTACATACATCAAACTACCTATAACACTTGAATATGGAACATGGTACATTTCCTCTCTTTATTCAAGTTTCTTTGGACACTATTCAACTATTAGTCTGATCCAGATTTATACAGGAACGCAATAAAATACATAAATAGACATAAACACGGAGATGCAGCGGAAAAAATACTCCATTTTATTTAAATCAAATGACTGAAATATGCATACAGACATAATGGAAATAAAAATAGCTAGGGTGCTGGTAGAATATCTCTGAGAAGAGATGTGGTGGCCACATACCTCTGAACTGTGTTACAATGAGGCTTGAGGGCCTATTTATTATTAAGAAACAATGGAAAACTCAAACGTCCAAAAACCTAAACCTAGGAGATGAAGCGCCAAAACTATGGACCCCGTTTGGGTAAATTCATGTTTCAACTTCCCGAGGACGTAACTTTGGCATACGATTTCCATTTGAAGCGCTCAATATCTCATTAGAAATATCTATCCGAGTACAAATTTTTGTGCTGGAAATATAAGATTGGTCGCTCTTGGTTTTCCCAAAAAATTTCGTTTAGGGCCTCAAAACGGCTCTGGAAGTTTACGACCCAAAAAACTGTCAAAAATATTAAGTTGTGCCGAAACTGAAAAGCTACAAGAATTGATGGTGCGGGTCCAAATGGAATAGGTGGGTGGCCACCGATATCAACCTGGATCATAATCATACCCTAATATGAATTGGTACCACGATTGGTACCTTCATTGGTTTACAATCTTGCATGGTGAAATTCCTAATAATTGTTTCTATATACTTCTTCTAAGTTATCCAGAGTTTCCTAACTTTGTGGTCTCTCCTAATATCCATTCCAAGAATAAAATGTGAAAAACCAAGGTCCTTCATGTCAAATTTGGAGGATAGATACATTTCTACCTCCCTCATTTCACCCATGTTGTTTCTAGTCAACAACATGTCATTGACATAAAACACTACATATGTGAAACACTTTCCTTCCATCTTGATATATACATAGTGATTATCTTGGATTATCACAAATCCAAATAGATGGATGTATGTGCAAACCTTCCAGTACCATATCCTAGGTGATTTGAATATGGGAAAACTAGTTTTGTTGTGCTAGCTCCCTCATCAGTATAAAATAAATGTGTTTAAGATCATCTCAAGTTAGCCAATTATGAAGGGGTTTATGTGTCAAGTTTTAAGTGTGTTTTGTGAGAAATTTATGAGTTAATTAGCTATTAAAAATACATGTACAATAAGTAAATTTCAGAGAAATAACACATAACAAACACATTACACAATAATTGATAACAGATTTCACCCCTCCTAGGCTACATCTCCATGAACCCGCTTCAACTCGCTAGGTCCTCTTTGGATTAATGGTAAATTATTTGATTGCATGCACCTACAGTGCTCCAATGGCTTTGAAACTTGCTCCATTGGCTTTAGAAGACTGAAAAACCTCAAAATGGACTCTTCAAGCTCTGAAGACCCAAAAACCTTAAAATGGACTCTTCAAGCCTTAAAATGGTCTTCGGCTAATCTAGGCATGACCTCGTCTCATGGTGGTCCACTTCTTTAATCTTCGAAGTGAAAAAATCACTTACAGAAGATCTCCAACACCTCTGCATCCTGCACCATCATTCTCAGAGCATCAAAAACATCTTGGAATGACTCTTCTTGAGCCAAAATTAGTCGAAGTATGCCAAAGTTATGGCTTCCTCAATATTTCTTAGTAAAACTCCAACTAAAACTGGAACATCTCTAGTAAATCCCACCAAAATTTGTAGTGGCACCAAAAATGGTAGAACCTCCAAACCTCTGTCGAATTAATCTCAAGATTAATTATTGTTAAGTCGAGTGTAAACTGGTTTAGGCGCATTAAGCGCAATTAATAAAAACCTGATTTGAAAGTCATATTGGCACTTTAAATACAAATTAAGGGTTGATAATTCGAGTTTAATTCGTTTAAATCGCGCCATAAACATTAATCTCCGCCACTTAGAATTGGAGTGCTCCGCTCCTAGTTTTTGGGCCACGATCCCGTGGTAAGGGCTGGCCCTTCTTGACTCCGCCGAAACATATTTCAAATGTTAAAAAAAAGTCTCACACCTTATATTACAAGGTCTAATGTGTGGTATGTTGGTAAGGTGAGCGTGTTGTGTGGGGGAGGTCGTGGGTTCGAGCCCGACCTTCACCCAAAAAAATTTCCATATGAAAATTTAATTCCAACCTTTGGAAAAATTCGACCTACCATATAAATTCGGACTTTGGACTAAAACCAAAAAATTGTACTTTGGGAGGGGCACGTGGCGGCCTCTAGGCTAGGCATCTGTCAGCATCCTATTGGTCCTCCCCAAACCAACAAAAAATTTCCAAGTGCCCACAAATTCAAACCATTCAGAAATTGACACTTTTCATCATGTCATTGGGCCGGAGAAATACCCAAATATTGACCTTTGACCCTGTTTAGCCCCCCTTTTTTTAAAAATCACTTTTTTGGCATGGCAATCAACTGAATCTAACTTCCTCATATGGATTCCATTTTGAGTGAAACAAAGTGCGTCGGATTCCTGGCAATGTGCCCAATTCGATCATTCTATTTTGGTGCAATTATGAGCACTCTAAATTTTTGCCAAATTTTTGCCGCCAATCTATATTTCAGTCACTCCTTCCCACTGATAGGCTTTTTCACCCACAAAAGTTGTTTATCTAATGAGATTTAAATACTCTTATCTTTCCCAGGTTCTATCAACTTGATTCTACTTGGAAAAATCTCCATGACAAACACTTGGGTTCACTGACATGCCTTGCCTTGCAAATGGCCTGGCGATTCAACCAATGTCCTCCTCTTGATGTTGACCCAATACAAAAATTGTTGGCTTCTTGCTGAATGATAAAAAAAATTTCTCTACCAAAGTGATCCCTTGGTGCTTGGAAAGCTAACTGATGGCCTTCCCACTGAGAATCATGTTCCTACTTTGCACACACATGCATTCGATGCAAGATTCTCCTTGGAAACCTCTTTTCCCAGTTAAGCCCATCTGAGTGAACTATAGCAATGAGTTCCAACATTAGTAATAATAATAAAAGAAATCACCACTCTTTTAATTCCATGATTCGAAATTCCACATCTGGAAGAATGCATTCGCCATTTTTTTCACCTTTTGGCATCAACACATCAAATGGTCTACAATGGTTGTTGTTTTTGCTGCAAAATCTTTGGTATATTGTCCCTCTTTCCGCTTCTTGATTCCATAATCCTCCAGTATTGACATGCTGCTCATGCCAGGATTTGAGAATGAATTCTAATCATGAGCCTCTCGCTCAAGAGTTGACCATCCCAAAATCTTGTGACATCTTGTCACAAACACAACCATCATTCTGAAAAACACATCATGCAAGAAACATAACTTGACGGCATATCCTTTTGCTCCTTCAAAGAAACAAATTTCACATCATGTGAACATCTCCATGTACTCTTACATCTCGTATACAAACCATCGACCAAACACAAGTCGACAAAACATGCCTCTTCAAACAACTGATTCTCAAGTGAAACAAAAGCATGTGCAAATTGCCATATTTGTTGCATCTAAGTGAGTCAACATAACTCTACTTTCAAACACCTTCCTGGCGTAAACATGCAACATGCATTCAATTGGAAAATAAATGCATCAAATAGGCAAGATTTTCATCAATCATCAAAAGACATGCAAGGCCTTAATTGGATAATAAATCTATCCATCTCTTACAAAACCATTTCAATGGTGCTTCTTTTAGCTGCACTTCATCATGTGAACCATCCTGACCCACATTGATTATGGAATTTTATTTTCCATTCTTGTCAAGATCTATTTCCACCTTCTTCAAATGTTGTGGATGACTTGTTGGATACAAAGTCCAACAATTGTCTACAAGACGACCCTGCTTATGGAAATGAGTGCAAAATAATTGCATCTTCCTTTCAACAAGGTTTTCCTTGTCTAATGGACCTTTGGCTTTCTGTCTCCTTTGTTTTGAAATTTTCCTATGCATGGCTATCTTCTTCCAATATCTTGAAACATTCTGGTTATTCAAACCACAAAAGGAACATGTAAAATTTTTCCAAACCTTGTGTGAATATTTACCATATTAATCATAATCAAAAGAAACTTGATTAAAGGCAGATTTATACCTTGAACATTCACCTTTGTCGCCTTCTTGAGGAGGTGTATTTTATGAGGTAGTGGCTCTCATTGGAATACCAACAATGGCTTCAATGAGTTTATAGATTTCAACATCCTCTTGTTTTCCATTCTCATTAGCTGCATGTCTATGAGCATATTCTTTCAAAGTGGGTGTAAAACCTTTGCATTCCTCATGAACAAAGACTTCACAAGCTTGAGGTAATGAACGTGAAATGAAATTCCTTCTTGGAACAACTTCATGTGCCTCCTTGGCTTTGGAGCATTCCGCATCATGTTGTCCATAACAATGACCCAAATACCTACGCCATTCCACAACAATAATTGGATCAACTATGCCTTGTGCATGTTTGCTCAATCCTTTACCTTAATAGCCCATTTTCATCAATTATTTGGACCCTATTCCTCTAGTATGCCTTTAAAAATCACCTACACATTCATCTTGAGAAGAAATAGAATATAAACTTCATTTGCATACCTATTTTTCAAGAACATGCTTGGCTAAGGTTTCCTTGCATCATGGAGTTGAGTCTCAATCTCATGCATCCTTGCTAAGTTTTCATTTGAAATATGCAGTTGAGTCTCCATCTCATGCATATTTTCAAGAATTTCTTGCTTCTCCTCTTTCATGGCTATAAACTTCTCTTGAAATGTAATTATCTCCCTATTTTATTCATACATCTCTTGCACCATATCATTCATGATGTAGAGCTTCTGCAACATCTCTTTATCAAAGAGTTTTTCTAAGGAAGATTGACTAGAAATAGTTCTTGATGAATCTTACATCACACTTGAAATGCACACAAATATTCTTTGATGTGATTTGAGAACTGAGCTCTTAATCTTGAAATTCTCTTCTCTTCCGCTTACACACATAAACTTGCACACAGTTAAATTCTCCTTGCACAATTACAAAACCAATAGCTAATTCTATAACTAACCTTGGAAAACCATATCAAGCTAAAATGAGATAAATTGTGCTCTAATACCAACTTTATATGAATATGGGAAAACTAGTTTTGTTATGCTAGCTCCCTCATCAGTATAAAATAAATGTGTTTAGGATCGTCTCAAGTTAGCCAATTGTGAAGGGGTTTATGTGTCAAGTTTTAAGTGTCTTTTATGAGAAATTTATGAGTTAATTAGCTATTAAAAATACATGTACAGGAATTAAATTGCAGAGAAATAACACATCAAACACATTACACAATAGTTGATAACGAAGTTCACCCCTCTCGGGCTACATCTCCATGGACCTACTTCAGCTGGCTAGGCCCTCTTTGGATTAATAGTCAATTCTCTTATTACATGCACCTAAAATTCTCCAATCGATTTGCAACATGCTCCATTTCATTTAGAAGATCCAAAAACATCAAAATAGGCTCTTCAAGCTCAGAAAATGGTCTTCAGTTGATCTAGGCATGACCTCCTTTCTTGGTGCCCCTAGGTTTCTTTAATCTTCAAAGTGGATAAATCACTTACATAAGTGCTCCAACGCCTCTGAAACCCACACCATCATGCTCAGACCATCAAAAAAATCTAGGAATGACTATTCTTGATCAAAAATTGGTCAAAGTATGCCAAAGTTATGGCTTCCTCAATATTTCCTAGAAAAATTCCACTAAAACTGGAACATCTCCAATTAAGCCCGCCAAAATTGGTAGTGGTGCAAAAAATGGTGGAACCGCCAAACCTCCGCCAAATTAATATCAAGATTAATTATTTTTAAGTGGATTTTAAATTGGTTTAGGCACATTAATCGTAATTAATAAAAATCTAATTTAAAATTTAGATTAGCACTTTAAATACAGATTAAGGGTTGATAATCCGACTTTAATTCATTTAAACCACACCATAAACATTAATCTCCACCATTTATCATTGGAGCACTCCGCTCCTAGTTTTGGGGACATGGTCCCATGCTAAGATGTGGCCCTTATTTCCTCCACCCAAACGTATTTCAAATGTTAAATAGAAACATCACACCTTATATTACAAGGTCTAATGTGTGGTATGTTGGTAAGGAAGGTGTGTTGTGTGGGGGAGTTCGTTGGTTCGAGCCCGACCTCCGCCTAAAAAATTTTCCATATGAAACTTTAATTTCGACCTTTGGAAAAATTCAACCCACCCTATGAATTTGGACTTTGGACTATAACCAAAAATTTGGACTTTGGGAGGGGCACGTGGCGGCCTCTGGGCTAGCCATGTGTCAACATCCTATTGGTCCTCCATAAACCAACAAAAAATTTCCAAGTGCACAGAAATTTGGGCCATTCAGAAATTGACACTTGTCATCCTGTCATTGGGATGGATAAATACCCAAATTTTGACCTTTGACCCTGTTTGACCCCCCCCCCCCTTTTTTTAAATCGCCTATTTGGGATTGAGATCAATGGGCT
This sequence comes from Pinus albicaulis, assembly GCA_034641835.2. Classification (NCBI taxonomy): domain Eukaryota; kingdom Viridiplantae; phylum Streptophyta; class Pinopsida; order Pinales; family Pinaceae; genus Pinus; species Pinus albicaulis. The sequence goes on from CM076572.1 coordinate 852,718,714, forward strand.
CTAACTTCCTCATACAGAGTCCATTTTGAGTGAAACAAAGTGCGTCAGATTCCTGGTGATGTACCCAATCCGGTTGTTCTAGTTTGGTAAGATTTTGATCACTTTGAATTTTTGGCAATCTTTTTCCCCAATCCAGATTCAGATCACTAGGTGATTTCTTTAACCCAAAATGGGACTTCCTCAGCTTGCATACCAACTTATCCTTTCCATTTATTATAAATCATTTAAGATGTTCATTTAGATCTTTTCTTCCAAATAACCATGCAAAAATGTTGCATTTACATTCATTTTCTCTATCTTTAAATCAAATTTTGCAACTAAAGAAAACAATACTTGAATGGGAGTTAAGTTTTCAATAGGGGAAAATATCTCACCAAAGTAAACTTCCTTGACTTGGGAATAGCATTTCACCAACATTTGATCCTTTTTCTTCACAACTTGACCTATTGAGCTCAAATTTTTCTTAACCACCTACTTGTACCCAACATGTTTCCTTCCATTATGTAATTCGACCAAATCTCGTGTCTCATTCTTGTGAAAAGAATCTATTTCTTCCTTCATGGCTCTCATCCATAGTTTACCCTCTGTTGATTCAATTTCCTCCTTGACTTTGGTTTCATCATCAACGAAAATTAACACAAAATAAAAATGAAATCTAGGTGGGGTATACATTTCAAGTTACTTACTTGAACAAATATTCTCAAGACCAGATTTTGTATTTCCATCTCTTCATCCAAATTAATTTGTAGAATCATCTAAGTCGCTCTCTTCAACCTTCAAATTTAACTCAAGATTTTGTTTTCATTTCTCCTTTCTTGGAGTCTCTTTAGTCCTACAAGTATATCTAACTTACTTGGAGATCACATCTCAACTTTAAACGATATTCCTTATCATTGAACTTATATCATTTCATTTCATCCTTGTAGGCGATGAAAAGACATTTAAATAGCATGTTATCTAGATTTGTTCTCTTCTCCTTTTGGATATGGAAAAACGCCTTATAACCAAAGATTATGAGATGTGCGAGTGGTGTATGTTTACCAAACAAAACTTGATATGTATTGTTTTCAACTAACACTAATGATGGATGCCTATTTACCAAATAACATTCAGTGTTGATTTCCTCCAAATAGAACTCATGTGTTAATCTTTCACTACTAAGCATGTTTCTTTCCTTTTCCATTAATGTCCTATTTATTCTTTATAAAAATCCATTCTATTGAGAAATTTATGGAGTATTCGTTTGGCATAATATCGTATGTTGTTTGTAGAACTAGTCAATGTTTTTACCATAGAATTCAACTTCATTATAAAATATTGGTACCTTTCTCTTGCTATATGCCTGGTTCTCCATAAGAGATCTGCCTAAAAATTCTTGAAAACCTCTTAGTTTTTCTTTATGAAATGCAACCATGTCTTCTTGGAGAAATCATTAATGAAGGATACTATATGGATTCAGCTAGTGATTACACTAGTACTACCTCAAATACATCACATGAATAATCTCTATAATCCTTATTTCCCATATAGCACCAGATGAGAATCTAACATTGCTTTGTTTCATATAAACATAGTGTTCAAAAATTTAATTCCAAATATTTACCATATAAATATTAAACCCTACCTTTTCTTTGCATAACTCAAAGTCCTCTCTCTCTAATGTACCCCATTCTTCGATGCCACAACATGGTTTTGTTGATTAGAAAAGTGGTTGACAGTTCAATTTTACGAATGATTGAATTACTACATCCACTTGGATCACTATGCCCTGATAACTTATGCAATGTCAAGAATATGAACATCTCTCATCAACACCATTTCTCTAGTACCATCTTACATGAAGCTTTCTCGAATATGACATGCACACCTGCATCACCCACTTGAGTAATATATATCTTGTTTCAAGCCAAAAATAGAATATGTAGTATTTGTGATAATGTCATACTCTAAATATTCTTCAATACCAGTCAAATATGACCCCGAATCATTATTTTTATTGTCAAGTCATCACCTAGGTATATATCCCCTCTATCATATTTTTCATACTCATAGAACCAATCCCTATGGGGTGTCATATGACAAGTTTCTCTAAATTCAATAAATGATGTCTCGTGATCTAAATATGTACTTGTTGAAGCTAAATACACATGTCCTCCTTCATCCAATGAAGTTCTCCCTTCAATCCATTTCTCATTATATCTCTTTCTTTGCTCAATAATCTTCGACTTACAGTCTCTTTTAGAATTCCCTATTTTACGTCATTTATAGCATCTTCTTATCGAAGCAGCTAGAGATTAAGAACTTCCTTTGACCTAGATATCCTTTTGGAGAATTTTCTCTTTCCTCTATCTATCAATCAACCTCTCATTGACAATGCATATTTGGTTGGTCCTTCCATGTTCCTTCACCTCATTTCTCCTGATAATAGGGATGCCACCATATCATCAATAATTAATGTGGTTGTATTACTACCAATATCCACGACTAGATATCCCATGAGTCTAGAAAAGAACACAATATATTAATACACTTTTATTATTCTATATAAATAGAGATATCCACACTGAGTAGTTGATTGATCACAATCTTGAATGCGTGTAGGTTTTTTGTGACCAAATCACCCTCTTTCATCCTTAATAAGTAGAGTTTCTTCCAAATAAAAAACTTATTCACAAGTGATTTTAATAGTTATAAGTTTCCCAAATTATCCCATAATTTCTCGGCAATGTTTTCCCATTAAAAATTTAGGAAGAATGGATCTACAAGACAAATTCAAATCATACTCCTTGGTTCTCTTTTGAGTTTCTCCAATCCTCCATCAGCATTCCCGTAGGAGAAGTTTCAGGATGCAAAATGATCCATTGTTCACAATATATTAGGAGATCCTCCATTTTAAGCTTCCAAAGCTCAAAATTATGGGCATTAAACTTCTTAATCTCAATTCTTCTACTACTAGCCACCCTTATATAAAATAATTTATATCTCAAGACTCTCATTCAAACAAACTTATCTCTAATCTAATAAAGGATAACATTCTTGAGCAGATCTAGGTTCAAGGTCCTCAACCTTTGATAGATCCTTCCTTAACAGAAGTTATATCTTAAGATTCACATTCAAACAAACTTATCTATAATCTAATAAAGGATAACATTCTTGAGTAGATCTAGGTTCAAGATCCTGAACCTTTGATATTATAAATGTTCCTCTACAACAAATGAACTCTAATATCATATGTTGGGATTAAGGCATTTGATTTAAACTTTAGATATTAAATTTTCAAATATAGAGTTTATTAGACATCTAAACCAGACTAGAGGATAAATAAACATTAATATTTATAGATCACAAGGGAACTTAGAACAAAAAATAAACAATGGCACACCATAAATATTCACACACACACAAATATTTTACCTTTGAAATATGTAATCAGGAAAACTTGCTAACCTTTGAACATCACAACTCGTATATTCTCAACTGGATATTAGAACCAATTTAAAATGAATTTCAGCCTTTTTCCACACATAATACCAATGCATTCATACATTGCCCAATCTCTATCGATCATGAATATTCATCATACATCATTTATCTCATCATCCTTGCGTCATATTCTAATTATAGGCATAGAAAACCATAATTTGAAGCATATCAAATTAGTAAAGGTGGTTAAATATCATTGGCTAATATCCTAGGAATCTTGGTATTCTTAAGGATTTTTCAACCAATTCGAATTGTATTCAATTACTTGTCTAAGTTTATTATGCTTGTATGCCCAATTGTGATTTCCTCAACAACACTAGGTCATTATCAACTTTGGTCGACTACTTGACCTCCCATTGATATCAACTAAGGTAACCTCTTTCGACTTGATTGTCAACCTATTGAATTTATTATTGACTTTCTATCACTAGTAAATTGTTCATGATTATACTTGTTGAGGTTCATTCTTAGTCACCTTGCCCAACTACACCATCAACTAACTAAATTCCAGTCAACTAAGATTACTTTAAAAGAGTTTAACACCTCAATAGTGGAAATGAAAACTTCTATGTTTGACAACTTTTCTTCTTCTATAAGGACAACTTTGCTTCATCTCATTCTTAAAAAAATTCCTTCCAAGCATCACTTTTCACAGAAACGTCTCTTACTCCTGACATAGTGCATTTCTTGCATTGTGACGAAGTCCTTTATCTTTTCACTGTGACACATCACAACTCTTGAAAAATATTTCCATAATAAAAATTCACTCATTTCTACGTGTCATTTACTTCTATTCAATGTGTCACACCACAACAATGTTCTCGTCTTTGTGTGGTATCACAAAAACTAAAAGTTTCTTCTCCTCAGAGTGAAGATTTTTTGGTATGCAATGTATCACACCAAAATTCATTTTCCTATGATACATCATGTCACAATTTTTTTTTCATGTGACACAATGCATTTTCCCAAACTTTCCCTCACCACAATTTTTTTTATTTTCATGTGATATATCACATTTCAACAAAGTTTCCCTCACCACCAAAATGTTTATTTTCATGTGATATATCACATTGCACCAAAAGTTTCTCAACAGACCACATTGCGTCACACCAAAAATTCATTTCATGACATATATCTGATCCTGTCAAAAAAAAATTCCTTGCAATACATCATATTGCATCTATTTTTCCTTCTATATAATATATCACATTACATAAAAATTTAATTCCATAAAATACATCATATCACACCAAAGTAACTTCCTTGTAGCAAATTACATCACAGATAAATTTTCTACAATGCAATACATACTTCGTGCCAAACTTCCTACCAAATTTTGACTAAACTGCATTGCAATAAGTTTAACTTCTATATAATATATAACATTGCAACATATGTAACAAAAAAAACAATGTCCAAGTCACAATATGCATCTATTAAAGCACAAAAGAACGGAATTTGGTTAACATCACTCTTTTAGGCTCATAATTCCTTTTTAGGATCATTGCAGTATAAATGGGCCACAAACTACACCATGGACCTAAAAAGGGGATGATTTGGCTTGCATATTTTATGTAATGTTCTATAAAGTTTAATTATTTATAGTGACACTCAGTAATTTGGATTATATTGGAAAAAAATGAGATTAAACATGATACTAAAAAATTTACATGCGAAATTTTATCAACGAGCTAAACTATATATCAAATTTAATATATATATATATATATATATATATATATATATATATATATATATATATATATATATATATAAACGTATGTTATTTTTAACATTATAAATATTTTTATTTAATATAATTCTAATAAAATTTTAATTATTCTTTTTTTCTTTACAATATGTTTATTTTTCAAAATATATATAAATATTTATTAGTTTTTTTTTATAATTTTTTATTACTTTGTAATTTGAAAATATTGTTAAGTGTCATATTGTACATTACACATTATTATATAAACTTTGTCTGAAATATTATAATAATATTTAACATTAATATATTTTTTTGGTTGTTCTAGGACGAAGGGTGATAACGCTCTGCAAAAAAACCTAATGTCTTCAGTCGATGCCTCTGCTCCCTTGGCCTTGTTGGGCGATGTCGCCGCCAACACCATGGCAGGGCGTGCATACACTGAGGGACTCAAATCCGCAGGCCTCCATGGCCTTTCTTCTCCGAGCACGCACAGAACGCAGCAACGGCTCTTCCATCCGGCAACAAATTTTGGCCAGGTTGCAGCTCGAGGGTTTAATCTCGCTTGGGTCAACGCAGATCTTGCTGCAGGGAAAAATGATCTCGCTAATGCCTCCCTCTGCCAGCGATTAGGCACATGAGTATTCATCAACGCCGGATGGCACAAAGACATCGGATCAAGCATCTCAGTAGCTTCGTCTATAGCTGCGTCCCTGAATACCATCATCCACAGCAAAACAGTGGATAGCTGCTGATCAAGGGACGCTTCAGAACCTAGGATCCCAGCAAATGAGTTTTCAGACCCATCCTCTGCTGCTTGTCAGCAGCAGAATTGCTTCTCGGACCAGCCAGTTCTGCTAGAAGGAGAAACAACATTTCAGATCCAAATCATTCTCCTCTCTGGTAAAACGCTGCTACAATGGGTGCACGATACAGACCTTGTGCAGGATATTTTGTACAAACTCGAACTCTGGCTGGGGATCCCCTCCTCTTACCAGAGGTTGCTGTTTAAAGGTAAGCAACTAGAGGAATCTCTCCCCCTTTCCTTTTACAATATTCAAAGGGATGCTTCTATTTTTTTTACCCTTCGTCTAAGAGGAGGGTCCTTTGGGCAGACTTCCTCTGCCCCACCCTTCTCTTATAAAGATGCAGTGCATAAAGACGCAGCCCAACCACAGTCCTCTTTGAAGGTGGCTCAACCAGCTATGGCTCCCAGGCCATTCCTAGTTGATAAACTTGAGGAAGTTCCTTCTATCGAACTCTATCATCCTGTGGTTTCCGATCTTCACCAGAAATTTGTAGAAACCGCAATCATATGCAGATTTAATGGTCTGTGGCCATGCACAGAAGATTTATAGCAATGGATCCGCACCAACTAGACCAATAAAAGTCAGATCTACTTATGCTCGAAAGGCTTCTTCATTGTGGCGTTTGATTCAAATGAAGATTACCAGAAAGCCTTAACAGGAGGCCCTTGGTTCTGGGGTTCGGTTGGGCTCTTCCTCACCCCATGGTTTCCAGACTTCGACCCCTCTACAGCTATCATCACCAAAATTCCTATCTGGGTCAGGCTCCCAAACCTTCCAGCGCATCTATGGCATTTCTCTGTGTTCTTAGCCATTGGAGATACCTTGGGACGCTATCTTGCTATAGATACCTTGAGAAGGGAGAAAGGAATCTACACCTACGGCAGATTCTGTGCAGAAATAGATATAATCAAAGGATTTCCAGATCAAATCAACCTCAAGTTTGGGGACTTCCATTGGACCCAAACCTTGGATTACAAAAATACGGCCTTCTAGTGCCGCCACTGTCATCAAACGGGGCACTTACAAAATGCATGCACCCAGCTCTTCGGCAAAAAGAAGACTTTGAATCGCAAACCCAAATCCAAGAGCTGGAATTCTTGTGTACCTCCCCCCATGGTTGATATAGACTCCTCCAGCTCAGATGAGGAGGAAAATGAAGTGGATGGGGAGAATCTTGAGACTCATATGAACGCTCCCCCAGCCAGTGCTGCAGACCCCTCTACTCCTATGAGCTCTCAGAAACGCTCCCACGTGTCTTCATCCTCGGACTCGGATAAAGATATTCCGCCCCCAGCGCCGGATAGTCTACAGCTAGTCATGGCCCAGCCAAGCTCCACCGGCTGGGTCAAAGTAAGCAAGAAAAAAGGGAAAAAATGTCGTGTGGCAATATCCACCCACACTGGGTAGATAATTATGTCCATCACTTGTTTCTTCTTTTCCTTTTGTTATCTCTGCTCATTCTGTAGTTGTTGTTCAAGAGCGAGGTTGATAGTCCATCACCTACAGCTCTCATGCTCCTCATTTTTTTCTTGCTTTTGTTTAGGATTGCTTATATATATTCTTTTAGTTATTAGAATTAACATTGGGGAAAAATATATATATATATATATATATATATATATATATATATATATATATATATTTTTTTTTTTTTTTTAAATTAAAATTAAAATTATATATTTTAGTTTTAATTATTATATATAAAATTACATATTTAAAATTATAAAATAAATTTATTTTCAAAATCATTTATATTTTAAATTTTAAATATTAATAATTCATTTCATTAATCATAGAAGAAAACATAATCAAGAAACAACCCATATGTCTAATTTTTAACTCCCTAATCTAAAAATAGGGCAATATAATATATAATATATATTCTCAATTTAAACGGCTAAATATGATATTTTTGGAGTTTTTTCTTAGAATTTTGCCAAAAAACCAAAAAAATTGATCAAGTTTATTTTTTATTTTTTATATGGGTTTAAAATAGATTTTTGATTATATATATGAATTTATGAATTCAATCTGCTAAATATGATATTTTTGGAGTTGTTTCTTAGAATTTTGTAAAAAAAGAAAAAATGGTTAAATTTTTGTTTTTATTGCTTAAAATAAATTTTTATTATATATATGAATTTATGAGTTCAATATGTTGAAAGATCGTTAAAAGCACTTAAATTGTAAAAAATTCACAACTCTAAATTACTATCAAATTTTGAAAAAATACAAAAAAAAAACCAAAGAAATCTAACAAATAGACATGCTAATTAGGTTGATAGGCCTTTTCTTTTGAGTCAGCCTACTTTGGATTTTCGTTAAAATTATATGTTTAACCTTGACATATGTACCTTTAAGCTCACCATGTTTACATCATATTACCATGCCATCTGTCCAAATACCATTCCATATTTTTCGCCTTCACCCTCGCTCTTACTGTTACGCCTTCTGTTAAGTTGCTGCACTTTCCCGGGTCAATCCTTGCACCTGGAAGCACCCTCGCATAGAGGAAAATATTTGTGATAATAGTAATAGCTTGAATTTCCAGGTTTGAGAGGGCTATCGATAGAAGATTGTGATACATTCAAGGAAATGGAGCTCGATAAGCGAGGTTGTTTTACAAAGCTAGATAAGTTGACTCTTCAGAACTTAAAGTCATTCGAGTGTCTACAGGGAGAAACAAGGTAAATTTCAAGTGGAGGGTTGAGAGAGGGAATGTTACCAATGCTCAAGGCTTTCACAGTAAATAAATGTGAGAAATTGAGGACAATGCCATTGGGATGGGATAAGTAAAAATATTTGGAGGAAATAAGAAGTGAGAGGGATTGGTGGGATGCAGTCCAATGGAAAGATGCCAACATGACAACTTCTATTGAAAGTAAATTCGTGAGTTCCTAGTTGTTTTCTGAGGGAGGGGTTTGGTAGTTGTTCCAAAGTTTAGCATGTGTCCTTTCTGAATTTCATTTGTTCAGTTTCATGGCTAACTAATAGCGTTGATTTTTTGGAGATTTCTTTGAAGAGGAAGCTTCATGAGATGCAGGTTTTTAGTCACTCCAAACGCATTGTGCAGTGGTTTAGAGGAACACTGCAAAAGAGGCCCTGGAACTTCATGGTACCACTAAACAGTGAAGGACTTTATTGTCACTGTTTCATAAAGTGTTCAGCATATGATGAATTTGTTTTGGTATGACCTCGTCCAGTAAAGGGCTCTGTTGTCACAATATTCGGCATACTATGAATGTGTTCTATGATGACCTGGTAACATTGCATAGGGAAGGGATTTGTTATTACAGTTTCATATGATATATATTCACCATATGATGAATGTGTTTTTTATAACCTGTTACCACTACATAGGGAAGGGCTCTGTTTTCACAGTTTCATGAGTTATATATTCACCATACAATGAATGTATTTGGTGATGACATTTCCCAGAGGGTTCTCATATTGGTTTACTGCTCATCACTAAGCATAAGATGGGGTTTCTTCATCTTTGCCACCGAATAGGTTGTGTCGGTAATTTTTATTCTTTTGTTCATAGACCTATGTTTCTCTGTATGTAAGGCACTTCTTTGTCATTCGCTATCACCAACAACTAGCTCTGCTTCTTATTTTTTCCATTCTTACTAGTATGAGTGACAAGTTTTCTTTTCGTTAAGGATAAATTTTCCAATTCAGGTTTTTTTTTATGATTTAAATTTTCTTTAAAAAATAAAAAAGCATTCCTTTTCATTTTTATAATGTGGATGAGAGGTATTACACTTCTATAAAATATGGATTGAAGAAGTTGATATAGAAAATTAGAGTCACGTGTTTAAAAATCAACATACTATCTGGAAATTGGGCCAAAGTTGGAGGAGCCCTTTAGAAGTCATTTTCAATATAAGGAGGTAGGGACTCATTTTCTAGAAGTTTTCTTTGACGGGGCATTTTTAAATGGGGTTTGTTATAGTGGGGCATTTTTAATGTTGAGGCCAGGAAATTCATATTATCTCAGTTGGTAGAGTGGATTAGGGACTAACAACAGAGCTAAGCTTATTTCTTTTTAGGGGAATTACTATTTGCAAAGTGGTTTTCTATTGAGATTTTAGTTTTTTGTCTATGGTGACTCTAAACTGGTCATTGATTGGGTACAAATGAAATTTAATTCTAGGCTAGTTTCCCTTATATACCAGATACAATGTGTCAAAACCTTGATGAGGACTTGCCAGAGTTCATCATTCACATGTCTATCGAGAACCAAGTATCGACAGAAGGGTACATAACAAAGAAGGGATGCAACGACTTGCGGGGATTATAAAAATTCAATGGTTTAGTTCTGACTATTTTCTATCAAATATGATATGAACATGCATGTATGAATAGAATCTGATATGAACATCCATATATGAACATGCATTTGTTATCCATTTTTTCTTGATGATCTCTTAGAACAAAAACAAGTTTTATTTTTTGAAAAGAATGTAATTGGAGTCAGTACAATTAGACGAGATAGATATCCGAAAAGTTCGTAGAACATAGCATTTTTTGACATCATTAGTCTCTGCTATTTTGTGGATCAAAAAGTGAAGGAAAGATATGTATGATGGTTTTTTCAAATTGAAAAAAACATATGTAAAGATAATTTTATTAGAAATCTTAATTATTAATTTAGAAAATATATTAACCTGTTTATTTTGGAATTGAAATTTTTATGTGAAAAATCATAGTAATATGTTTATATGAATGAATAAATAAATTTAGTAATTAGTCATAGATTCTTTTAATTAGGCCGATAGGATTTTTCTTTAATCGGCCTACCTTGGATTTTCGTCAACATTAAATGTTTAACCTTGACATCTGTACCTTTAAACTCACCATATGTACATCATATCACCATGCCATCTGTCCAAATACCATTCCATACCGTTACATATATTTCTCCCTCACCCTCACTCTTACTATTACACCTTAGGTTAAGTTGTGGTGCTTTCTCGGGTCGATCCCTGCACCTGGAAGCACCCTCGCATAGAGGCAAATAGTTGTGATAATAGTAATCCCCCATTAGAGAGTGGTGCCTTTCTGCACACTATTTTGGCTATAATATCCAATGTAAATGTGACGATCATTGTCATGCTTCTTCTTCTCCTCCAACGGGTAGGCGAAATAACTCTCTCGACACCTCACATTTGGCCAAAAGAAGTTTCAAATTCGATGTCGCTCTCTGAAATACCTGGAAGAAAATAATTTTATGTCGCTCTCTTAAATACTTTGGACTCTCAGTCTTGTCTCAGGCCAGTCCATTGGAAGGCAATTTCCAAAACGCAATTGATCGACTGTGCTTGTAACTCGAGTGTTGAACTAACGAATCTGTCAAATGATTACTAACAACCTATGACTCTATGATCCCATAGGTACATATATGTTGCACTTTCTCACTTGCCATCTAAAAGTAGTTGTCAGTAAAGGATTTATTTTTAATTTTCAGGGTTATCTGTTAGGGCATAATCCGTAGGGTTCTCTACACTTCTCAGGGTTTGAAGGGGGCTTTCAAGGCACAATACACACCTCCATGAGTGATTCCTTGGTGAAATTAGTGGTTGTCTTCTTGGCCGAATTTGCAGGCTTATAACTGGGATTTCGAGGGGCACTTCATCGGTGACAAGGTTCATTATTTGACTGTGCGTCCATGCCATGGGTTAAGTAACAAAAATAACTACAAAAACATATCAAACATATTCCTTTTGTTGTATTTTTGAGCCCTGTTCTTGTAGTGATTCTGGAGAGGATCGGTCGACGGTTCGAATCACACAAATGATGTAATGGTCAACACAGTTCAGGCCTCTGAGTCTCTTGTCCATTACTAATATTAATCATGAATGAACTGTAATTTCCTCACTCTGAATCCATTTAATAATCGGTTCAGTGAATTTCATGGGAAAATATAATATAGGAACAATACGGTTTTTTATGTTCGTCGCCTTAGTAATTGGTTTTTATGACCCAGATGTTAATGTGAGTTTTCTTGATCTTTTATAAAATTAGGGAGTGAGATTGGAACTCTGCACCAACTATTGAGTTGGGATTCTATTGAATGTGACTTGGATATTTAGAGAAAATGGGATCTCTATTATATGTGTGTATTTTTTTGTGAAATTATGTTATTTACCAAGGAACCTCTATGATTTAGACTAAAGGATGTTGTGAATTTGTTCCTCCAAAAGGGAACTGGGACTGTCGGTGACATCAATGATAAACCATGGGTTCCAGACGAAGCAGGATGATAAAGGATATTGGTGTGTATTCTAGGGTGGAAAGGGGGACGGGAGTCTGGACTGTGGGCCCTGGGTGGTCATCGTGCGATGTGAATGACAAGCCATATGTGTGCGACTCCAGCCAGTCGGACACTGGCGAGGACTATGCAGCAACCCCTTATGTGTACCACACCAATACCAAGATACAAAAATATTTGTCAGAGTGGATGAATTGGCTCAAGTCTGATGTCATATTTGATGGCTAGAGGTTCAGCTTTGATGGCTTAGTTTTACTTTCTGAGCTATATGGTACTTGGGAACATGGATCTAAACAATACCTGTTTTCTTAAATTAAATCAATACTATGTTCGGATGTTATGCGTGGCTTCTAAAAGAGGTTTTCTGACATTGATGATAACTTGGTGGATCTGTAAAGTTTGTAAAGCAACTAGAAAAATCTCAGGAAAGGAGGAAGATAAAGTATAAATTCAAAATTGTGAGCTTCAAAGTAAGAGAGGATGTTGAATTTAATCTATAATTGGTAAGTGTAGTTTTGTTTTAGAAACTCTTAGAACCGTCGTCCACTGCTTCCAACCATTTTGATTCAGCGGGAACATACTCTTAATATTATACCTCTCAACCATAATTAGCCACTCTTGTCATGACTGGGACATTCATTAAGTTTATTTATCTTTAATATTTTGAGTGCCCTATTCTGATTGATTTAACATTAGCCTTCTTGTGTGGATTTTAGATTTTTTAATATTGGTAAAAGCTTTAAGTAAACCGTGGTTTTGGAATTTTTTATTATAATTTTCATATTTTCTAAGATATACTTACTTAGATTACGTGAATTAGGATCACTGTTTGATCCCTTAGTAAAAGTAATATATGTTAAATAATATTTATTTTATTATTTCTGTGGATTTAAGGCACTGGAATTTTTGAAACAACCACCCAAGGTTTAATTTATGGCTTTTTACAAGATGGGCTCATTTTTTATTTAGGTCATTCAAATTAAATTAATTTTCATTTATTTTGGAATTTGAAATGTTGGTTGTTTCTACAAGGAGCCGGAGAAATTGAAGAAGTGAATAGGAGAAGAAGAAGTTGTTAACGAAGCACGTAAGAAGCTTGGAGATGCCATGAAAAACCTCATGGTCCTACAGAAGGCATCCTAGATGAATGGGTAAGTATTTTTTTCTTTTGAGTATCATTTTCTTTCAACACTCTTCCATGGATTGAATGATGGTAATTTTTCAATGGGACTTTGTTGTGCTACTCATTCTCTGTACCTTAGATTGTTTCTTGAAGTTAATGTCACTGTTATTTATTCACAGGTTATTAATAAATTCTTTCTGTGTTGTAGAAGGTATGAAGAGAGAGATATATGTTAAGACAAGCAACTGAAGGAGCAAACTCTGTGTGAATATATTAGATGTTTTTGAGGGGAACAACATGTTTGTTTTCTTAGGAATCAGTTGATTCTTATTTTCTTTGGAGGTTTATTAGCATACAAGGGAAAATGAATTTGGAAATTGTAAAATTGATGCCACATAACAACATCCTTTTGCTATCTGTCAACATATGCAATGTTGTTTGAGGAAAATATTTCATGTACATATAGTTTTCCATTCCATAATACCAAACATTGCTCCACTATTTTTCTTTAGCTTTTATAATTATAGAGCTATGCAATCCGACTCCATCCAAGATCATTACGACTCTACATTTTCATCCACTAATTGTATCTCAGAGGAAGGAAATGGTCATGAAATTGAGTTGATATCAGCCTTGAAAATTTTGATCAGATGATAGAGCGTCTACGTAGGCTCACTATCTATTTCAGCAACTGTTTGACATGAAATTAATATATTCTTGATTTCTTCAAATTAAATTTAGTTACTAAGACCATTTTATTAAAGCCTGTGGCTCACTATTTATTTCAGAAATGGATTGACATGAAATTAATATATTTTTGATTTCTTCAAATTCAATTTAGTTGTTAAGGCCATTTTATTTAAAGCCTATTTGAAAAATATACGATATCTTTCCAATATTTATTTTTTTGAAAAAAGATCAAGTCATTTGATTAATAATCTAATTTGGAATTGATGCTAGATGATGCATTTTTTTGTGTTTAATGGATAGCTACTTGATTTTGTTTGAAATGTGGGAAACTCTTAATTGAATGGTATTTGATCTTTGGACCTCCGTGAGTTTGTTTCTATTAGATGATATTTAATCTTTGGACCTCTTTTAGTTTGTTTCTATTAGCAGAGAAATGATATTTAGTTTTCCCAACATTTATATGCTCATTATATGCTCTTTATGGATCCACAATTATACCAAATATGAGCTAAAATTCTATGCTCTTTATGGATCCACAATTCTACCAAATATGAGCTAAAACCTTAATAAGTTTATGCCAACTAAATTGTTATATATATATATATATATATATATATATATATATATATATATATATATATATGTTAGAAATTCAGGATACATCAAACAAGGCCCTCAGACGAAAATGAAGATGAATCAACCAACGAGTAAATGAGGGGATTCTTGTTTGTCCCGTTCTTGGAAAGAGAAATTGTGATGTTAGTTGAGGAAGTATTTCTGAAGTTGAAAACAGTGTCACCCTTCATATCTAAACAATGAAAACACTGCAATACAATTTGTTTGAAATAAATTGAAATGGTTCTACCCAATTTGATAGCCATTTTGGATTAAATTGTAGATTGAAACTTGACCAGTAGAGACACGGGTCTAGCAATGCAAAGTAAATTCAGTGCCCTTGGAGGAAATCCTAGATTATGTTTGGGTACCAATTGGTCAATTGGTATAATCCAGATGGGGAGGCAGTGCAATGGTGGATTTTTTTTGGAAATTTTTTTAGATTTATCATGAAAGAACAATCATACTTATTGGGTAGGAAAAGGGAAAATATGGGAAAGTGATTAAATATTTTTGTTCGAAGATTATTTTTGGGGGGTTTCCAAAAATAAATATCCAACCATGTTGATTTCACCGAAAAATATTCAATTAATCATAATAATTATAAAAAAACCCTCCCCTTTATGAGTTCTATGGATTTATTCTTTTATACAACATGGCATTATCTCATTTACGAGTTCTATGAATTTATTTTTTATATACACCACCAAAAATGCATTATCTTCGTGAAAAATTGAAACCTATACAAACCTTAGAAGTACTCACATCTCAAAAATTACAAAATAGAGATTATTAAAAGGATTTTAAATAGAGTTGATTAAAAATATTTTTTGATAGGGAATGATATTAGGCATAAAAAGTGTGGGAGTAAGTTATATTGAAATCATCGACTCCCTGGCCCTATTCAAAGTGTTCATATACTTAAGGTTTGCATCGATAAAAGTCACTTTTTCATTTGTATTGGTTGATCTTACATTACACATATCTAGATTTTCATAGATAAAATTCATATTTTGCATTTGCATGGGTTGATATTACATTACACATATCTAGGTTTGCATCTATAAAATTCATATTTTTCGTTTTCATTGTTTGATCTTACATTATACATATCTAAGAGTAGATAATTTGAGATGCATTTACATCTATAAAAGTCATTTTTTTTGCATTTGCATTGGTTGATCTTACATTACACATATCTAAGAGCAGATAACTTGAGATGAATCATGTTTCCTCAATGTATCTTAAGATGAATATCATTACCATAATTGTCATGACACCCATAGCCAAGTCAAAAGTTAAGGTAATTGTCATCTTTTGTATTTTGCATGAATAACAATAGCATGAATCATGTTTCCTCAATGTATCTTAAGATTAATATCATTACATAATTTTCATGACACCCATAGCCAAGCCAAAAGTTAAGGTAACTATCATCTTTTGTATTTTCCATGAATATGATTAGCCTATATGATTATGCCTCTCTTGGGCCAAAAGTTGCCAAAAGTGCCAACTCTCACAACATAATTGATATTTTCCATGAATAACATTAGCCTATATGATTATGCCTCTCTTGGGCCAAAAGTTCTAACTCTCACAACATAATTGATGAGAATTAGTCCTTAACTCAGCAATAAGAATTTTGACTCTCTTGATTATGTAAATTTAATAAATACAATTTAAAAAAAAACAAAAAAAAGAAGGTAGAAGCTAACCACATATTTACATCCATTCTCTCGATATGTGAACCTCTTTTAGAGAGAAAACTTGAAATTTACCAAAATTAGGATCCATTCTCTTGATATGTGAACCTCTTTCAGAGAAAAAAAACTTGAATAGAACACAACTTGAAAAAAAGTATGCATGAAAAGAGATTTATTCCTCTTCAAAATGGATCTATATTGGTTCTATATATGCATACAACATGTGTAACTTCTCATTTTTTAAATTGTATTGTTTAATGCATAAACTGATACAATGCCTTAAAAGTTTACTTGTACACTTGGATTGTGTAAGCTACCCCACATCAATTTGCAATTCCAACAAATATTTTCTATACAAAATTTAAATTTAAATTTGAAACTAGAATTAATGGCTCCAGGAAAATGGCTCAAAATTAATTTAAAATGTTTAAAAGAAGATAGTTAAAATTTGAAAACAAAGCCTCTTCTTTAGGTTGATTTCAGAATATCCTGGTATCAACACATGCTAGACTTTAGTTATTTATTCTGTGAGATTATATTTCAGTATTTTTTTGTGTGTTAGTTCTCATAATAACCCATGGTAATGTTTCTCCTCATTACCTTGCATGTTATTGTTTGAATATAAATATGTATATAAGATTTTGACATAGTGGTATGATTGGAAAAAATGATTTAGCCAGGAACGATGGTTTCAGAAACATCTATCAGACATGCATTGACACAAGGGTGGTTTGAGAAACATTTGTCACACACGCATTGACACAAGGGTGGTTTGAGAAACATCTGTCACACAAGCATTGGCACAAGAACACGGGTGGTTTGAGAAACATCTATCACACACTCATTGGCACAAGTGATATTGTTGCAAGTTTAAACACATTTCCTCCCCTCCATCCTCCACCCTTTAGGTTGTTATATTTTGTTTGCTGCAACATTTTTGATGTAACATCATAGGCATGTTCTATTCATTCAGTGTATCTTTGCACCTTATATTGAGATCCCTCTTTCATTCCATAGTATAGTTCTATTTATGTAGAATTATTCAAATAATTTTATATGAAGTCAATTCCTTCATTTCATTGGACTAAGATAGCCATCCTATATTGCAGATCTATTTATATAGAAATATTCAAATAATTTTATATGATAATTCTTTATTGTAATTTTTTTTTTAACTGAAACGGTTATGTTTTATTAATAAAAAGACAGGTTGGGCAAAGCCTAATCAACCATTACATTCTTCATATTTGACTTAATCACTGTTTTCCACTTAGGGGATAGTTGCCTTGATCGGTGTATCTGCATTTATACTGATCATTCCATTTTGTAAAGTGCATCCTATATTTGCCAATCTGTCTGCTTCCTTGTTTAATCCTCTGAGAATGTGGAAAATTTGAACCGAGGGGAAATCCTTCGGAATTCTGTTCACTCTTGTTAGCTGTTTGTTTAGCGTCGGATCCTTGAGCCCTTTCTTGCTTACTATTGATTTTATCAACAATTTTGAATCTCCAAAAACTAAGATTTCGCTTGGATTTTCTTTTCTGGCCATTTGGAAAGCTTTCAGAAGACTGAGAATTTCATCTTGGTTGTTGGTTTTCAGTCCAAGACCCCAACTGAATTCATCTTTATTTCCATTCGGAAAGAAGATCACCCCTCCCACTCCAGACCTCCCTGGGTTATCTTTTGAGGCTCCATCAAAAAAAATAGTGCACTTGCCCTGGGATTTCCACCATTGTTGGAATATGTCCTCTGGTTCTTGATTCTGCCATCTTTCCTTGTGGATTGGTCATGTGTTTGCTGGGATTCTGGCCTTACGGGAGTAATCATCCAACCACACCCTTTCTTCAATTCGGAGAGAGTTGTCATCTTTGACTGAAGAGTGATTCAGAGTTTCTAAGAGGAGGTTCTTTGCCTGTTCTGCCACTTTTGCTGCTGGAAATTCAATATTATTGAAAATGATTTCATTTCGGGCTAGCCAAAGCTTCCAGCAGACATACTTAGGGGCAGCTATCCACACCCTATGCCATATAGATTTAATAACAATGTTGTGAGGATAGCTAGCTATCCATGAGGAGAACATGGTATCAATCGAGCATTGAGATGGAGGACGGGCAGTCAGTCCAATCAGGAAAATGGACCAGACCTCCTTTGCAAACTCACAATATATAAACAGATGATCTAAATATTCCAAAGCGCTTTTGCAGAGGACGCATCAGTGTGGACCTGCTATGTTCATTTTGCACAGATTTTCCCCTGTCAAAATTTTATTGTGGAACAAAGTCTAGAAGAAGAAGTTGATTTTCGGGATGCTGAAGCTATCCCAGATCTGTTTCCACACGAACTTCGGATGAGGCGAATCCTTTTTACTTTGCATCTAAAGATACCATTGACTTGTTGTATACACCCCCGTCTTACCCCAGCCCCAGGAGTCTTCTTCTTCTGTATGCACCAGAGCAAAGTCAGAAATAGCGTTTTTAAGAGCTTCTAACTGAGGTTTTAAATGCGCTGGGATTCTAGGAAAAATCTAGCACTGCCATTTTCCGTTGCTGTCCCAACCCGAAATGTCCTCTATTTTCCTGATTCATTTCGCATATAACCAGTCTCTTATCTCAGATATTTTGTTAACTTATGCTATAGGGGAATGTCCCATGACACTGTCTCTCCAAAGCATTGTGTTTTTTCCATTCCCAAGAATTCGGCACAGGTAGGATCAGAAAAATTATATGCCTCTTCTACACAACTTCCAGGCCTGCGTTCCTTTGGGGAATTTCTCCACTGTAAAGGATTTAATTGACTGGTTTTTGAGGTATTTTAGCTTGAAAATCTGGCTGACTGGGTGACTAGGCTCAACGTAAAGCTGCCATAATAATTTGCAGCCCAATGCTAAGTTTGCATGCAAGGGATCACGGATTTGCAGACCTCTTTCTACGATTGGTTGTTTCACTGTATCCCAACCAATTAAGTGGAATCTGTTGTTATTGCCACGACCTCATTTCCACAGAAAGTTGCACATGAGTTTGGAGATTTGATCAGAGATAAGTTTTGGAGCAAACAATAGAGAAGCCTGGTAAGTCGGCAGAGCCGAAAGAACAGATTTGATGAGCATGATTTTGCCTCCGGTTGTGAGCCAAAAGCCTCCCCACGCAGCAATCTTCTTTTTGAATTTCGAAATTACTTCCTCCCACAATTGATTTCTGTTGGAGCCCAGCGTTATTGGGAGGCCCAAATATTTAATTTTATCCCAATCTGCGTGACCTGTAAAGCCCATATCATTTGTAATTTTCTCGATTGTGTGGTGCTCTGAATTCCATCCATACACAGCACTTTTCCTCTTTCTTATAAGTGCTCCCGAGATGCTACAGAATTTCTGAAGGATGATTCTAAAGGAGTTTGCCATTATTGGAGAGGCTCCCCCAAGCAAAAGTGAATCATCAGAAAATAGCGCATGATTCACTGGATAAATTCCTTTCTCAATTCTAATCCCAGGTATGCTGCCATTTTGTTTTTCCAAAGTCAACTTTCTTCTCAAGGAATCTGCCATTAGAATGTAGAGAAATGGGGATAGAGGACAGCCCTACCTCAATCCCCTGGTGGCTAAAAATAAATTAGCAGGTCTTCCATTTACCATGGGGGCAATCCATATCTTCTCTAAACAAGCTTTGATGAGATTGATGAAGTCCTGGAAAAATCCGAATGATGAGAGAACCCTGTACAAGAAAGAGCGGTTAACTCTATCAAAAGCGTTGCACATATCCAGTTTAATTAGCATAACTTGTTCTTTGCGAGAGTGACTGGAATGCAGAGCTTCCTGGACTTGGATGACATTGTCCAGAATATGTCTTCCTTTCACAAATCCCCCTTGAGCTGGAGAAATTAATTTTTGTAGAAGAGGTTTGATTCTATTCGCCAAAAGTTTAGCCACAATCTTGTAGGACACATTGCAAAGTGAGATCGGCATGTATCTTTCGAAAGATCCTGGGTTTTCTTCCTTGGGGATTAAGGCGAGAAAGGTGGAATTTATTCCTCCTCCAACCTTTTCCTTCCTCATGAATCCATGTATCATTCTAAGAAGATCAGGTTTGATTAGCTCCCAGCAAATTCTGTAGAAATGGATTGAAAATCCATCAAGTCCAGGGGCTTTGTCTAGCTTCATGGACCAAACAATTTTTGAAATATCTTCTTCTATGGTTGGGTTCAAGAGTGTGTCGTTATCATCTGGGCTGACTAGTTTCAGAATATTTGTGAGGAAGTCTGATATATCCTCCTCGCTCCCGCCCCTTTCGGCACTAAGAAGGTTTTGGAAGTTCTTCACAGTAGCTTCCTTTATTTGATCAAATCCTTTGCACACCTGTCCACTAGATGTAGTGATTTCTGCAATATGGTTTCGCGAAAGACGAGCCCTGTACTGTCTATGGAAGTATGTAGTATTTCTATCCCCAGCTTTAAGCCACAAGCTACGAGACTTTAAGCGCCAATATTCTTCTTCACTTCTAAAGGAGTTATATGTTTTCCTTTGAGCAGATTTTTCTTTATCTAAATCCATGGGGGATATTTCTTTCTCTTCCAATTCCAGTTGGAGTTCTTCCATCTCCTGGACTACTTCTTTCCTCTGGCTGGTGGGAGATTTTATAGCCTTCTTTATCCATTCTTTTAGGACCTTCTTTGCATTTTTCTTTTTTTGTTCCCACAAAAAGCTTGGGGAGCCTAATACATCTATTCCCCAGGCTATTTGAACTGTTTCTAAAAACCCTTCTCTTTCAGCCCAGAGAGGGTTGAAATGAAAAGGAAGAGGACCTAAGTCTTCTTCTTCCTTCAGGCAGAAAAGGATAGGTTTCTGATCCGAGGTAAGTTTTGGAAGGAGCTTGTTGAAAGAAATTCTCTTGTCCATCATGATGGAGCTGCTGGTGAGAAATCTATCCAGACTTGTTGAAATGTGATTTTCCCCTGTTCTATTGTTGGTCCAAGTGTATTCTCCTTTCACAGGCTTGAAATCTACTAAATCCTACTGGAGAATGATATTTTCCATTGTGGAGAGGAGAGGATCCCTTGAGAAGGTCCCACCTCTCTTCTCTTTGGGATCCAAAATTATGTTCAGGTCTCCTCCTATGACTATCTTCTTAGGATTGAGGAGCTCTAAGTAATCCGAGAGTGTCTTCCAGCACTCTTTATTTTCATCATAATGCACGGGAACATACATATTGAACAATTCTAAGATGAGATTACTTGTTGTATGGCGCAGTTCAGTATATATCCAATGTTGAGTCTCATAGGATATTTCTAGAGAAAAGGTGTTTTTAGACCAGAATGTGCCTATTCCTCCAGCCGAACCTCTAGCACTGACTACCTTTCCTGAATCAAATTTCCATTTTTTGTTGCTAGTGTTTAGAAGGAAATCCCCTTCTATTTTTGTCTCATGGAGCATGAGTATGTCTGTGGATTCCATTTTCAATAGATCTTTAATAGCCTCTGCCTTAGTGGGATTCCCCAAACCCCTGTAGTTCCAAGAGACCAGCTGCATCATTTACAACTTGTTGGGGTGGGTCCACCTCCCTTGGGGACCCTTGGTCTAGTATTCCTCCTGAGGGTCATCTCAATGGTGGCTTGACTTCCCAGGGTTTTTTGTCTTTCTGATTCTTCTTCCTTGGTTTCCTTATTTGATTTCCTTCCAGCTCTCTTTGATGGCCTCTCGAAAGTATCATCATCCGAAGAGCCCACATTTTATGTGTTCTTCTTCTTTTTTTTAATTATATCTGCATATGAAGGGGAAGAAGTATTGCCTGGAATCGAGTTTGAAGAGTTACCTGGATCTGGAGAGTCGGTGTTGTTTAGCTGGGGTAGACCGTCTCGTTCTGCCTCTGGAAGATCTGAGGGTGATTTGAGATATTCAAAGGGATTTTTATCCTCCTCCATGCTGATGGTTTCCTTGCTTCCTATGATTTGAATTCTTACACTTTCTTGCCCTAATTTGTTCCCTATCTCTTTGCCTTTGTTTTTGTTGTTCTACCTATTGTTTGCTATTTTCTTTACTTGTTTCCATTGATCTCCTTTTTCTATTTCTGTTGTCTCCACATTTTTTTTCTTGCAGTATCTTGCAAAGTGCCCATATTCATGGCAGTGTCGGCATTTAAAGGGGAGCTGCTCGTAGTCAAGCTCTTGGATATGAGTCCAATCCGCAACCGAGAGTTTGATGGCTTCAGGTAATCTGACTTCAAGGTCGTCCTCAACACATATTCGGGCACAGGAGAATTGATCCTTCCTCGGCGCTTGATCTACGTATCTGCCTAGAGCATTGCCAATGGATTGCAGTGTACTCTGGTTCCAACAGTGAAGGGGGAGATGTGGGAGACGCACCCATACAGGCACAATCGTGGGCACATCATGTGCTGGATTAAAGTCTGGAGACCATTTATTCAAATAGAGCCCTTGAGGGCCCTTGAGTTTCTGAAGATTAGGCTTCTATCTTTCGCGTTATCAAACACAAAGACAAAGAATCCTTTGCCAACAAAATGGCATTTTATTCCTTCCGTGACCAGAGGTATCCAATTCCGTTTAACCCAATCTTCAACTGCTTTCGGGGATGGCCATAGCCCTGTGAACTGACCGATGAGGCCTCTTTCTGCTAGGTTCAGTGTTGTTCTGCAAGTTTCTTCCACAGGCAGAGTCACCGTGGGGATGTTTTCCAATTTTTTGACAAAATTTTGCTAAGAACCAGAGGTCGGGCGTTTCCCCGCAGCTGCAATAAGAGATCTAAATGCTTCAAGCTCGGAGGGCGGGGGAGGAGAAGCCTCAGGGCCACCTCCTTGATCCATGGTGAAGAAGACCGCGCGGAGAAGGAGGGCACCAGCCGGGCTCGGCTAGGGCAACATCAGAGTGTCCATGCACGCGCAGAATTCTTTATTGTAAATTAAAAAGAGGTTAATTTACAATAGAAAGAGGAGAAAGAACCTTACACTCAAATATTTTTTCCACTATCCTTAAGTGAGCTTGTGAGTCTTTTTTTTCATAAGGACTCTAGAGAAGAGCAGGTGAAATATATCCTACTAATTCATATATGAATGTTGTAAGTTGTTAACCCAATGATTTACTCTATTTTAAGGAAATGATTTACTAAAATCTGCATTGATTTACTATTTGTATTAATGCAGTAATTTACTAAAATCTATATAAATGTAGAAAATTCTCCTTTAAATTTGTGGCAAGATGAATATAAATATTTTATTGCTGGAAAATATTAACATGTCATACACGGCTCTTTGAAAATTATGATAACGCCTTTCAATGAATCAATCTTTATTAACACCACTAGAAGCATGAAATAATATGGGATAGAGGATAGTTGCACGTGTTAATCAAATTTAATTAAAAATAAATTTTTAGTTACTTTATAGTCCAAATTTTATTCATGTGGATTTATATTTAAACAATAACCAAAACGTATTTAAAAATAGTATATTATAAATTATGTTAATTAATTAATTATTGTAATAATAATAAATTTGGTAAAGGTTCAGTAAATTTTTTTAGAAGAATAATATTTAAATATATTTTATATTTATTACAATATAAAACTTAAATTCTATGATGAAAGTTAGAAGGTGGAAAAAAAAATGAACACAATATATTATTTTACATAAAATAAAATAATTTATAACACTATCAAACAATAGTTTTATTTTAAATTAAAATGCATAAGCATTAAAATAAACATAAATATATTGTTATAGTTTTCTATTATGGTGTGGATAATACTTAGTTTTAATTAAAGTTGGGATCTAATGTATGACTTTCCACCTTCAAAAGTTGACCTTGCTACTTTCAAAAATGCAAAATATATGACATACATATCCATAGTTACCAAATTCGTCCATAATGTCGAAAAAAATAAGTAAATTCTTAGATTCCGTTCGGTATGGTCATTAATTGGGAAAATGCAAATTTGGTACGGTAATAAAGTTTTTTCAAAGCTTTTCACATGTTAAAGTGCCCTGTCTCCAACCTTTAAGCTTTAATGTGCTTCCTGCCATGAACATATATAGTACACGAGCGTTGAATCTCAACTACATCTATTTGAAGGAAGTATTTGGAAAACAATGAAGTATGTAACAGTAAATAACATACAGATATTTATGGGTTCCTTAAATACATAGATATATTTCATATTATATTATTTTCAGACACTATTTAAATACATTTTATAAATTTAAAAAATAATGTGATATGTATGTAAATTGAAAAGTATTGGTTCATTTTCTTTTTATTTATTTAAAAAAAAAAAATTTACGGTCACTTTAATGACTCAAGATCTTACTCTTCAATTCTTGAATAGGAATAATCTTAGCATCTATTATCTATTTGAGAGAGGTAAATTTTTAATTCCAACTCTACTTGGTTATGCACTGGAAGAATACAAGTTTGGACATGCTTAGCTATGGTGGAAATAGGTTATTGAACTTACTCTTATAACTATTGAATAGGAATCAGTCTAGTTCCAGCTTTGCTTAGTTGATATGCATTGGAAGAATACAAGTTTAATGGACTTGGGTAGCTCTGGTGGAAATAATGCAGGGAAGGGAAAAACAAGTTTAGATCTAGGCAACTTTTAGAATTGAAATGATGTAGAGAAATGTCAAGCTAATGCAGGATGGATTAACTTTTATTAAGTTTAGTATAAAAATTAGCAAATTGGTATTTTTTAATGGAAAAAAAAAAAATGAAAAAGACTACAATTTTTATAGAAAAAAAAAATTAAAAAACAGTAATTTCTATATTAGAAAATTTTATAAAATGAGAAATTACAATTCAAAAAAGGATAATTCCTACTTTAAGAAAAATTATAAAATAGAAAATTTGTTGCAAAACAGTAATTATTATATATATATATATATATATATATATATATATATATATATATATATATATATATATAATAATTTCTATTTTGAAAAAATTTAACTTTTATAACTTTTATATTTTTTATTAGAGATTTTGAATATAATGATTTGTTTGTTGTTCTTAAAAAATGCAAAACTTGGTCAATATATTTAAGTATATGTGCTTAAAGGTTATAGTCTGATTTTTTTAAATATTTGAACTGTATGTTAATTTTTATCCAATTTCTGATTCTAAATTTCATATACTCTTTTATTTGTTAAGATCCCTCTTTCATTCTCCTGCTTTAGTATTTTTAGTTCAGCTATAAAATTATTCAAATAATAGATGAGTTAAGTGCTGGCTTATGCAAACGGGGAAAGAACCATTGCTGCACAGTTCCACCATTTTGAGAT
>CM076572.1:852744502-852889413 GCA_034641835.2 Pinus albicaulis
TATATATATATATATATATATATATATATATATATATATATATATATAAACGTATGTTATTTTTAACATTATAAATATTTTTATTTAATATAATTCTAATAAAATTTTAATTATTCTTTTTTTCTTTACAATATGTTTATTTTTCAAAATATATATAAATATTTATTAGTTTTTTTTTATAATTTTTTATTACTTTGTAATTTGAAAATATTGTTAAGTGTCATATTGTACATTACACATTATTATATAAACTTTGTCTGAAATATTATAATAATATTTAACATTAATATATTTTTTTGGTTGTTCTAGGACGAAGGGTGATAACGCTCTGCAAAAAAACCTAATGTCTTCAGTCGATGCCTCTGCTCCCTTGGCCTTGTTGGGCGATGTCGCCGCCAACACCATGGCAGGGCGTGCATACACTGAGGGACTCAAATCCGCAGGCCTCCATGGCCTTTCTTCTCCGAGCACGCACAGAACGCAGCAACGGCTCTTCCATCCGGCAACAAATTTTGGCCAGGTTGCAGCTCGAGGGTTTAATCTCGCTTGGGTCAACGCAGATCTTGCTGCAGGGAAAAATGATCTCGCTAATGCCTCCCTCTGCCAGCGATTAGGCACATGAGTATTCATCAACGCCGGATGGCACAAAGACATCGGATCAAGCATCTCAGTAGCTTCGTCTATAGCTGCGTCCCTGAATACCATCATCCACAGCAAAACAGTGGATAGCTGCTGATCAAGGGACGCTTCAGAACCTAGGATCCCAGCAAATGAGTTTTCAGACCCATCCTCTGCTGCTTGTCAGCAGCAGAATTGCTTCTCGGACCAGCCAGTTCTGCTAGAAGGAGAAACAACATTTCAGATCCAAATCATTCTCCTCTCTGGTAAAACGCTGCTACAATGGGTGCACGATACAGACCTTGTGCAGGATATTTTGTACAAACTCGAACTCTGGCTGGGGATCCCCTCCTCTTACCAGAGGTTGCTGTTTAAAGGTAAGCAACTAGAGGAATCTCTCCCCCTTTCCTTTTACAATATTCAAAGGGATGCTTCTATTTTTTTTACCCTTCGTCTAAGAGGAGGGTCCTTTGGGCAGACTTCCTCTGCCCCACCCTTCTCTTATAAAGATGCAGTGCATAAAGACGCAGCCCAACCACAGTCCTCTTTGAAGGTGGCTCAACCAGCTATGGCTCCCAGGCCATTCCTAGTTGATAAACTTGAGGAAGTTCCTTCTATCGAACTCTATCATCCTGTGGTTTCCGATCTTCACCAGAAATTTGTAGAAACCGCAATCATATGCAGATTTAATGGTCTGTGGCCATGCACAGAAGATTTATAGCAATGGATCCGCACCAACTAGACCAATAAAAGTCAGATCTACTTATGCTCGAAAGGCTTCTTCATTGTGGCGTTTGATTCAAATGAAGATTACCAGAAAGCCTTAACAGGAGGCCCTTGGTTCTGGGGTTCGGTTGGGCTCTTCCTCACCCCATGGTTTCCAGACTTCGACCCCTCTACAGCTATCATCACCAAAATTCCTATCTGGGTCAGGCTCCCAAACCTTCCAGCGCATCTATGGCATTTCTCTGTGTTCTTAGCCATTGGAGATACCTTGGGACGCTATCTTGCTATAGATACCTTGAGAAGGGAGAAAGGAATCTACACCTACGGCAGATTCTGTGCAGAAATAGATATAATCAAAGGATTTCCAGATCAAATCAACCTCAAGTTTGGGGACTTCCATTGGACCCAAACCTTGGATTACAAAAATACGGCCTTCTAGTGCCGCCACTGTCATCAAACGGGGCACTTACAAAATGCATGCACCCAGCTCTTCGGCAAAAAGAAGACTTTGAATCGCAAACCCAAATCCAAGAGCTGGAATTCTTGTGTACCTCCCCCCATGGTTGATATAGACTCCTCCAGCTCAGATGAGGAGGAAAATGAAGTGGATGGGGAGAATCTTGAGACTCATATGAACGCTCCCCCAGCCAGTGCTGCAGACCCCTCTACTCCTATGAGCTCTCAGAAACGCTCCCACGTGTCTTCATCCTCGGACTCGGATAAAGATATTCCGCCCCCAGCGCCGGATAGTCTACAGCTAGTCATGGCCCAGCCAAGCTCCACCGGCTGGGTCAAAGTAAGCAAGAAAAAAGGGAAAAAATGTCGTGTGGCAATATCCACCCACACTGGGTAGATAATTATGTCCATCACTTGTTTCTTCTTTTCCTTTTGTTATCTCTGCTCATTCTGTAGTTGTTGTTCAAGAGCGAGGTTGATAGTCCATCACCTACAGCTCTCATGCTCCTCATTTTTTTCTTGCTTTTGTTTAGGATTGCTTATATATATTCTTTTAGTTATTAGAATTAACATTGGGGAAAAATATATATATATATATATATATATATATATATATATATATATATATATATTTTTTTTTTTTTTTTAAATTAAAATTAAAATTATATATTTTAGTTTTAATTATTATATATAAAATTACATATTTAAAATTATAAAATAAATTTATTTTCAAAATCATTTATATTTTAAATTTTAAATATTAATAATTCATTTCATTAATCATAGAAGAAAACATAATCAAGAAACAACCCATATGTCTAATTTTTAACTCCCTAATCTAAAAATAGGGCAATATAATATATAATATATATTCTCAATTTAAACGGCTAAATATGATATTTTTGGAGTTTTTTCTTAGAATTTTGCCAAAAAACCAAAAAAATTGATCAAGTTTATTTTTTATTTTTTATATGGGTTTAAAATAGATTTTTGATTATATATATGAATTTATGAATTCAATCTGCTAAATATGATATTTTTGGAGTTGTTTCTTAGAATTTTGTAAAAAAAGAAAAAATGGTTAAATTTTTGTTTTTATTGCTTAAAATAAATTTTTATTATATATATGAATTTATGAGTTCAATATGTTGAAAGATCGTTAAAAGCACTTAAATTGTAAAAAATTCACAACTCTAAATTACTATCAAATTTTGAAAAAATACAAAAAAAAAACCAAAGAAATCTAACAAATAGACATGCTAATTAGGTTGATAGGCCTTTTCTTTTGAGTCAGCCTACTTTGGATTTTCGTTAAAATTATATGTTTAACCTTGACATATGTACCTTTAAGCTCACCATGTTTACATCATATTACCATGCCATCTGTCCAAATACCATTCCATATTTTTCGCCTTCACCCTCGCTCTTACTGTTACGCCTTCTGTTAAGTTGCTGCACTTTCCCGGGTCAATCCTTGCACCTGGAAGCACCCTCGCATAGAGGAAAATATTTGTGATAATAGTAATAGCTTGAATTTCCAGGTTTGAGAGGGCTATCGATAGAAGATTGTGATACATTCAAGGAAATGGAGCTCGATAAGCGAGGTTGTTTTACAAAGCTAGATAAGTTGACTCTTCAGAACTTAAAGTCATTCGAGTGTCTACAGGGAGAAACAAGGTAAATTTCAAGTGGAGGGTTGAGAGAGGGAATGTTACCAATGCTCAAGGCTTTCACAGTAAATAAATGTGAGAAATTGAGGACAATGCCATTGGGATGGGATAAGTAAAAATATTTGGAGGAAATAAGAAGTGAGAGGGATTGGTGGGATGCAGTCCAATGGAAAGATGCCAACATGACAACTTCTATTGAAAGTAAATTCGTGAGTTCCTAGTTGTTTTCTGAGGGAGGGGTTTGGTAGTTGTTCCAAAGTTTAGCATGTGTCCTTTCTGAATTTCATTTGTTCAGTTTCATGGCTAACTAATAGCGTTGATTTTTTGGAGATTTCTTTGAAGAGGAAGCTTCATGAGATGCAGGTTTTTAGTCACTCCAAACGCATTGTGCAGTGGTTTAGAGGAACACTGCAAAAGAGGCCCTGGAACTTCATGGTACCACTAAACAGTGAAGGACTTTATTGTCACTGTTTCATAAAGTGTTCAGCATATGATGAATTTGTTTTGGTATGACCTCGTCCAGTAAAGGGCTCTGTTGTCACAATATTCGGCATACTATGAATGTGTTCTATGATGACCTGGTAACATTGCATAGGGAAGGGATTTGTTATTACAGTTTCATATGATATATATTCACCATATGATGAATGTGTTTTTTATAACCTGTTACCACTACATAGGGAAGGGCTCTGTTTTCACAGTTTCATGAGTTATATATTCACCATACAATGAATGTATTTGGTGATGACATTTCCCAGAGGGTTCTCATATTGGTTTACTGCTCATCACTAAGCATAAGATGGGGTTTCTTCATCTTTGCCACCGAATAGGTTGTGTCGGTAATTTTTATTCTTTTGTTCATAGACCTATGTTTCTCTGTATGTAAGGCACTTCTTTGTCATTCGCTATCACCAACAACTAGCTCTGCTTCTTATTTTTTCCATTCTTACTAGTATGAGTGACAAGTTTTCTTTTCGTTAAGGATAAATTTTCCAATTCAGGTTTTTTTTTATGATTTAAATTTTCTTTAAAAAATAAAAAAGCATTCCTTTTCATTTTTATAATGTGGATGAGAGGTATTACACTTCTATAAAATATGGATTGAAGAAGTTGATATAGAAAATTAGAGTCACGTGTTTAAAAATCAACATACTATCTGGAAATTGGGCCAAAGTTGGAGGAGCCCTTTAGAAGTCATTTTCAATATAAGGAGGTAGGGACTCATTTTCTAGAAGTTTTCTTTGACGGGGCATTTTTAAATGGGGTTTGTTATAGTGGGGCATTTTTAATGTTGAGGCCAGGAAATTCATATTATCTCAGTTGGTAGAGTGGATTAGGGACTAACAACAGAGCTAAGCTTATTTCTTTTTAGGGGAATTACTATTTGCAAAGTGGTTTTCTATTGAGATTTTAGTTTTTTGTCTATGGTGACTCTAAACTGGTCATTGATTGGGTACAAATGAAATTTAATTCTAGGCTAGTTTCCCTTATATACCAGATACAATGTGTCAAAACCTTGATGAGGACTTGCCAGAGTTCATCATTCACATGTCTATCGAGAACCAAGTATCGACAGAAGGGTACATAACAAAGAAGGGATGCAACGACTTGCGGGGATTATAAAAATTCAATGGTTTAGTTCTGACTATTTTCTATCAAATATGATATGAACATGCATGTATGAATAGAATCTGATATGAACATCCATATATGAACATGCATTTGTTATCCATTTTTTCTTGATGATCTCTTAGAACAAAAACAAGTTTTATTTTTTGAAAAGAATGTAATTGGAGTCAGTACAATTAGACGAGATAGATATCCGAAAAGTTCGTAGAACATAGCATTTTTTGACATCATTAGTCTCTGCTATTTTGTGGATCAAAAAGTGAAGGAAAGATATGTATGATGGTTTT
Organism: Pinus albicaulis; assembly: GCA_034641835.2. Classification (NCBI taxonomy): domain Eukaryota; kingdom Viridiplantae; phylum Streptophyta; class Pinopsida; order Pinales; family Pinaceae; genus Pinus; species Pinus albicaulis. Next base: position 852,749,889 of record CM076572.1, read on the forward strand.
TTCAAATTGAAAAAAACATATGTAAAGATAATTTTATTAGAAATCTTAATTATTAATTTAGAAAATATATTAACCTGTTTATTTTGGAATTGAAATTTTTATGTGAAAAATCATAGTAATATGTTTATATGAATGAATAAATAAATTTAGTAATTAGTCATAGATTCTTTTAATTAGGCCGATAGGATTTTTCTTTAATCGGCCTACCTTGGATTTTCGTCAACATTAAATGTTTAACCTTGACATCTGTACCTTTAAACTCACCATATGTACATCATATCACCATGCCATCTGTCCAAATACCATTCCATACCGTTACATATATTTCTCCCTCACCCTCACTCTTACTATTACACCTTAGGTTAAGTTGTGGTGCTTTCTCGGGTCGATCCCTGCACCTGGAAGCACCCTCGCATAGAGGCAAATAGTTGTGATAATAGTAATCCCCCATTAGAGAGTGGTGCCTTTCTGCACACTATTTTGGCTATAATATCCAATGTAAATGTGACGATCATTGTCATGCTTCTTCTTCTCCTCCAACGGGTAGGCGAAATAACTCTCTCGACACCTCACATTTGGCCAAAAGAAGTTTCAAATTCGATGTCGCTCTCTGAAATACCTGGAAGAAAATAATTTTATGTCGCTCTCTTAAATACTTTGGACTCTCAGTCTTGTCTCAGGCCAGTCCATTGGAAGGCAATTTCCAAAACGCAATTGATCGACTGTGCTTGTAACTCGAGTGTTGAACTAACGAATCTGTCAAATGATTACTAACAACCTATGACTCTATGATCCCATAGGTACATATATGTTGCACTTTCTCACTTGCCATCTAAAAGTAGTTGTCAGTAAAGGATTTATTTTTAATTTTCAGGGTTATCTGTTAGGGCATAATCCGTAGGGTTCTCTACACTTCTCAGGGTTTGAAGGGGGCTTTCAAGGCACAATACACACCTCCATGAGTGATTCCTTGGTGAAATTAGTGGTTGTCTTCTTGGCCGAATTTGCAGGCTTATAACTGGGATTTCGAGGGGCACTTCATCGGTGACAAGGTTCATTATTTGACTGTGCGTCCATGCCATGGGTTAAGTAACAAAAATAACTACAAAAACATATCAAACATATTCCTTTTGTTGTATTTTTGAGCCCTGTTCTTGTAGTGATTCTGGAGAGGATCGGTCGACGGTTCGAATCACACAAATGATGTAATGGTCAACACAGTTCAGGCCTCTGAGTCTCTTGTCCATTACTAATATTAATCATGAATGAACTGTAATTTCCTCACTCTGAATCCATTTAATAATCGGTTCAGTGAATTTCATGGGAAAATATAATATAGGAACAATACGGTTTTTTATGTTCGTCGCCTTAGTAATTGGTTTTTATGACCCAGATGTTAATGTGAGTTTTCTTGATCTTTTATAAAATTAGGGAGTGAGATTGGAACTCTGCACCAACTATTGAGTTGGGATTCTATTGAATGTGACTTGGATATTTAGAGAAAATGGGATCTCTATTATATGTGTGTATTTTTTTGTGAAATTATGTTATTTACCAAGGAACCTCTATGATTTAGACTAAAGGATGTTGTGAATTTGTTCCTCCAAAAGGGAACTGGGACTGTCGGTGACATCAATGATAAACCATGGGTTCCAGACGAAGCAGGATGATAAAGGATATTGGTGTGTATTCTAGGGTGGAAAGGGGGACGGGAGTCTGGACTGTGGGCCCTGGGTGGTCATCGTGCGATGTGAATGACAAGCCATATGTGTGCGACTCCAGCCAGTCGGACACTGGCGAGGACTATGCAGCAACCCCTTATGTGTACCACACCAATACCAAGATACAAAAATATTTGTCAGAGTGGATGAATTGGCTCAAGTCTGATGTCATATTTGATGGCTAGAGGTTCAGCTTTGATGGCTTAGTTTTACTTTCTGAGCTATATGGTACTTGGGAACATGGATCTAAACAATACCTGTTTTCTTAAATTAAATCAATACTATGTTCGGATGTTATGCGTGGCTTCTAAAAGAGGTTTTCTGACATTGATGATAACTTGGTGGATCTGTAAAGTTTGTAAAGCAACTAGAAAAATCTCAGGAAAGGAGGAAGATAAAGTATAAATTCAAAATTGTGAGCTTCAAAGTAAGAGAGGATGTTGAATTTAATCTATAATTGGTAAGTGTAGTTTTGTTTTAGAAACTCTTAGAACCGTCGTCCACTGCTTCCAACCATTTTGATTCAGCGGGAACATACTCTTAATATTATACCTCTCAACCATAATTAGCCACTCTTGTCATGACTGGGACATTCATTAAGTTTATTTATCTTTAATATTTTGAGTGCCCTATTCTGATTGATTTAACATTAGCCTTCTTGTGTGGATTTTAGATTTTTTAATATTGGTAAAAGCTTTAAGTAAACCGTGGTTTTGGAATTTTTTATTATAATTTTCATATTTTCTAAGATATACTTACTTAGATTACGTGAATTAGGATCACTGTTTGATCCCTTAGTAAAAGTAATATATGTTAAATAATATTTATTTTATTATTTCTGTGGATTTAAGGCACTGGAATTTTTGAAACAACCACCCAAGGTTTAATTTATGGCTTTTTACAAGATGGGCTCATTTTTTATTTAGGTCATTCAAATTAAATTAATTTTCATTTATTTTGGAATTTGAAATGTTGGTTGTTTCTACAAGGAGCCGGAGAAATTGAAGAAGTGAATAGGAGAAGAAGAAGTTGTTAACGAAGCACGTAAGAAGCTTGGAGATGCCATGAAAAACCTCATGGTCCTACAGAAGGCATCCTAGATGAATGGGTAAGTATTTTTTTCTTTTGAGTATCATTTTCTTTCAACACTCTTCCATGGATTGAATGATGGTAATTTTTCAATGGGACTTTGTTGTGCTACTCATTCTCTGTACCTTAGATTGTTTCTTGAAGTTAATGTCACTGTTATTTATTCACAGGTTATTAATAAATTCTTTCTGTGTTGTAGAAGGTATGAAGAGAGAGATATATGTTAAGACAAGCAACTGAAGGAGCAAACTCTGTGTGAATATATTAGATGTTTTTGAGGGGAACAACATGTTTGTTTTCTTAGGAATCAGTTGATTCTTATTTTCTTTGGAGGTTTATTAGCATACAAGGGAAAATGAATTTGGAAATTGTAAAATTGATGCCACATAACAACATCCTTTTGCTATCTGTCAACATATGCAATGTTGTTTGAGGAAAATATTTCATGTACATATAGTTTTCCATTCCATAATACCAAACATTGCTCCACTATTTTTCTTTAGCTTTTATAATTATAGAGCTATGCAATCCGACTCCATCCAAGATCATTACGACTCTACATTTTCATCCACTAATTGTATCTCAGAGGAAGGAAATGGTCATGAAATTGAGTTGATATCAGCCTTGAAAATTTTGATCAGATGATAGAGCGTCTACGTAGGCTCACTATCTATTTCAGCAACTGTTTGACATGAAATTAATATATTCTTGATTTCTTCAAATTAAATTTAGTTACTAAGACCATTTTATTAAAGCCTGTGGCTCACTATTTATTTCAGAAATGGATTGACATGAAATTAATATATTTTTGATTTCTTCAAATTCAATTTAGTTGTTAAGGCCATTTTATTTAAAGCCTATTTGAAAAATATACGATATCTTTCCAATATTTATTTTTTTGAAAAAAGATCAAGTCATTTGATTAATAATCTAATTTGGAATTGATGCTAGATGATGCATTTTTTTGTGTTTAATGGATAGCTACTTGATTTTGTTTGAAATGTGGGAAACTCTTAATTGAATGGTATTTGATCTTTGGACCTCCGTGAGTTTGTTTCTATTAGATGATATTTAATCTTTGGACCTCTTTTAGTTTGTTTCTATTAGCAGAGAAATGATATTTAGTTTTCCCAACATTTATATGCTCATTATATGCTCTTTATGGATCCACAATTATACCAAATATGAGCTAAAATTCTATGCTCTTTATGGATCCACAATTCTACCAAATATGAGCTAAAACCTTAATAAGTTTATGCCAACTAAATTGTTATATATATATATATATATATATATATATATATATATATATATATATATATATGTTAGAAATTCAGGATACATCAAACAAGGCCCTCAGACGAAAATGAAGATGAATCAACCAACGAGTAAATGAGGGGATTCTTGTTTGTCCCGTTCTTGGAAAGAGAAATTGTGATGTTAGTTGAGGAAGTATTTCTGAAGTTGAAAACAGTGTCACCCTTCATATCTAAACAATGAAAACACTGCAATACAATTTGTTTGAAATAAATTGAAATGGTTCTACCCAATTTGATAGCCATTTTGGATTAAATTGTAGATTGAAACTTGACCAGTAGAGACACGGGTCTAGCAATGCAAAGTAAATTCAGTGCCCTTGGAGGAAATCCTAGATTATGTTTGGGTACCAATTGGTCAATTGGTATAATCCAGATGGGGAGGCAGTGCAATGGTGGATTTTTTTTGGAAATTTTTTTAGATTTATCATGAAAGAACAATCATACTTATTGGGTAGGAAAAGGGAAAATATGGGAAAGTGATTAAATATTTTTGTTCGAAGATTATTTTTGGGGGGTTTCCAAAAATAAATATCCAACCATGTTGATTTCACCGAAAAATATTCAATTAATCATAATAATTATAAAAAAACCCTCCCCTTTATGAGTTCTATGGATTTATTCTTTTATACAACATGGCATTATCTCATTTACGAGTTCTATGAATTTATTTTTTATATACACCACCAAAAATGCATTATCTTCGTGAAAAATTGAAACCTATACAAACCTTAGAAGTACTCACATCTCAAAAATTACAAAATAGAGATTATTAAAAGGATTTTAAATAGAGTTGATTAAAAATATTTTTTGATAGGGAATGATATTAGGCATAAAAAGTGTGGGAGTAAGTTATATTGAAATCATCGACTCCCTGGCCCTATTCAAAGTGTTCATATACTTAAGGTTTGCATCGATAAAAGTCACTTTTTCATTTGTATTGGTTGATCTTACATTACACATATCTAGATTTTCATAGATAAAATTCATATTTTGCATTTGCATGGGTTGATATTACATTACACATATCTAGGTTTGCATCTATAAAATTCATATTTTTCGTTTTCATTGTTTGATCTTACATTATACATATCTAAGAGTAGATAATTTGAGATGCATTTACATCTATAAAAGTCATTTTTTTTGCATTTGCATTGGTTGATCTTACATTACACATATCTAAGAGCAGATAACTTGAGATGAATCATGTTTCCTCAATGTATCTTAAGATGAATATCATTACCATAATTGTCATGACACCCATAGCCAAGTCAAAAGTTAAGGTAATTGTCATCTTTTGTATTTTGCATGAATAACAATAGCATGAATCATGTTTCCTCAATGTATCTTAAGATTAATATCATTACATAATTTTCATGACACCCATAGCCAAGCCAAAAGTTAAGGTAACTATCATCTTTTGTATTTTCCATGAATATGATTAGCCTATATGATTATGCCTCTCTTGGGCCAAAAGTTGCCAAAAGTGCCAACTCTCACAACATAATTGATATTTTCCATGAATAACATTAGCCTATATGATTATGCCTCTCTTGGGCCAAAAGTTCTAACTCTCACAACATAATTGATGAGAATTAGTCCTTAACTCAGCAATAAGAATTTTGACTCTCTTGATTATGTAAATTTAATAAATACAATTTAAAAAAAAACAAAAAAAAGAAGGTAGAAGCTAACCACATATTTACATCCATTCTCTCGATATGTGAACCTCTTTTAGAGAGAAAACTTGAAATTTACCAAAATTAGGATCCATTCTCTTGATATGTGAACCTCTTTCAGAGAAAAAAAACTTGAATAGAACACAACTTGAAAAAAAGTATGCATGAAAAGAGATTTATTCCTCTTCAAAATGGATCTATATTGGTTCTATATATGCATACAACATGTGTAACTTCTCATTTTTTAAATTGTATTGTTTAATGCATAAACTGATACAATGCCTTAAAAGTTTACTTGTACACTTGGATTGTGTAAGCTACCCCACATCAATTTGCAATTCCAACAAATATTTTCTATACAAAATTTAAATTTAAATTTGAAACTAGAATTAATGGCTCCAGGAAAATGGCTCAAAATTAATTTAAAATGTTTAAAAGAAGATAGTTAAAATTTGAAAACAAAGCCTCTTCTTTAGGTTGATTTCAGAATATCCTGGTATCAACACATGCTAGACTTTAGTTATTTATTCTGTGAGATTATATTTCAGTATTTTTTTGTGTGTTAGTTCTCATAATAACCCATGGTAATGTTTCTCCTCATTACCTTGCATGTTATTGTTTGAATATAAATATGTATATAAGATTTTGACATAGTGGTATGATTGGAAAAAATGATTTAGCCAGGAACGATGGTTTCAGAAACATCTATCAGACATGCATTGACACAAGGGTGGTTTGAGAAACATTTGTCACACACGCATTGACACAAGGGTGGTTTGAGAAACATCTGTCACACAAGCATTGGCACAAGAACACGGGTGGTTTGAGAAACATCTATCACACACTCATTGGCACAAGTGATATTGTTGCAAGTTTAAACACATTTCCTCCCCTCCATCCTCCACCCTTTAGGTTGTTATATTTTGTTTGCTGCAACATTTTTGATGTAACATCATAGGCATGTTCTATTCATTCAGTGTATCTTTGCACCTTATATTGAGATCCCTCTTTCATTCCATAGTATAGTTCTATTTATGTAGAATTATTCAAATAATTTTATATGAAGTCAATTCCTTCATTTCATTGGACTAAGATAGCCATCCTATATTGCAGATCTATTTATATAGAAATATTCAAATAATTTTATATGATAATTCTTTATTGTAATTTTTTTTTTAACTGAAACGGTTATGTTTTATTAATAAAAAGACAGGTTGGGCAAAGCCTAATCAACCATTACATTCTTCATATTTGACTTAATCACTGTTTTCCACTTAGGGGATAGTTGCCTTGATCGGTGTATCTGCATTTATACTGATCATTCCATTTTGTAAAGTGCATCCTATATTTGCCAATCTGTCTGCTTCCTTGTTTAATCCTCTGAGAATGTGGAAAATTTGAACCGAGGGGAAATCCTTCGGAATTCTGTTCACTCTTGTTAGCTGTTTGTTTAGCGTCGGATCCTTGAGCCCTTTCTTGCTTACTATTGATTTTATCAACAATTTTGAATCTCCAAAAACTAAGATTTCGCTTGGATTTTCTTTTCTGGCCATTTGGAAAGCTTTCAGAAGACTGAGAATTTCATCTTGGTTGTTGGTTTTCAGTCCAAGACCCCAACTGAATTCATCTTTATTTCCATTCGGAAAGAAGATCACCCCTCCCACTCCAGACCTCCCTGGGTTATCTTTTGAGGCTCCATCAAAAAAAATAGTGCACTTGCCCTGGGATTTCCACCATTGTTGGAATATGTCCTCTGGTTCTTGATTCTGCCATCTTTCCTTGTGGATTGGTCATGTGTTTGCTGGGATTCTGGCCTTACGGGAGTAATCATCCAACCACACCCTTTCTTCAATTCGGAGAGAGTTGTCATCTTTGACTGAAGAGTGATTCAGAGTTTCTAAGAGGAGGTTCTTTGCCTGTTCTGCCACTTTTGCTGCTGGAAATTCAATATTATTGAAAATGATTTCATTTCGGGCTAGCCAAAGCTTCCAGCAGACATACTTAGGGGCAGCTATCCACACCCTATGCCATATAGATTTAATAACAATGTTGTGAGGATAGCTAGCTATCCATGAGGAGAACATGGTATCAATCGAGCATTGAGATGGAGGACGGGCAGTCAGTCCAATCAGGAAAATGGACCAGACCTCCTTTGCAAACTCACAATATATAAACAGATGATCTAAATATTCCAAAGCGCTTTTGCAGAGGACGCATCAGTGTGGACCTGCTATGTTCATTTTGCACAGATTTTCCCCTGTCAAAATTTTATTGTGGAACAAAGTCTAGAAGAAGAAGTTGATTTTCGGGATGCTGAAGCTATCCCAGATCTGTTTCCACACGAACTTCGGATGAGGCGAATCCTTTTTACTTTGCATCTAAAGATACCATTGACTTGTTGTATACACCCCCGTCTTACCCCAGCCCCAGGAGTCTTCTTCTTCTGTATGCACCAGAGCAAAGTCAGAAATAGCGTTTTTAAGAGCTTCTAACTGAGGTTTTAAATGCGCTGGGATTCTAGGAAAAATCTAGCACTGCCATTTTCCGTTGCTGTCCCAACCCGAAATGTCCTCTATTTTCCTGATTCATTTCGCATATAACCAGTCTCTTATCTCAGATATTTTGTTAACTTATGCTATAGGGGAATGTCCCATGACACTGTCTCTCCAAAGCATTGTGTTTTTTCCATTCCCAAGAATTCGGCACAGGTAGGATCAGAAAAATTATATGCCTCTTCTACACAACTTCCAGGCCTGCGTTCCTTTGGGGAATTTCTCCACTGTAAAGGATTTAATTGACTGGTTTTTGAGGTATTTTAGCTTGAAAATCTGGCTGACTGGGTGACTAGGCTCAACGTAAAGCTGCCATAATAATTTGCAGCCCAATGCTAAGTTTGCATGCAAGGGATCACGGATTTGCAGACCTCTTTCTACGATTGGTTGTTTCACTGTATCCCAACCAATTAAGTGGAATCTGTTGTTATTGCCACGACCTCATTTCCACAGAAAGTTGCACATGAGTTTGGAGATTTGATCAGAGATAAGTTTTGGAGCAAACAATAGAGAAGCCTGGTAAGTCGGCAGAGCCGAAAGAACAGATTTGATGAGCATGATTTTGCCTCCGGTTGTGAGCCAAAAGCCTCCCCACGCAGCAATCTTCTTTTTGAATTTCGAAATTACTTCCTCCCACAATTGATTTCTGTTGGAGCCCAGCGTTATTGGGAGGCCCAAATATTTAATTTTATCCCAATCTGCGTGACCTGTAAAGCCCATATCATTTGTAATTTTCTCGATTGTGTGGTGCTCTGAATTCCATCCATACACAGCACTTTTCCTCTTTCTTATAAGTGCTCCCGAGATGCTACAGAATTTCTGAAGGATGATTCTAAAGGAGTTTGCCATTATTGGAGAGGCTCCCCCAAGCAAAAGTGAATCATCAGAAAATAGCGCATGATTCACTGGATAAATTCCTTTCTCAATTCTAATCCCAGGTATGCTGCCATTTTGTTTTTCCAAAGTCAACTTTCTTCTCAAGGAATCTGCCATTAGAATGTAGAGAAATGGGGATAGAGGACAGCCCTACCTCAATCCCCTGGTGGCTAAAAATAAATTAGCAGGTCTTCCATTTACCATGGGGGCAATCCATATCTTCTCTAAACAAGCTTTGATGAGATTGATGAAGTCCTGGAAAAATCCGAATGATGAGAGAACCCTGTACAAGAAAGAGCGGTTAACTCTATCAAAAGCGTTGCACATATCCAGTTTAATTAGCATAACTTGTTCTTTGCGAGAGTGACTGGAATGCAGAGCTTCCTGGACTTGGATGACATTGTCCAGAATATGTCTTCCTTTCACAAATCCCCCTTGAGCTGGAGAAATTAATTTTTGTAGAAGAGGTTTGATTCTATTCGCCAAAAGTTTAGCCACAATCTTGTAGGACACATTGCAAAGTGAGATCGGCATGTATCTTTCGAAAGATCCTGGGTTTTCTTCCTTGGGGATTAAGGCGAGAAAGGTGGAATTTATTCCTCCTCCAACCTTTTCCTTCCTCATGAATCCATGTATCATTCTAAGAAGATCAGGTTTGATTAGCTCCCAGCAAATTCTGTAGAAATGGATTGAAAATCCATCAAGTCCAGGGGCTTTGTCTAGCTTCATGGACCAAACAATTTTTGAAATATCTTCTTCTATGGTTGGGTTCAAGAGTGTGTCGTTATCATCTGGGCTGACTAGTTTCAGAATATTTGTGAGGAAGTCTGATATATCCTCCTCGCTCCCGCCCCTTTCGGCACTAAGAAGGTTTTGGAAGTTCTTCACAGTAGCTTCCTTTATTTGATCAAATCCTTTGCACACCTGTCCACTAGATGTAGTGATTTCTGCAATATGGTTTCGCGAAAGACGAGCCCTGTACTGTCTATGGAAGTATGTAGTATTTCTATCCCCAGCTTTAAGCCACAAGCTACGAGACTTTAAGCGCCAATATTCTTCTTCACTTCTAAAGGAGTTATATGTTTTCCTTTGAGCAGATTTTTCTTTATCTAAATCCATGGGGGATATTTCTTTCTCTTCCAATTCCAGTTGGAGTTCTTCCATCTCCTGGACTACTTCTTTCCTCTGGCTGGTGGGAGATTTTATAGCCTTCTTTATCCATTCTTTTAGGACCTTCTTTGCATTTTTCTTTTTTTGTTCCCACAAAAAGCTTGGGGAGCCTAATACATCTATTCCCCAGGCTATTTGAACTGTTTCTAAAAACCCTTCTCTTTCAGCCCAGAGAGGGTTGAAATGAAAAGGAAGAGGACCTAAGTCTTCTTCTTCCTTCAGGCAGAAAAGGATAGGTTTCTGATCCGAGGTAAGTTTTGGAAGGAGCTTGTTGAAAGAAATTCTCTTGTCCATCATGATGGAGCTGCTGGTGAGAAATCTATCCAGACTTGTTGAAATGTGATTTTCCCCTGTTCTATTGTTGGTCCAAGTGTATTCTCCTTTCACAGGCTTGAAATCTACTAAATCCTACTGGAGAATGATATTTTCCATTGTGGAGAGGAGAGGATCCCTTGAGAAGGTCCCACCTCTCTTCTCTTTGGGATCCAAAATTATGTTCAGGTCTCCTCCTATGACTATCTTCTTAGGATTGAGGAGCTCTAAGTAATCCGAGAGTGTCTTCCAGCACTCTTTATTTTCATCATAATGCACGGGAACATACATATTGAACAATTCTAAGATGAGATTACTTGTTGTATGGCGCAGTTCAGTATATATCCAATGTTGAGTCTCATAGGATATTTCTAGAGAAAAGGTGTTTTTAGACCAGAATGTGCCTATTCCTCCAGCCGAACCTCTAGCACTGACTACCTTTCCTGAATCAAATTTCCATTTTTTGTTGCTAGTGTTTAGAAGGAAATCCCCTTCTATTTTTGTCTCATGGAGCATGAGTATGTCTGTGGATTCCATTTTCAATAGATCTTTAATAGCCTCTGCCTTAGTGGGATTCCCCAAACCCCTGTAGTTCCAAGAGACCAGCTGCATCATTTACAACTTGTTGGGGTGGGTCCACCTCCCTTGGGGACCCTTGGTCTAGTATTCCTCCTGAGGGTCATCTCAATGGTGGCTTGACTTCCCAGGGTTTTTTGTCTTTCTGATTCTTCTTCCTTGGTTTCCTTATTTGATTTCCTTCCAGCTCTCTTTGATGGCCTCTCGAAAGTATCATCATCCGAAGAGCCCACATTTTATGTGTTCTTCTTCTTTTTTTTAATTATATCTGCATATGAAGGGGAAGAAGTATTGCCTGGAATCGAGTTTGAAGAGTTACCTGGATCTGGAGAGTCGGTGTTGTTTAGCTGGGGTAGACCGTCTCGTTCTGCCTCTGGAAGATCTGAGGGTGATTTGAGATATTCAAAGGGATTTTTATCCTCCTCCATGCTGATGGTTTCCTTGCTTCCTATGATTTGAATTCTTACACTTTCTTGCCCTAATTTGTTCCCTATCTCTTTGCCTTTGTTTTTGTTGTTCTACCTATTGTTTGCTATTTTCTTTACTTGTTTCCATTGATCTCCTTTTTCTATTTCTGTTGTCTCCACATTTTTTTTCTTGCAGTATCTTGCAAAGTGCCCATATTCATGGCAGTGTCGGCATTTAAAGGGGAGCTGCTCGTAGTCAAGCTCTTGGATATGAGTCCAATCCGCAACCGAGAGTTTGATGGCTTCAGGTAATCTGACTTCAAGGTCGTCCTCAACACATATTCGGGCACAGGAGAATTGATCCTTCCTCGGCGCTTGATCTACGTATCTGCCTAGAGCATTGCCAATGGATTGCAGTGTACTCTGGTTCCAACAGTGAAGGGGGAGATGTGGGAGACGCACCCATACAGGCACAATCGTGGGCACATCATGTGCTGGATTAAAGTCTGGAGACCATTTATTCAAATAGAGCCCTTGAGGGCCCTTGAGTTTCTGAAGATTAGGCTTCTATCTTTCGCGTTATCAAACACAAAGACAAAGAATCCTTTGCCAACAAAATGGCATTTTATTCCTTCCGTGACCAGAGGTATCCAATTCCGTTTAACCCAATCTTCAACTGCTTTCGGGGATGGCCATAGCCCTGTGAACTGACCGATGAGGCCTCTTTCTGCTAGGTTCAGTGTTGTTCTGCAAGTTTCTTCCACAGGCAGAGTCACCGTGGGGATGTTTTCCAATTTTTTGACAAAATTTTGCTAAGAACCAGAGGTCGGGCGTTTCCCCGCAGCTGCAATAAGAGATCTAAATGCTTCAAGCTCGGAGGGCGGGGGAGGAGAAGCCTCAGGGCCACCTCCTTGATCCATGGTGAAGAAGACCGCGCGGAGAAGGAGGGCACCAGCCGGGCTCGGCTAGGGCAACATCAGAGTGTCCATGCACGCGCAGAATTCTTTATTGTAAATTAAAAAGAGGTTAATTTACAATAGAAAGAGGAGAAAGAACCTTACACTCAAATATTTTTTCCACTATCCTTAAGTGAGCTTGTGAGTCTTTTTTTTCATAAGGACTCTAGAGAAGAGCAGGTGAAATATATCCTACTAATTCATATATGAATGTTGTAAGTTGTTAACCCAATGATTTACTCTATTTTAAGGAAATGATTTACTAAAATCTGCATTGATTTACTATTTGTATTAATGCAGTAATTTACTAAAATCTATATAAATGTAGAAAATTCTCCTTTAAATTTGTGGCAAGATGAATATAAATATTTTATTGCTGGAAAATATTAACATGTCATACACGGCTCTTTGAAAATTATGATAACGCCTTTCAATGAATCAATCTTTATTAACACCACTAGAAGCATGAAATAATATGGGATAGAGGATAGTTGCACGTGTTAATCAAATTTAATTAAAAATAAATTTTTAGTTACTTTATAGTCCAAATTTTATTCATGTGGATTTATATTTAAACAATAACCAAAACGTATTTAAAAATAGTATATTATAAATTATGTTAATTAATTAATTATTGTAATAATAATAAATTTGGTAAAGGTTCAGTAAATTTTTTTAGAAGAATAATATTTAAATATATTTTATATTTATTACAATATAAAACTTAAATTCTATGATGAAAGTTAGAAGGTGGAAAAAAAAATGAACACAATATATTATTTTACATAAAATAAAATAATTTATAACACTATCAAACAATAGTTTTATTTTAAATTAAAATGCATAAGCATTAAAATAAACATAAATATATTGTTATAGTTTTCTATTATGGTGTGGATAATACTTAGTTTTAATTAAAGTTGGGATCTAATGTATGACTTTCCACCTTCAAAAGTTGACCTTGCTACTTTCAAAAATGCAAAATATATGACATACATATCCATAGTTACCAAATTCGTCCATAATGTCGAAAAAAATAAGTAAATTCTTAGATTCCGTTCGGTATGGTCATTAATTGGGAAAATGCAAATTTGGTACGGTAATAAAGTTTTTTCAAAGCTTTTCACATGTTAAAGTGCCCTGTCTCCAACCTTTAAGCTTTAATGTGCTTCCTGCCATGAACATATATAGTACACGAGCGTTGAATCTCAACTACATCTATTTGAAGGAAGTATTTGGAAAACAATGAAGTATGTAACAGTAAATAACATACAGATATTTATGGGTTCCTTAAATACATAGATATATTTCATATTATATTATTTTCAGACACTATTTAAATACATTTTATAAATTTAAAAAATAATGTGATATGTATGTAAATTGAAAAGTATTGGTTCATTTTCTTTTTATTTATTTAAAAAAAAAAAATTTACGGTCACTTTAATGACTCAAGATCTTACTCTTCAATTCTTGAATAGGAATAATCTTAGCATCTATTATCTATTTGAGAGAGGTAAATTTTTAATTCCAACTCTACTTGGTTATGCACTGGAAGAATACAAGTTTGGACATGCTTAGCTATGGTGGAAATAGGTTATTGAACTTACTCTTATAACTATTGAATAGGAATCAGTCTAGTTCCAGCTTTGCTTAGTTGATATGCATTGGAAGAATACAAGTTTAATGGACTTGGGTAGCTCTGGTGGAAATAATGCAGGGAAGGGAAAAACAAGTTTAGATCTAGGCAACTTTTAGAATTGAAATGATGTAGAGAAATGTCAAGCTAATGCAGGATGGATTAACTTTTATTAAGTTTAGTATAAAAATTAGCAAATTGGTATTTTTTAATGGAAAAAAAAAAAATGAAAAAGACTACAATTTTTATAGAAAAAAAAAATTAAAAAACAGTAATTTCTATATTAGAAAATTTTATAAAATGAGAAATTACAATTCAAAAAAGGATAATTCCTACTTTAAGAAAAATTATAAAATAGAAAATTTGTTGCAAAACAGTAATTATTATATATATATATATATATATATATATATATATATATATATATATATATATATATATATAGTAATTTCTATTTTGAAAAAAATTTAACTTTTATAACTTTTATATTTTCATTAAAGTTTTGAATATAATGATTGTTTATTCAAATTTATAAAAAATATAAAAATAAAATTAATATATTTAAGTATGTGTAAGGTTATAGTGCCGATTTTTTTTCGTATTGAACATATATTCGAATTTTTTCTGTATCCAATTTTACAGATTCAAATTTCCTGTATCTTTTCACCTTATATTGAGATCCCTCTTTCATTCCATAGCATAGTTCTATTTATGTAGAATTATTCAAATAATAAGATAGATTCGAATTAACCTGAAACCCCTTCACCAACAGGAAAGAACCATTGCTGCACAGTTCCACCATTTTGAGATTATGTACAAATCTGATGTCCAAAGGGTGTGTGATTCGATACTCATTGAAGCAACATCCAATGGATGTGGATGTGGCAGATTTGTGGAGCCACCATGTGGTCCACCAATTATTATTGATAGGCATCGATATAGATGTCTTATTAATGAATGGATTGTTGTTCTTATTGGGATTGGGGTTATTATGGGGGGAGTCATATTATTGTGTTCATATTTCTTGAAATAGATTGGAGCAACCTGATGTCCATCATTTTTTATGTATTTATTTATATTAGGTCTTTTTTATAGATGGCCTCACTCTATTTTTTTGTGTTATATGTCAACACATGTATGTAGAAAATGTATTTTTCAGTAATACTATTAATGGAATTACATTTTTATTATATTTTAGTTATGTCATTAGATTATGTGATGGATGCTTTTATTATTCCTTTTATTCTGGAAGTCAGATTCCAATCTCATTCAATTGCGTTGGCACTTGTACGGAAGCGTTGTCATGTATTTAACAGTTTTATCAACAAATAGAGGATTCCAAAATATGCTACAAAATGAGACTATTTATTCATTATAATGCCTTCAATACACCTTCACAATTCCAACTTCTATGAACATTCATTCATTCATTATCCCTGAGAAGCACATGCTCCCATAATTTATACAAGCCTCTAATTTCAGTATAATGAGCTCTAATTCTTAAATAATTCTCTTCATTGAAAAATTATGTGAGATACCCTTGGTTACAAGCCAACTAAGATAGCTTATATATCAATCATTATTTGTCCTTTATACATACATGGTTAATGCAAAATACATATGTGACATCTTGCACTTTTGCAATCCATATATCCAACGTCATTTAAGGGGTAGAAATGTATAAATATCCAAACAAACAATCCAATTGTTGTGAATTTATCCATCATCAACATCTACAGCCACAAGGCCAGGTGTTTTGAACTGAAGCACGTTTTGACATCCATGACAGAAACAACAACTTAGCCTGCAAACAGAGAAAATAATATGAACAACTTGCAAATCAATGAAGTTATCTTGACAACCATAAATTGTAACCATCACTAACCGAGGTCAGACTATCCTCAATGCTAACGAATTATTTCCCAAGTGTTAGGGTCCTATAATAATAGGGATCATACTTTTTAATTGGCTATGTTATGTCTTGTAATATTGGACATACCTTTGCATTTCTGCAAATGTTTTCCATATTAAAAAATGAAAAGAGGGTATGTACCCCTTCCCCCCTTAAATAAAACGTTATGTTTTCATAAAACACAAAACCCACTTTTTCAATAGTTTAACGCACAAAAATATTAATCTAGCCCCCACTTTATTTTCCTTTTGATTTAAACCTCCTGCTTAATATATTTCCTGACCCCGCTTTCATTTAACCCTCCGCATATCTATTTCCCAACCCCATCTGCTTTTGAAAAATTTGCATCTCCGCCAACCATTCGATCACCACCAAACAGATCAGATGGCTTATGATCATTTTCACACTCCCAATATTCCAAAGTTTAAAACCAAGGGGGGGTGAAAAATAAGTGCTTTTCTCCACCCACTCCCCTGCCACGCAGCACCTCCATATTTTATCGAACCCCCTCATACCAAACCACCAAACCACTTCCAAACCATGCGATAAACCACCAGTTTTTAAAAATCATAAAACCCCGCTATTCTATTCATTTCCCTACCTCTGCGGACTTGCCGAAAAGACTGAAACCACCATACATTCCCCCCAAAAACCATTTTTTGCTTCACAGGTTTAAGTAATTCTTAATTTCTCCTTGATCTCGATTGAAAAATCACTTCACCATTTAGTCTTGAGATCTCATATTTCTCACATATCTTTCCCTATAACACTTTCTTTATAATTTGATTTTGTTCTGTTTTCAATGTATATTGACTCCGTAGCCCAATGGAAAATGGAAAAAGAACCTATTCATCTAAATCATTAATTCCACCAACCAATCAAAACAAAACCAATTAAGCATACAAAACTACCTTGATATTCATTAAAATAAAAAAAGTTAAATCATATAGAGAGAGCTCTCTATGAGTTTAGGAAGGCTAGATCCTATGCTCCAAAGTAGGTTTGTAGTTACCTCTGATATTTATTTTTAACGCTTGAACAACCTTTGGAAATTTCAGAGTGATAACACCAAGGATGAGTGGTACATGGAAGGGATGGTATAGAACCTAATCCCTATTTAAAGCAAGTTATTTAAGGAGTCGGTATAATAAAACCCTAAATTATTATGCAGACACTCCTGAGAAATATTTGACAGTGTACAGCGGTAACGTAAATCTCTCTTGACCACGACAACAACGAACTGTTGGTGTCAAATATGAGGCAGACATTTCGGAAACACATGTCTGCATACGGGCACCGCCATAAATAACCCATCCCCATTATTAATTTATTATTGTACCCATTTCCTGAACTCTTCCATTGCGCCATTGTCCCACATTCAAACTCTTGCAAATAGCTAACACAACCATAGCCACTCTGAACTCTGGCTAGAGATGGGAGGTTCAAGAGTACGCCATGAAAGTGTCGAAGAATTGTTAGACACATTTCCACCCATTAAACAATTATTTGAACAGGTCAACTGGATAGATTATATTCGCAGGTTTCAGGTGCATGACAATGACATAGCCCTATAATTTCCCATGAATTACAGGGATGGTGGATCAGAGGTATTAGGGGCAATGGTGCATGCGACAAAAGAAGTGATTGTTGAAGTGTCAGGGTTACCCTAGATGGAAGAAAAGTGGTTTGCACCCCGAAAATCCCAAGCTGATATTATGAGGAATTTTGTTGAGGCAAGTGAAAAATTGATTAGGAGTGACTCAAGATATGAGAGGAAGTCATTACCACAACCCTGGTCAGATGCTACATTCCTTGTCTAGAGATTTTTCACTTGTGAAGGAAGGTATGTGGTTATTTATTGTGAGCACCTCTACTTGTTAGACCACCTGCGTCATGGCAGGTTGTTTAACATGCCTTTCTTTCTTGCAAAAACCCTAGACCAAATGGCCCGAGGTGTGCAGAAATCAAAGCGGTTGCTCGAAATCCTTTCCCACCAATGCCTTGTTAAACATTTGGTGGTTGCTGTGCTGCAAAGGGAAGGGAGAACTTGGGATGAGCTAGTTGGAAGGCCATTGCATGTTGAAACTACAACTCCACCCCATGACCTCAAAGCTACAACTCCGCCCCATGACCTCTCAGCGGCAAATCTCTTAGCGGAAACTCCACCCCATGGCCTCTTAGAGGCAACTCTGCCCCATGACTCCCCAGCCGCAACTCTGCCCCAAGACCTCTCAGTGGCAGCTCCACCCCATGACCTCTTAGTTACAACTTCACCCCATGACCCCCCCTCTGCAACTCCACTCCATGACTGCCTAGCTACAACTCCGCTCCATGACCTCACACCCGTAACTTGGTTTATTGACCTCCCACCTGCAAAAATTCCCAAAGAACCTTTCCATATGGAAACTGAGCCACCATGTGTTCAAACTAGGAGGGTTTATAGGGTTTCTGCTGCTAAAGCTTCACATCAAGGAGATGGCCAAGATGATGATGATGAAGTACAAATATTGGGGAGTAAACCTGCGACCAGAAGATTGAGAGGATACAGGAAACACCTGGAAGCAATGCCAAAATCTAAGCAGAATAGGGGAAAGAGAGGTCGTTATTTTCCAGTTCCTGAAACCCTCCCCATTGTTACAGAAAAACTCCCAAAAGAGATAGCAGTAGAACAAAAGAAATAGTATCCAAAGGATGTATTAATTGAAGGGGTCATGGACGAAGGATGCATGCAAAAAGGATGCATGGAAGAAGGAATAGGCCAGCTTGCTGACCTAGAAGAAAAAATTGATAAGCTTCCCTCTCCTGATTTTGACTATGAATACATAGCGGGACTAGTTGAATGGTACTTTAGATGGCCTTGTCTCAATTCAAATGTTTTATGTGGATGAAGATGAGTACCAACAATTTTGTAGGGAAAAAGTGTTGGGCCAATCAACTGCGCAACCCAAATTGTTTGGGGATGATCGGGAGGACCAATCAAATGAACAACCAAAATTGTATGGGGATGATGAGGAGGACCAACCAACTACACAACCAGAATTGTATGGGGATGATCAGGAGGACCAACCAACTGAACCACCACAATTGACAAAGAAACACATTGCAAAATTAAGTACCTGTAAACATCTTCCTCGTATATTTCATTGTTGAGGAAGAACAATACTCTCCAGATGAAAAACAGACAACTACAGATCAAATTTAAAACCCTAATAGATGATCTCAGACAAAAAGAAACTTTTGATAGATTAGATTGCTTGGCCCAAGTTGCAAAGTGCATACCCATTGATAACATAGGTATTCCTTCTTCAGGGGTCCAACAACATATACCCCTTGGAAAAAAATAGATTGATGACATCGGTAATCCTTCTCCAGGGGTCCAACAAGATATACCCCTTGGAAAAAAACATACTGATGACATTGAAGTTACAGAGTCCATACCCATTGATGACATAGGTATTCCTTCTCCAGGGGTCCAACACGATATACCCCTTGGAAAAAAACAGACAGATGACATTGAAGTTGCAGAGTCCATACCCATTAATGATACAGGAATTCCTTCTCCAGGGGTCCAACAAGATATGCCCCTTGGAAAAAAATAGATTGATGGCATTGAAGTTGCAGAGCCCATACCCATTGATGACATAGGTATTCCTTCTCCAGGGGTCCAACAAGATATACCCCTTGGAAAAAAATATATTGATGACATTATTGTGAAAACAGAGGACCATACCAAAAGCATAGCTATCCATACAGAGCAACATGAATTACATATCAAACTAACAAAATAAATCGATATAGAGATAGATGAACAATAACTAGGTATGAAACTAATAGAGGATGAGGAACCAGAGATCAAACTGACCAAAGACATTGGTGCGCAAAAAGATGATGAGGAACGAAAGGATAAATTACAGTTGTCTAAATACCCATATCTTGGACACCTAATACCTTACAGTGTGCACAAAAACTCACTTCGTAACCTTTGCAAGATATGCAAAGAATATAAAAACAAAGTTTTATGTTCATACATAAAAAAAAAATGGATGAGCTAGAAAGGAGGGTGACCAAGTTGGAGAAGGATAAGCAAGAACTCAGAGAGATAATGGATGATGTGCTCAGTTGCATGGCTTCTTCAACCAATTACAACATGTACTTGACTGAAAAATTCCTAATATTTAAAAATAATGCTATCATCGTAAATATCCCTCACAAGCTTGAAAGCAGTGATGGTTTCAAGGAGGCATATATGAAAATTTGTGATCAAGATAGAGACTTGCTCTGTGAACTATACCAACATAATTTTTTGGTACCTTTTAATAGAGAATGGAATCTCAACCATGTTACAGGGGATGTCCAATTGAGAGCCTTTGTATCGTATTTGAGAAATCAGTCCAGTTGGTTGGATGATGTGAAGATTTATTTGCATAATTCTAAGAGCCTTCTGTGGGTTAGAGGAGAACATCCCAAACCTATGGATGTGATAGAAGAACATAAAAAATCCATCAACTCTCTAGAATTAGCAGATGTTATCTCCAAGAACAGGGAGATGACCATTGCATAATGTGCACGCTAGATTCAATTTCTAGAAACTAAGGCATAGACAGGATGTAAATCAAGGTGGGATAGCATGGGAAAACAAACCCGAAATAAAGATCCATTTAACTACCTCAACTTAAAGACAACCTTAACAAGGGTTGCTCAGTATATTATTGCTATGGGACAGTGTGAGAATCACTGGATAGGTCTTATATTTCAGTATCCAATGATCTAGCTTCCAACAAGGGTATACAAAAATAAATATACGCTGATAAAAAAAAAAGAATCTGATTGCTGGAATGTAATTAAGCAGATAGGAGGGTATCTCCATCCTGATGAACCAGGACATAGTGATTATTGTATCAGCAGTCTTCATTAATGTCCCCCTTCATCCACAGATTTAGATTGACAGATTGGGCCACTATTGATGACATACTAGCTCACCGTTGCTGACAAACTGGCTCAGGGTTGTTGACACATTGGCTCACAGTTGCTAACACACTGGCTTACAATTGTTGCAACACTGGCTCACCGTTGTTGCAACACTGGCTCACCGTTGCAGCAACTCATAGACAACAAACACATTATATTTGATGTTGTAATATATAACTCTCCAGTTTGTTTTTTTAGTTATAAAAAACTAGTAAAATTGTGTTTGACATGTTTAATTACAATTTCATTGCAGTTCCTCTAATAATTTTGTTACATTTCCATTGTTTTTATTCGAATTTATATTTCAGATTATTGTTTGGACACCAATATATGCAACTATGCAACTATGCAAAACCACTTGAAAGCTATCTTCCATGACTTACAAACAATCAATGTATTAAAAGACTGAGTGTAAATTCATGGAGTTATTTAATCACCTTAAATGACAATTCCATCAAAATAGAGAAATCTCAAACCATATCCTCGCCACCTATCAAACATACATCGACATAGTCAACAAAAAATTAATACATCAAATACAGCTAATATAGGAATAAATATTAAAATCAAATTGAAAACAAAATCGTGCACAAGAAACCTGGAAAAGCATTCATTGTTGGTGCGAGGGCGACCTCGCTTGTTGAGTTGTTCAAATTGAAACGGTTCATCATCATCTATCGAGATATTCAAGTCAGTTTCCAATCTTGCATTTTGTTGTCTTGTTTTTATTCTCTTTTTGGGGCTTAGGAAACTCTTCTTCCTCTTCAAAGACAACTCAAAAGCACCCAATCCACACGTGAATTCATAATCCATAATATGAAGATTGTTGGTGTCATCCAACAATTTTTTAACTAAAGCAATCAACTGTTCAATCTTGGCCAAAGTAGCAGGAGGACTGTTTTGAACCAGGTCTAAGTAGCCAAATAACTCCTCCTTGGCCATCTCAATTTTTTCAACATTTACATCAACATTGTGACTATCCATGGCAGTTGTGTTTGCATCTTCAGGAAGATCAAATATTTCCTCTATATTTATCTCAGGAGGGTCATTGTATGACTCAGTTTGGCTTTGATGATTTTGTAATTGGTTTGAAGCCATTGAACAGAAACACAAACAACCCACCTTTATGGCATGCTTGCATATGTTGCCACAAATAGACCATGGGCAATCACAAGTTATAAAATTTGTATAATGACAAGTGACAAGATATTTCTTATTAACTTTAGATTGAATCCTCACCTAAAAAGCATGAGACATTTGCGAATGAGGGTTGCAATCACTATCTGGAATTCTTTTTGTTTTTTCCATTGATGATTCCAACTGTTTCTCTTTCTTGTAATTTGATCCAGGTGGATATTGGTGGCGACCTGCCTATTCCACTTGGGCCCCCACCATTGTCTCTTCCATTTTTTCAGTTTTGGCATAAATTACTATTTTTAGCAGTTTTTCGGGTCCTGAACTTCCGGAGCCGTTTTGAGGCCCTAACCAACGTTTTCTGGGCATCGCGCTTGCAGAGAATATCATTCCGTCCAGAATGATATTCGTGGCGAAATTTTTATTCCTCGGATAGAGCTTTCTAATGATGTATCATGTGCGTCAAACGGAGATAGTATGCCAAAGTTACGTCCCTGGGAAGTTGAAACACCAATTTACCCAAACGGGGCCCATAGTTTTGGCGCTTCATCTCCTAGGGTTAGGTTTTTGGATGTTTAGGGTTCTCCACTGTTTATCAATAATAAATAGGCCCTCGAGCCTCATTGTAACTCAGTTCAGAGGCCTGTAGTCGCCACATCTCTTCTCAGAGATAGCTACTAGCGCCCTAGCTAGTTTTAATTCCATTCTGTCTGTAAGCAAATTTTAGTTCTTTGATAGTAATGAAATGAAGTGTTATTTCCACTGCATCTCTGTATTTATGGTTATATGTTTATTCTGTTGTGTTCCTACATAAATTCGGATGAGTGGTATCAGAGCGGTCTACTTTTTCTCGATCCTTCTTTGCATGTCCCCAACGAGGTCGGGGTATAAGGAGCTAGGGCTTGATCTGGTGGAACCTTTGCAAGATCAGCCTCGCAAACCTCGACGGATGCCCATGGGGGACGAAAAGAAAGATGAGAGAGAAGGAGATCCTATCAAAATATTGCTCGATGAGGCCCTTGAAAAACAAAGGAACGCGATGATGGATAACTTTGCTCAGATCCTTCAACGGCTGCCCACCGGCGGTGCATCTGCATCCAGTAGCCACTCTGGAGGTGCAACTCCTTTTAAGGTACAAGTAAATTTTGACATTCCCATATTTGAGGGTCAAATAGACGCAGATGCCATAGATAGATGGTTGAATCTATTAGAAGGATATTTCTCTGTTCATGACTTTTCAGACCGGGAGAAGATTATTTTTGCACTCCTCAAAGCTACCCCCATGTTAAGGACTGGTGGGAAACCTACTGTGAGAACAAGGACCAGACAGAACCCTCTCTGTTCTCGGCCGTACCAACTTGGAATTATTTCCGAGACGCCGTCAAGGAACAGTACTATCCCGTGGGGAGCTGTGAGGACAAGTACATACAATGGACCACGCTGCGACAACAAAGGGATCAAGATGTGCATGAGCTGACGAATCTGTTCCATACCCTGCGCACAAAGTTGGGTATCAAAGATTCAGAGAAACATCTGGTGCTAAAGTATCACAGCCGTCTGCACAAATACATTCAGGAGGAAATGGAGTTCCTTGACATCTCCTCGCTTGGTACGGCATACCGGTATGCTGCCAAGATTGAGCAGAAATTCAAGCAGAAGAAGCGAGATTTTGGATCTGCGAATCAAAAGCAAGGGAAAGGTGCTTCCAAACCGCAGAACAAAGGACCGAGCCAAGGCATGGCGGCTAAAGACAACTCATCGAAGCCACAAGAAAAGAACAGCACCGCAAAGCCAAAGAAGGACACGGGAAAGTGGTGCGAGTTCCATAAGAGCTCCACTCACAACACAAGTGAGTGTCGGGCCAAGCAGTCGCTAGTGGCCGAGATGAGGGCTTCTGAGTCAGATGCATGCTCCGACTCCGAATCAGAACCTGAAAAGGGGAATGAAAAAGGGAAACAGATTATTGATGCGGAGCCCAACGCCACTGTTGCCACTACAAAGGTCCAGAAGGAGGAACCGTAAGATCCAGAGGAGGAGGAACGTCTCTTCCACTCCCAGATGTGGGTAAAGGGCTCCCCTGTACAGTTCATTGTCGACAATGGGAGCCAAAAGAACTTCATTTCAGCAGACGCCGTGAAGCGGTTGGGCTTGCCGACCACAGCTCACCCACATCCATACACCATCGGGTGGCTTCACCAAGGACGAGATCTCCGCGCCAGCCGGCAGTGTCGCCTTCCCTATAGCATCAGGCCCTTCACGGATGAGGTATTATGTGACGTTGCTCCTATTGATGTTTCTGATGTATTATTAGGACAACCATACTCATGGAAGCGTCATGCTGTGTATGAGTCTCGACCTCATGCTATTATTACTTTGTGTTACTTGGGAAATAAGTTGTACGTGATACCGCAGGGTACCACCTCTTGCGTCATCTCTTCGTTATCGCAAAACAACAAATAAGCTCAATTCCCAAACCAGGAAATTCGTCTTCCTGATGATCCGCCCCCAGGGCAAGAAGAAGACTGTGGCCACGACCTCCAGACAGGGCTCCTCTGCACGACAACAACAAATGGATAAGGTTGTGGAGGAGTACGGGGACATCTTCACCTCACCCACAGGATTTCCTCTGCAAACAATGTTACCGATGAAATAGGTAACCACAATGTTACCTACTTTTTTTTGGTAGCATAAAAAGCACCCGATTTTGAAAAGTGGTGATGTAGAATCACCATTTTTTTTTTTTGCACATTTTTGACACTCTAATATTTTTATTTATGAAGTATGAATATTTTTTTTAAAATGTTAGTGATTTCCATGCTAATTTTGAAATGTGTTGATGCAGCATCAATTTTTTTTTTTTTAGAGCGGTGATTTTCATGCTAATTTTGAAACGTATTGATGCTGCATCAACCTTTTTTTTTAGAGTGGTGATTTTCATGTTCGTAATAAAACACAAAACTTAGATAAAATATATATATATATATATATAAACAATAAAAAAACCAATAAAAATGTAAAAAAAAACAAAAATATTTGAAAATTATATCAAAAGAAATGACAAAAAAAAAAAAAAACACAAAATTTAAAGAAAAACAAAAATTGACCAAAAAAAACATCAAAAACATTTTCTAAATTATTAAAAAAAAACCATATAATATATATATATATATATATATATATATATATATATATATATATATATATATATATATATATATATATATATATATAGATAAAGATTAAAAATAATTAAAATTACAAAATTAAAATTTAGATTAAAAAAAAAAATTAAATTTAAAAATTTAAATTAAAAATAATAATAATAATAAGAAAAAAATTACAAATTTTAAAATTAAAAAAAAAACAATTAAAATTCAAAAAAAAAATTAAAATAAAAAAAACTATCATTAAAAAACAAAAAAAAATGAAAAAAACCACGTGCAAATAATTAATAAACAAATATACATAAATTTAGTGTTTTTTTTTTTTAATGAAGCAATTTATAGAATTTAATCTATAATATTAAATATAAAGGAAAAATTAAACAAATTGAATTTAAAATTAAAAAATTGAATAAAAATAATAATTTTAAATCTTTTGAAATTTAAAAAAAAATTAAAAAAATAAAAATAAAAATCAAATCAAATAATATATATATATATATATATATATATATATATATATATATATATATATATATATTAAAAATTTAAAAAAAAAAATTGAAAAAAATAAAAACAAAACAAATTTTATTTTAAATAAAAAATTAAATTATAAAAAAAAAATCAATTAAAAAAAAAAAATTTAAAAAAATCATCGGGGCTGGCGGTTGGTGGTGGTGGTGGCGGCGGGCCACCCCCGTGGCGCCTCCCGGCCGGCCGGCATACTATATTTGTGGCGAAAGTTGTAGTCCTCAGATAGAGCTTTCTAATGATGTATCATGTGCGTCAAACGAAGATAGTATGCCAAAGTTACGTCCCTAGGAGGTTGAAACACCAATTTACCCAAACGGGGCCCATATTTTTGGCGCTTCATCTCCTAGGGTTAGGTTTTTGGATGTTTAGGGTTCTCCACTGTTTATCAATAATAAATAGGCCCTCGAGCCTCATTGTAACTTAGTTCAGAGGCCTGTAGCCGCCACATCTCTTCTCAGAGATAGCTACTAGCGCCCTAGCTAGTTTTATTTCCATTCTGTCTGTAAGCAAATTTCAGTTCTTTGATAGTAATGAAATGAAGTGTTATTTCCATTGCATCTCTGTATTTATGGTTATATGTTTATTCTGTTGCGTTCCTGCATAAATTCGGATCATAATTAATTAAAAATCCTTCATTTTTTAGAATTTCCTTAAACCGATAACAGGGTTCAACATTTGTTATAAGAACATATATCAACCAATCCATCCTACGAGAACATTTCTTTCTTCTATCAGATAGAAAGTTTGTCTTTAGGTAACAGTGATATGATTCCACAACATTGTTTGTCTCCTGATTTTCATGGGGAAAATCCTGACAACCTTTGACTCACATCCCTAATTGCATAAAATTTGGGTTAATGAAGATATTTCATCCATGTTTCAAACCAAAAAGAGAAATGTAACTTAAGAGCTTTTCAACTTACAAAACTGGTCACCAACAACCCAATTCTTATGGAAATAGTCTAGGAACTTTTCCTCATTAGCAAATTTGTTGAAGAAAGCATTAATTCCATTGCTCACTTCAACATTGGAAGAATAATTCATAATTAACCCAAATCACTAAACATTTATTTTGCTATTTCTGGATTACTAGCCAATCGATTCACATTTTTTAGTCATGCTCGACATACGTGCCAAACACACAAGATAACATTGCACCTTGTGACCACGTTTAATTAATTTCAAGCATGTTATTTTTGTAATAAATAAAATTTGTATTGTAAAATAAGAATACTGAATTTACCTTAAAGCACCAATTTCAGTCAATGCATCATCAACCATGAAATCATTAACTTTCCAACTATGATCAACTTGGTGACACCTACGCATGAGCTGCTCCAAACATAGCGAAATGCCCTGTGATGTATTACGTGATGCCACCACCCATGCCACTGGCACCCCACTTTGTTGGTGATCAAACACGATGAGTGTGTACAATTGATAATATTACATTCAAAATACATAGATCATCAACTTCAGATCATCAATCATTATTAATCAAGTTATTGTTCTAGATCAATCATTCTTAATACACTAACCCCATACTTATTCGTGTTGAATGTTGAATCCATGGCTATTAGGCTATTATTCGATAGCTTCACCATGGTCTCCAACATCCACTTCATCTGAGTTCCAACTATAAAAGCGACATCTCCACCATTGGGCATTTTATAAAAGGAAAAATCATTTGGGTGTTTCATATACCAAAGGTTCACAATCATTTCATCCTTCTTATGCAACTGATAATTTCATTTTAGTAGATGATTATATATGTTAACAACATATTTCCTACACAACAAAAATCCCTATGTCGAGCTGCAACATCCATGTCAATATATTTTTTAACATGCATTTTGCAAATAGAGTCAACTGGCACATCCAAGAAGAAACAACTCTCTACATAGGAAACCATGTCCCTTGAAAACTTTGGTTGATGTAGCACCCTAGCAGGACCCAAGGTGTCATGTTGGCCATGACAAGGCGATCCTTGGCTATCTACATGCTCATACATGTTATATGTTATTATCGTAACCTGAAGGATTTGAACCATAATTTTTACAATGAAATGGCATTGGCATCTCTTCTTTTTCACAAATGAGTATTTTCGCTTCACTTCATCTTGTCCCCTTCTGTCATTCGGGCCATATGAACAAACATAGCTGCATAAAAAAGTTTGAAAACTCAATACATATGATTCCATGAAAACTGTTTGAGCACTATTAATACCAACATATATACGTAGGATTTATAAAAAAAATTACACTTCATATAGCAAGAAATTAGTAGGCCTTGAGCCTGGGCGTTTGTTTTGTACCCAGGTGAAAGAACATGGAGCATCTGGGTTCATTTCCTCTCCTTTAATAAAGTCTTCAATTCTAATTGAAGGGATTTTTGCAATCCGATCTAAGGAGTCCATGTGTTTTCCTTGTACAAGAGACCAATCTAAATTCAAATTAGAGAAGATGAGGTTTTCTTTAGGGTTTTGCACCGAAAGGCCAATTATTGACTCCCATTTCACTTGCTTCACCATTTTTAAGTGAGTATCTATTTAAGCGAGTTGCCGCAATGGTTGACCTACGAGTTGGAATAATGGTTATCCACATAGTCTCCCTTAGAAAACAAATTAAATGGGTTGTGGTAAAAAAATTAAATGAGTTGTAGTAAACAAATTAAATGGGTTGTGGTAAACAAATTATTTGGGGATTCTCACTTTAAAATACACAGACATCTAGTTAAAAAATAGACATTCACTAAACAAAACAGATCGGTTTTTAGTAGTGGTCGAACGAGGGCTTTCATTCCGTCGAGATTTGTAACAAAAAGAACATTTAAACCAAACAGGGACATTTAGCTAAACAAATACTCGCTTAAAAAAACAAAAAAACCGACACCATAGACCCGGTCTTCGTCGAGTGAGTAACTCCTCTGATTTTTTTGTCATTCAATCACACAGGTGTGTAGTTTTTTTGTCGTTCAATCACACTGGTGTGTAACAGGGGATGACATGTTCCTTCGATTACAAGAGCTATACAGGGGAGGCTCGATTGATCATGGCATTGCGGCTCTAGCGTCTTCCCCTTGACTGGTTTGCAGAGACCAGTTCAGAGTGGGCTGAAGCGACTCGAGAAACACGAGAAAATTTTCGCATTTGCATTCATCGTTGCCCCATGTGTAGGTGAGAGGAAACAGAAACGGTGACTGGATCTTAAACAAGCTCTTTCAAGCGGTAATTTCATGGTACAGAGAGAGACAAAGACAAGAAGGGGCGTGGGGCCCGCGTTCGCCGAAGAGATTCGCCAGAAGCGTAAAACCCAAAAAACATTCCGTTGAATAATTAGCTTACTCCATTTACCAAACCCAAATCCTATCATTAGAGTAATACCGTCAACGGTCTGAGCTCGTACGTCTGTATAAAGTGTAAATAGACAGTGTAAATAGACATGAAACTGAGCGCCAGAAATATTATGAGACCAACAAATGAAACAACTAGAGCACCAACTCTGTGGTGGCAGAACCGACCATCTATACAGCAGAGCTTTCCCCACTGGGTGTGAGAATTTCCCTTGTACCCAACGTAAGCAATGGCGGTCGCTGCAGAGATGCCTGCCGATACCAGCACCACCATCACCTGCACACAATTATGAAATTCAATTCGATATTTGAACATTTATAATGCAACTTTCATATCATCTAGCAAAGAAAAAGAAAAATGCATTACCAAATCGGTGACAGTGAGAGAAGACCAATGAAAAGAGTGTGTATCCACAGGCAACTGCATTCGTCACTACAAAGAACCTGCAAAACAATATATCATAATGAAGATCTCAAAATATAACAACTTAGAAATCTAAATATTTAATAATAATAATTGTAGTGTACTTGAAATGATTTTTTAAAAATTAATTTGTAAAATTGGAGTGTTTTAAAGATATTAAAACACTCAAATTACAATCATCTAGAATTATATGATGAAAGAAAAGTCATTTAGTATATTAATTAAGCCATTTAATATATTAATTAGAAAAGTATTTGCCAAAATAAAATTAAAATTAAAAATAATTATATTAAAATAGAAATAATTTTGAAATAATAATAAAAATAAAAATTAAATGTTATTATTTTGATTTTTATTAATTTTTATTGGATAGTTAAATAAATTTGATTTTATTTGATTTCCAGTTTTATGAGAATCTGTAATATTGACTATCTATCTATCCAAGTTGATTACAATCTATTTAAACAAGGAAATTAAATCAGTCTAATCCATCTAAACTTAAAATCTACCAAGTCAGAGTGAAATCAATTGCATCTCAAAAGATTTGGTTTTTCTGAACCCTTAGTACATCTTGAATTAAAAGAGGTTTATCACTAATAAAACCTAAATAATATATTTATAAAATTTCATAATATACTAATCTAAATTGATTTTAATTTTTCTCAAAATATATTTATTTTATGTCAAAAATTTAATAAAAAAAATTATTGTAACATTAACATAATAATAATAAAAAACCTAGAGGCTTCCCCTCAATGTAATTATTAAAAAAACACTATTTAATATTAATAATAATAATAAGTCATTCATGTGCATATTTATTAACTAAATTTCTTTGATATAACATGATCTAAACACACATATTAATTAGGTTTAATTGAAAGTGATAACTAGATTTCTTTAATATATCATAATCTAAACACATATATTAACTAGATTTATTTGGGAGTGATTAATCTATTAACTAGATTTATTTGGGAGTGATTAATCTTGCAAAGAAATTTTCTCCATATTTAATGATAAGCTCATGAAATAGAAAGAAAGATGTCCATTGCGGAGAAATGAAATATGCCTCTCTAAATACACATTCAAATGCTCTAACACACTTCCCTGCAGTAAAGTATAACTCTTTCCAAATTATGACTTATGGTCCCTGCTGGTCCCTTCTACTAGTTATTTTTTTTTATAATATATATGTATACTGATCCTTTCAAGGTTTCTTTTTAACCTATGAATTGCTCTGATATTCAAAGATTAAAAAACCAATAATCCTATAATATCAATATATATCTTATGCATCGCTCAGATATTCAAAGATTACAAAACTAATAATGCAATAATATCAATATATATGATTGAGGCAGCATTGAATGATTAATCAAACAATATATATCATTGAGGGAGCATTTAGTGATTAATCACACACAAGAAAATTGAAATTTTTTAATAAACCTAATATTTTGGAAGAATAAGATCTAAACAATATTTTAAAACCTGTATCTACATACTTATTTAACCCGTCTATCCTGCTACCACATACACGAAGCCAAGCGAATATTGGTATTTGGCAGGCCATGGCCCAACGATGGGAAGTATAACCGTCTGCTTGTTCGTTCCCATTACCATTGCGGCAGAAAACGTGGCACCGATTGCCAGCCGTCTCAAGATGAGATCCACCGCAAAGAAACTGCAAAGACCCCATTTTATTTTGAAAATAATCAAATTAATATATAAAATATTATTAATTTTAAAATAAATTATTTTTATTTTAAAAATAGTCAATTAAGTAAAATAAAAGCAAATAAATATCCATCAAAATTGACCCTCTACCGATAAATGAAGTGTCTAGTTTTGTTGAAGATCCGAGTGGATGCTTAGTATATGAACCCAAAAAAAACTATTGGACATTACTTCGAATCAGATTAAGCAGGGCCTTGTTTGTATATGAAACTTTGTTTAAAAAATTAAGGTTTTGATCACATTAAATTAAAGTTATTTTTTATAAATGTGAATAATTTTGATTTAAGGTGATAAAGGCTTTTAATAATTTGTTATTAATTTTAATATTATTGGTAAATTTTGATATTATCCTACTAAACTTATTTTGAAGATATTTATGTAAAATAAAAGAAATATAATAAATAAATAGATAAAATTGTTTTTTTTTTAGTTCATCTGATTCAAGCGTATTTGAACTTTGAATCGTATACTTGTACATAATATTTCATAACAAGGTGATTGTCAATTGAGCTACACTCCATGAGCTAAAATTATTTATTTTTTTAAATATGTGAAAAAAAAAAATTACTTCAACTAAAATTTTGATATAAATTTGCAAGAAATTAGATACAATATAATTATAAAAAAAATATATATTTTTGCTCAATTGTTATATATATATATATATATATATATATATATATATATATATATATATATATATATTAAAACTATATGTAAAGAAATCCAAAACAAATAAAATACAAATTCATCCATATATGCATTTTAAACCTTCATTTTTTAATTTTAAATGGAATATCAGAAATTTGATTCTTGCATGTGTCTCATACTCACATCTCATTTTTCTTTTCACTATTGGACATATATATATAATGCAGTTTAATATGTTTTTTGATATTAATTTATTGTTAGGTATTAAGATGTTGGTCAATATTTTTATCTACTAATTAGAAAACCATGAATGCATTATTAAGAAACCAAGTAATATTAGTAATTGATATTAATTCAAACTACGGAATAATGACTATAGAATTTATCTTGATAACTTAATAGAGATATATATAAATAAATTATGAGGGAGGTTGAAAGAATACCTCTAGCATAAAATTTAATTTAACCTAAAAGGCCATTGTCATGCCCCCATAGTCACCCACTTAACACACCCAGATGGGCCATCACTATAGGTTTGTGGTGCATCCTGACTCATTTCATCTCACCGATTTTCTCGATTTGAAACTATGTGATTCCATACTACACTTCACTTTTTATATTTCACGATTATTAAAATTCATAACTTTAACACTTAAGTATGTAGATAATAATTCCACACAATTATGCCTTAACATAACCAATATGCAAATTAAATGAATGAAAGTAATCTTATAGAATCAACAACCTAAGTTTCCTAACAGTTGTCAAATATTCAAATTTTTTACAATCAAGTGAACTTTGGTCTCGTATAGCAATTTAAAGTATAAGAGCAAACAATTCATACAAACCTATCACCAAATTTCCTATTTGATTTACTGTCATCTATCGCAACTTTGTCATAGACCAAAATTGCTTCACTTGATAGAAATAGTAAGTTCTCTCATATGCATGCAATGTATGAAGAGTTAAGGTAAGTGAAGGAAATAAAGTTAAGTCTAATATTAGAAGTCAAGTGAATCAAAGTTAAAAAGTTAATGCCTTGTCAAGAAAAGCTAACTGAAGGAAAGAAAATTGAAAATTTATGTTAAAGTGAAGTTAGAAAACTTTAGTTAAAGTGTAAGTCATAGTTTGCATGAGGAAAAGAAAGTTACAGTTTACATGATTCCATATTTAGAAATTTTAGTGCTTATATACTCATGGTTAGGTCATTGTAATGTTAAGTAAGAAGAGATAATAGCAACAACTTGGTGGATGTATATGAGAGAATAATTAATCAATAGAACTTTATTTAAGCATAATCTTGTGTACTTATTTGTCTTGTGTTTGCGTGTTTATCTTTCATCTAAATGACAAGTGGTATCAAAGAAAGGTTTAGCAAGGTTTAAAAGAACCAAAGGAGTTAAGAAGGTCATGAGCTAGTTCCTCTAAGAGCCTTGGCTATTGTGAGTAGTGTGAAAATCAAAGTTTGCATCCATTGGTCTATAAGTAAAAACTAGAGCTCGTTGAGAGTTTGTAAACACAACTACTTAAAGATTAGGGTGAGTAGCCTATACAACCACCACCATATTAAGAGGAAAGAGCCACCACCACTGACCAAAGAAGGATTCTCCACCGTAAGTTGTAGCCATGAGCCTCCATAAGAATCTGCATAGAAGAGCTTAGCAAAGTTGTTAGTAGTTGTTGGGAGCCACCATTAAAGTGAAGGTTAAAATGTTTAGTTTTAAATATAATCAAGTGTATGTGATGTTCATTTCTAGAACGCTGACACAATAAGGAAAGTAGTTAGAAGATAAAAGAAAGACGACAGTGATGGGTCACAAAGTAAGACTGAAGCAAATCGAGAAAATAAATCGAAAGGAAGAGCCAAGTAATTTTTAATATCTCATAGAGGTTCTTGCCACAGTTGAGGCATCTAAAATACAAGTAGATGAAGTAGAAAAATTCTAGGATGAATGGATCAAGATAAATACAATAACACTTTCAAAATTTACTGGTAAAAATTTTAATTTTTGGCAACTTTCAAAATGAAAAATTTTCTTCGATGTAAAGACTCTAATAACCTATATGATGAAGTATGTGATACCTTAGTTTTGGATCTTATAAAACATGCATTGGATGGGAAGTCCTTGTGCAAGGTAGAAAAAGCTACAATTTCGTAAGAAGCATGGAAGACCCTGGAAGTAAAATTTGGTATAAAGGAAATTGACATAAAGAAACAAATTATGTCATAGTATGTTGAAGAATCAATAGAAAGTCAACTACAAGTCTGAGAGTAAATTAACAAGACTCTAGGAGGAAAACGAAGCTTGGATAATCCCACTCAAATTTGGATGATGGTCATAAAGAATATAAAAGTGAAACCCATCATACATACATGCATATGGATGAAGAAGACACATAAAACATTACAGTGTGAGAATTTGAATACGCTACGTATGAAGTAGAGTAAGAGCATATATAAACTCGAGAACCCCACTGTAACATGGATGGTGAAGATGATGGTGAATCTTACTATCACGGGACACATGTGGATGGTGGCTGAAAAGTGATTTACGAATTGGTCAAATCCAACAATAGACCTTGTTGATGATGGTGAAGCTTCCAATAAAGAAGTGAATAACATGTGTGATCTGGTTGGTATGATTGTAGTTGATGATGACCTCTTTCCAACGGAGTTTGAGGACTTCAATTTTGATAATAACAAAGATAATTTTTAATTTCAAGTAATGGTTTGTAGAGATGAATTTTCATCTCTCGTGAATCCAACAACAAATGATGAATTTGGTGAAGTTGAAATTGTTAATGAGCACATGTATGTTCAGATATCTCACCAAAAAGTGGATGAAAATTATGTTGATGAAATTTGTGGTCTCTTTTTCAAAACAAAGAATGATTGTGGAAATATGGAAAATTCCATCTTTGATGAACAATTAAAGGTTGAAGCTACCAATGTAGTAGCAATTTGTAACAACCGTGCTAAAAAATCCATGTAAAAGTTAATAAATGTGAAATAATAACTTGAACATGGGTCACGTATTCCAAGCTGAATATTGGGGTAAAATATCCTAATGGGTGTTCATTTCGGTTTATTAATGGCTATGGAAATTGGCAAAGGTAATGACAAAGGCTTTGGAAAGGAATGAGAGATTATTGGCATTTTATTTATGGGTATTATGTTCTTTCCATGACTAGCCCCACGCGCTGTATGTTGCGCCGAGCGCAGCAAGGGGGTCACAGGGGGGGCGAAATTTTGTTGTGTGGACCCACTCATAGGCAAATCGAGCCATGTTTTGTGCATGATTTTGCACATGGTTTTGGGGTACGATGGTTTTCGGCCCTTGGTATTTTGTAGATCTGGTCAAGGGAACTATGGTTATGTTCTAATCCAGGGTTAATGGATTAGGGTCTATGTATGCTTCAACATGTATATATATGTGTTGTAACACTAAAAGGAACATAATGAAAAATCAATATGGTCGTCCCGATTTGGGATCCAAGGGAAAATCTCTGTGTTTATCTGTGTTATGTTTTATGCTCTCGCTATTGTTTATTTTCTGTTATAAGATTCGTGTGTAGATAATTTATATTCAGGGTTAAGACCTACATTTGGTATCAGAGCAGTTTCGGCTTCAAGGGGATGCCTTTTCTACTGAGGGTTTTTTGCTCGGGCCTGAGGTAGACCCTGTTCAGTGGGAGATCTACGGGATCGATTCTTGTGGTGAAAGAAGATGGTGAGCGGCGGAAAGATAGAGATCGAGAAATTTAATGGTCAGAGTTTTGAGTTGTGGAAGCTCAATATGGAGGATCTGCTGGTGGATAAAGATTAGTGGATCGTGGTAGATCTAGGTACTAAACCAACGGCAATGTCAGATGAAGACTGGAAGAAACAGGATCGGAAGGCTAAGAGCACAATACAATTGTGTGTCTCAGATTCAGTATTGTTGAATGTATCTGGGGAAGCTACGATGAAGAATTTGTGGGAAAAACTTGGGAATTTGTACCAATATAAGTCTCTAGTGAATAATTTGTTCCTGCGGAAAAAGATGTATAACCTGAGGATGAAGGATGGAGACTCGGTGACAGAGCATATCAACGCCTTCAATATTGTGGTAAGTCAGTTGTCATATGTTGATATTAAAATCTCAAATGAAGATAAGTGCATCAGTTTGTTGTGTTCTCTACCAGACTCGTGGGACAGTTTGGTTATTGCAATAGGTAGCAATACAACTACCTTGAATTTTGATGACATTGTCTCAGCCTTGCTGTCGGAGGAAATGAGACTGAGAAATATGGAGGGTCAGAATGGAGATGCCTTATCTGTACGAGGAAGGTCCCAGAACAGAAACAAGAATAAGGTTTCGAGTGGGAGATCTAAATCTAGAGGGAGATCTAAATCTCCTGGAAAGTTTGTAAAGGTGTGCTGGAAATGCGAAAAGGAAGGACACTACAAAAATGAATGCAGATCTAAAGCTCCTGAGAAAGGAAAGGGATCTGATGAAGCTCCTTCTGCAGAGGCAAAAACCACCTCGGATGAAGGTGGGGATGTGTATTTGGCTTCTTCTTCAAATACACATGTAGATCATGAGTCATGGTTGATTGACTCGGGTGCATCCTTTCACTTCACTCCCCATAGGGAGTGGTTCTGCGAGTATGATAAATATGATGGCGGCGATGTATTCCTAGGGGATGATAGGAAGGCCAGAATCATCGGACGTGGAAAGGTCAAGCTAAAGCTACAAGGTGGAAGGATTAGAATACTTCCTGGTGTTTTGCATATTATTGCATTGGCCAGAAATCTGATTTCTGTAAGCAAGATGGATGATGCAGGTGTAAAAACAGTGTTTGAGAAAGATGCTTGCAAGATGGTTCAGGAAGCATTGGTATTAATGCGGGGATTTTGGACAGGAACTATGTACAAGCTACAAGGTAGCACTATTATTGATGGGTGTAATAGTTCTCTGGTTCCTGAAAGTGAAGCAGAAAGCCTAGCTGTCTTTGGAGAAAATACCATGCTATGGCATCAAAGGCTTGGACATATTGGAGAGAAGGACCTTCAGATACTGCATAGAAATGGTATGGTAGAAGGTATGTCTAATTTTTATCTGGATTTCGATTTCTGTGAACATTGTGTATATGGGAAGTAGAATCGGGTGAGTTTTCCTTCTGGTGCTAAGAGGGTGAATAAGATATTAGAACTTTTGCATAGTGATGTGTTTGGACCTGTGTCAGTTCCATCACTGGGAAAGTCTGTGTACTATGTGTCATTCATAGATGACTTCTCAAGGAATACATGGATATATTTCTTGAGGAAGAAATCTGAAGTCTTTGACATATTTAAAGAATTTAAGGCTCTGGTGGAAAACCAGACAGAGAAGAAGATAAAGGCGTTGAGGACAGATAATGGTGGGGAGTTCTGCAAGAAGGAATTTGAAGAGTTCTGTAAGAAGTGTGGTATAGCACGACAGAAGACTACTCCATACACACCTCAGAAAAATGGAGTTGCAAAAATAATGAATAGAACACTGATGGAAAAGGAAAGAAGCATGCTCAATGGTACCAGGTTAGGACAAGAATTCTGGGCAGAGGCAGTGGAGACTGCATGTTACTTAGTTAACAGATCACCTTCATCAGCGTTGGAGGATAAGACCCCACATGAGGTATGGACTGGTAAGAAACCCTCTCCTTCACATCTAAGGGTATTTGGATGTGATGCATATGTACATGTTCCAAAGGAGAAAAGGACCAAGTTGGATAATAAATCTGAAAGGTGCATCTTTATTGGGTATAAGGATGGTTTAAAGGGTTACAAGCTTTGGAACCCGTAAACAAGGAAGGTTGTGTACAACCGAGATGTGGTGTTTAGAGAGGTGAAATATGTTGTTAAACATGAAATCATACCAAAGGAACCTGAGAAGATAGAGTTTGAGCTAAAGGAGTATGAATCAGAATCTACAACAGAAGAAGATTCAGAAGAGGAAGAGCCAAAAACCCCAGCTTTGAGAAGATCAGTTCGGGAAATAAGGCAACTAGAAAGGTATAGTCCATCTGCTTTCTGTTCAGGTTTTTCCTTAACTATAACTGATGATGATCCCAAAAATGTCAGGGAGGCAGTAGATTCAGAGGATGGAAAAATCTGGAAGGAGGCCATGGTTGATGAAATGGCATCCTTGCATAAAAATGAGGCATGGGATTTGGTGGAGTTGCCGGCTGGAAGGAAGCCCATCAGGAGTAAATGGGTGTTTAAGAAGAAGATGAATGTAGAAGGCAAGGTGGATAAATACAAAGCTCAGTTGGTAGAAAAAGGTTATTCCCAGGTGCCAAGAATTGATTTTGGTAATATTTTTTCTCCCGTTGCCAAAGTTACTTCTATTATATTACTTTTATCTATTGCTGATGCATTTGATTTTGAGGTAGAACAGATGGATGTGAAGACATTATTTCTTCAGGGGGATCTGGAAGAGGATATCTACATGAAACAATCTGAAGGCTTTATGGTGAAGGGGAATAAAGAACTGGTATGTAGGTTAAAGAAGTCTTCAGATGGGGTTAAAATAGTCACGAAGGATGTGGTATCAGAAATTTGATACCTATATACGGGGACTTGGCTTCACTAGAAGAAAGGAGGATCATTGTGTTTATTTTGAATTAATTGGTGGCCGTGTTATTTATTTGGTCTTGCATGTGGATGATGTGTTGTTGATTGGAAATGAAAAAGAAATTATCCAAGATTTGAAGACCCAACTGTTCTCCAAATTTTACATGAAGGATCTTGGTGCTGCAAACTATATTTTGGGCATGGAAATTAAGAGAGATCGGGGAAAGAGGAAGCTCTAGTTAAACCAGAGGAAGTATGTCGAGACTATATTGCAGAGGTTCAATATGCAGGATAGTAAACCGGTGAATGTTCCTATTCCAGTAGGTGTAAAGCTATCTGCTAAACAATGTCCCAAGACACAAGAAGAAGAGGAGGATATGTCCCATGTTCCATATGCAAGTGTAGTGGGTAGCCTGATCTATGCAATGGTCTGTACTAGACCAGCAATTGCACATGCAGTGGGAGTATTGAGCAGGTTTATGTCAAACCCAGGGAAGGAGCATTGGATAGTAGTGAAGCAGGTTTTCAGATATTTACGTGGCACTAGTGATTATGGCTTGTGCTACCAGGGAAGACCAAGATTGGAAAGAATGTTGGACATTCGTGGTTTTGTTGATGCAGACTGGGCTGGAGATCTGGACCAAAGAAGATCTACAAGTGGGTATGTGTTTAGCCTATTTGGAGGTGCAGTCAGTTGGATGAGTAAAAGACAGTCTGTAGTGGCACTTTCAACTACAAAGGCAGAATACATAGCAGCCACTCATGCAAGTAAGGAAGCAGTTTGGTTGCAGATATTGTGTTCAAGTATGGGGTTGGTACATAAAGCTATAAGGATAGACTCTGATAGCCAAAGTGCAATTTTCTTGGCTAAGAACCCTGCTTATCATTCAAAAACAAAGAAAATTGATGTTCAATATCACTTTGTAGAGATATGGTTGAGGCTAAAAGGGTGTTGCTGGTAAAAGTGGACACCTTGAAGAATGTTTCAGATGCATTGACGAAGTCTGTGAGCACTTAGAAGTTCTCTTGGTGTAAAGAAACAATGGGTGTTGAAGAATTGGCCCAATGACTAAGCTCTCCTGTGGCCCCTTGTGGAAAGAAAACAACAAGTGGGAGAATGTTGGGTATGTGTTATATTCTTTCCAGGACTAGCCCCACGCGATGTACGTTGCACCGGGCGCAGTAGGGGGGTCACAGAGGGGGTGGAATTTTGGTCTGTGGATCCACTCATAGGCGGACCCACCCATGTTTTGTGCATGATTTGCACATGTTTTTGGGGTACGATGGTTTTTGGCCCCTGGTATTTTGTAGATCTGGTCAAGGGAACTACGGTTATGTTCTAATCCAGGGTTAATGGATTGGGGTTTATGTATACTTCGGCATGTATATATATGTGTTGTAACACTAAAAGGAACATAATGAAAAATCAAGCTGGTCTTCCCGATTTGGGATCCAGGCGAAAATCTCTGTGTTTATCTGTGTTATGTTTTATGCTCTCACTATTGTTTATTTTCTGTTATAATATTCGTGTGTAGATAATTTCTGTTCAGGGTTAAGACCTACATTATTTATGAAAATAATGGAAAATAGGAGAAAAGCAGGGTGAAAGATAATGGGTTGCATGTGAGGAGAAAAATGAAGGAAAATAATGGGAAAATGAATAAATTGGAGGCACGTTTGATAAAAAGGCTTTTGAGGATCAGTTGGTGTCTTTTTCACAGACTTTTGTGATTTCAGTTTTAGAGCTCTCATTCTATTCTTTCTCTCTCATACTCTTGGACACTTAGAGCTTTCTTGGAGCACTTTTGGAGGAGGATGGCATACTTGGGATTTGGATAAATAAGGAAAAGGAAAAGAAGAAAAGCGTAGGAGGACAATGAGATCAACAACTATAATGGTTTTTTCTTGCAGGTACTGAGTTACATGTATGGTTCTCTTTCTAGTTTTTGCATGCATGGCATATGCATTTGGTTATTTGGTTATGATATTTCATTTGTATGGAGTATTGCCTTGATTAACAATCATTTTTCCTAGCCTTACCATTTCTTGGATAGCCATGGTTTTGTGGGTTTTTTTTTTTTTTTTTTTCTGATTTGTTTTCTTGTGCCTTTTATTGTGGGTTGAGTTATTAGTTCCTAGAAGCCTTGGTTAGTTAAATGCTCTGGAAGCCCTGTAACATGTTAGGTTGAGTTACTATTCCTCGAATCCTTGGTTGGAAAAATACTCTCGAAGCCCTATTTGGAAAAACTCTCTAGAAGCCCGACAACAGTTGTGGGTTGAGTTACTAGTCTTGGAATCCCTGGCTAGAAAAAGCACTCTGAAGCCTTAGAAATCTTGGGTAAAGACCAATATGGTGATGGCTAGTGATGTTTGATCGTGAGGTGGAATCACTAGTTGAGGGTTGAGGTGGTTTGGCCTATAGAAGCCCTATTTTGGTTTTGATTGATTTTTTTTTATGAGATCCCACATTCTGCTCGGAATTTGGCACAGAGGCGACTAGCTGAAAGAAATATTTGGTTCAACCTAGTCTATGGTCAAGTGGTTCGTGGATGTCCCATGCCTTGTCGCCCTATGCAATCATCAATAAGTTCTATTTATCCTTGGTATTTTATGGGTAAATATACTTGTTTATATGTGTCTTGTATGGATGTTATATCCTTAATATTTATGTTGGTTATATGTTGGTTATGAGTGACTTTTATGACATTGATAATGTATGGCTCTCATCATGTTTTGGCTAATAATTGAATGTATAATGACTATATGTCTTAATAGATGGTAATGTTGTTATTGTGATGAGGCATCAATGCTTCTTAGCGATTCTCAGATAAGTGAGAAACCCTTATGCTCAGGTATGTTTTTTTAACCTATATAATGCATGTTTGTGACATGTTTGACGAAATTACTGTCATGGCTAGTAGGGGTACAAACAAGTCATTTTTCAATTATTTACACTTGTATCATTTTTTTGATGTTATTTTTCATTTATGGAAGTTTTATGGAGTTCTGGGCAGTGCCCTGAGTCCTAGCCTTGAAAAAGTGGCTCTGAATCTAAAGTCGTTGGCACAGGACTACCTCGAAAAGTCCCTAGTTTTAGGTATTACTTGCTGTGGGAGTGAATATAGGTTCTCAGTCGCATGCATTCCCATATCAAGGGAGCATTTTAGGCTTTTATGTGGTAAAATATCATTTTGTCTCAGGGGTTGGTCACATGAATGGGTTGGATGGCTCCTGGGGTAATGTTGCATGTGTAGAAGGTCAGTTTGGTTCTATTCCATCGGTTCCACTTCCTTAACTGATATATAGGAAGTTGAATCATATCATAGTACATATTCATCACATTTTTACCCTATTTGGTCTGTTACATGGGTAGATGTGGGAGGAGGGTATTACAAAGTGGTATCAGAGCATGTATTCTTTCTCCTTGGGTGATGTTTGGTTTTCATTCCCCTTGGATGGATGTGTTGTGGTATGCACATGTAGGTTGAATATAGGTCCTTGTTCTTGTGATATATGTGCTTGGTGTGTATGCATGGGATTGGTCATGATTGTAGTGGTGTCTCCATGTGAAATTTGATGGTGTCGTTGTTGAATGTATTTTTTGTGAGTGTATTTCGGTTGTGCATCGTGTGTGTCATTATTTATATGTTTTTATGCATAATTTAACTACATGATGGTCATTGTGAATGAAGTCATGGTATGTGGTAAGAATAGTCATGCATTAATAATTGTATAATGGTTGAAAATATGCTTATATGTTGATCTGATTATGTTTGTGTGTGTGTGTGTGTGTGTGTGTGATCCTCGAAATATACTAAGGTACACTAGTTTGTTTATGATATGGTTTAGCTACCATAATGTACCTTGTGGGAAGAAGATATGAAATATGGCTAGTAAGATGGTGGACTATAAAGATTCTCCTATGAATCATATGAGCAACGTGGTGTTGGGAAACCTTATGACTTAGCAGAGACATTGAGGATTTTGAAGGAGGAAATAACGAGTTGCAAAGAAGATGACAGAATAATGTAGGCACAAGAGAAACAAGAAGAAGTCAATGTATTAATTCTTCAGAGTTTGTCATAATTGTAGAGACAGGGACCACTTTTGATCAACTATGGATAGGAGGATATGACTAATGGGGCCTATGGAAGTAGTTCCCATAGAGGGAACAGGTTAGATATATATGACATGATCAGGGATGGAAAGTTCTTGGATACTACAGAAAAGAGGAGTGATGGAAACAGGTACTATTCTAGTTCCGATTTTGATAGGTATCATGGTCATCATAATTATCATCCTTACATGAGTAATGATAGGGAATGTTTTCCGGATGTGTTCAAGAAAGCAAAGCCATCTACATTTGATGGGGAAATGAGGAAAACATGGGATGCAGAAGCATGGTTACTTGGAATGAATAAGTTCTTCAACTTGCATGATTACTCGAAGAACATGAAGGTAAAGATAGCTACATTCAGTCTTAATGGTAAAGCATATATTTGGTGGGAATATGTAAAGAACGTCAGAGATATTTATGAGGAGGATTTGACTTGGAGTGAATTTAAGAGACTATTAAGGAAGAAGTATCTATCAAAGAGGTACAATGATGATAGGGACAAAGAGTTTTATGAGCTAAATATGGGATATATGACTGATAAGGAGTAAACTAGCATACTTTTGGAGTTGTTGAGATATGTGTCTTGCCTCAAGGAGAAGAATGCCAATATTTAGAGATGCATCAGTCAGTTTTCAATAGAATTAAAAGACAAGATTGAGTTTGATGATCCTAGATAATTGGAGCAGGTCATCCAGAAGGTAAAGCATTGTTATGAGAAATCAAAGTGTAGATATGAGACTAAACCAGACTAGAAAGGTAATACAAGGAATAAATGGAAATAGGATAAGAAGTGATCAAGGCCTCAAGAAACAGGTAATAAAGAGAAAGCAACACCAAACAATAAGTTTAATGTATCTGAAAAAGGGCAGGGATTTCAGTTTAAGGAGCAGAACAAGGGTGCATGTTCGAATCTTATACAGTGTTGGACTTGTGGTAAAGATCATCATAGGAGATATCTTCCATAGCATTAGGGTCGTAGATCACATATCTCCAGTGCTCAAGTAGCATAGACAATGAGGGCTATTGGACAAAGTGTTCCTCAGATCTATGCAGTGTTGGATAACAAGAAGGAAGATCACCAAGTGTCTATTATCGAGATGGATGGTAAGCTTTGTGATCAATTTGTTTCCATTTTGATTAACCCTAGATCTAATTATAGTTATGTTAATCATAACCTAGTGGATAAGTTTGGTTTGAATAAATAAGAGTATGCATAATCTTGGTTAGTGCAGTTGGCTACAGGCACAAAAAAGCAAGTTCACCATTGCATAAGAGCTTCCGCATTTGAGTTGAATGGTATATCTACATACATACATTTGAATGTATTTTCATTGAGTTCATATAGCATGCTTTTGGGTATAGACTGGTTGTATCTCCATAGTACCAAAGTGGACTAATGTGAAATCTATTGAGTGCTTGGATGACAATGGAGAACAGAGAGTCTTGCAAGGTAATAAGAAGGTGATATCAGTTAGAATGGTGACAACTATGCATTCGAAGCGTAGTCACAGGAAAGGGTGTGTGCTATTTACAGTAGATATTTCTAGTGAAAAAGGTAAGGAAGTTGAGGATGTAGATGTCTTGAGAAAGTACACGGTTTTACAACAGTTTCAGGATGTATATCCTGCAAATATTTTAGAGTTGTCACCTCAAAGGGAAGTGGATTTTTCTATTGAGTTAGTACTAGGGGAAACACCGGCATCAAAGGCACCATATAGGATGAGCACTCCATAGTT
Organism: Pinus albicaulis; assembly: GCA_034641835.2. Lineage (NCBI taxonomy): Eukaryota > Viridiplantae > Streptophyta > Pinopsida > Pinales > Pinaceae > Pinus > Pinus albicaulis. The sequence goes on from CM076572.1 coordinate 852,794,505, forward strand.
GGTAGAGATAAATTTGTAGTTGAAGGAAATTCTAGACAATGGATAGATCAGGCCAAGTGTATCATCATGGGGTGCACTAGTATTGTTTGTGAAGAAGACGGATGGTACTCTCAGGTTGTGCATTGATTATGGGAAATTGAACAAGGTGAAAATTAAGAACATGTATCTGTTTTCAAGGATTGATGATCTGTTCTATTTGTTGAAGGGAGTGGCGATGTTCTCGAAGATTGATCTGAGATCAGGATATCATCTCAGATTAGAATATTGACTAGTAGCATTTCTCCTAAGGGATGAAAAAATAGGGTTCATAGATTAACTTGTATTTTATGGTTTCAAACCATTCTTGTATCCTTCAAGGGGGTTTCTTGAGGTCTTAGAAAAGACTTCCTTTTTCTAACCAGATGGATTGTTTTTTCACACATGTATGGAAACATAATTTGAAAATAATGTTTTAATATATTAATATGGTATTATCGGTATTAACTGCACCTTATTTAGAGACATCATTTTTATTATAGGGGTTAGTACCTTTCTATTGGATGTGGTTGGTGATATGAAGACTACTCAAGTTCTAGTAAATATTCATACTAACTCTAACAAGCATATGGATGCTTATTTACAAAGGGAGACCCCTCTCGGCTCAGCTCATTAGATTCTTTTTCTTTTCATGCTCTTTTTTGTTCTCGACTTTCCTTCTCGAAGGGGTTGATACCATTTTATTCATTTATTTTATATGGCCCAGTGAAAGAAGAAGAGTGGAGCTTGTCTCCACAACTTCTCCATTTCGCTAAGTTACAAATAAAAAGAGTCCATTTCTATAGTCAATAGACTAATAGCCTCTTGATACACATTTAGTGAGCTACAGATAGCTCTCACCTATCACTGTAGCTCAATGAACTTACATCTATAGCTCTAATGGAAAAGAGTCCAATTTTATTCCCAAAACACCAGTATAAATGGAGTAGTTTTGAAGGCAACAATCTCCATTGGGAATTTACATTTTTGATGCAACATACAAGAAGAATCTTGGTGTTGGAGGGATAAATAAAATATATCTGCCAAAAACTCAATATCATCACTCTCCTAGTGCCATTAATTTTTGTTAACTCATTAGAATGCAGGTAATGCATAAGGATTCATTAGAATCTATGAAATTTTCTCTCTTTCCAATAAAAAATAGGTTCATCCCAATATTAATATATGCAATAAGGTTCATTAATATATATGCTGCAATTTTGTTTGATGATCCCATTTCTCCAAAGGATATCTATTTTTTCAAATTTTTTTGGTATAAGATTTGGTGATACCTTTAAATATGAGGTAATTTTCGGTAAAATTAGAAGTGGAACAACAAGTTGGGGTTTGAATCTCCTTTGTAATAGTAGGCTACATGAAATTTCTATTGAAAGGCTTTTTTGTGGCCCAACATGGAATAATATTTGGATGAAAAGGTTCATTATGTGTGGTATGTTTTTTAGCCCTTCAACTCATTGGATTATTTGTCTATTCATGGTATTTTTTGTTATCAACGTTCCTTTTACAAGGAATTGACACTATTTTCTTTATTCATTTGTCATGGCCCAGTCAAAGAAGAAGAATGCAACTTGTCTCCCCCTCTTAAAAAAAAAGTCATTAGAATTAAATTTTACAGGTGGTTTCTAAATGATGACCTCCAAATGTTCAATTCTCATGAATTTTTGGGGAGGGATATATTTTGGTGTATTGAATGGGGAAAGGGGATATAAGGGTAGTATTGATGGGTATAAGTGATGGGTTTGAGCATGTTTTACTAATATCTATAATCCTAGCATTAGAGAATGAGAAGGGGCCTTAGGACCTCTCAACATTATGGATAAGGGGCCTAAAGTGAAGGAAACAAGAAAAATTGATAGGGGAACTCCAAATTGTTATGATAAGGCGATTAGGGGCCCCATTATCACAACCCATAAGTCTTATCCCATAACCACTAAATTCCCCACCCCCTTAATTCCCAGTCCATAATCCCTCAACCCCTACACTCATAACTCATAACCCATTAACCCATTGATCCCTTAAACCCTAAGCCACTAACACCTTAACCCCTTACCCTTAACTTAGAATCCCTGAACCACCATTAAAAACCATGACAATGTAACTTTTGGAGGAAGTTTTAGATGGGGCAGGGGGATATAAGGATAGCATGGATGGGTAGAAGTGAGAGGTTTGAGCATTGTTTACTTATATCTATAATCATAAAATTACAGAATGAGAAGGAGCCTTAGGGCCTTATCACATAGGGGCTAGGGGGGCTAGATGGAAGGCAACGAGAGGAACTGACATGGGAACCCCCAATAGTTATGATAAGGGGGTTAGGGGCCACATTATCACAACCCATAAGAATTGAATCCCTAACCACTAAAGTCCCTATCTCCTTAAACCCAAAGCAATAATCCCTTAACCCCTACACTCATAACTCATAAAAAATTAACCCCTTGATCCCTTAAACGACAAGACACTAACCCCTAACTTAAAATCCTTGAACCCCCTAAACCCTAATCCATTATCCTCTAAAAAATTTACCCTTAACCATTAACCCCTAACCCCTTAACTTGGTGACACCAAAATCCCATAACCCATAGGCACTTAACCCCTAAATACCCTGACCTATAATCCCTTGTTATTTAACCCTTAACCCCTAAATCCCTTAACCACTAAGACACTAAAGTATAATAGTTAAACCCCATATACCTCAAACCCCCTAACCCGTAAAACGCATAAGCCCTAACCCTTTCCCTCTACCCTTAACCCCTTACTCTTAAACCCCTTAACCCCTAGAACACTTAGCCTTTCTCCCAAACCATAGGTGCTCCAACATTAATATTCTTGGTCAAATTATGCTTTTTCTTGATAACGACTCAAAATATAACCTAGAAGAACTAGTAAGGTCCAAGGAAAAGAGCTACAAGGTCCCCAAATCTGATCTACATTTTATGGACAATCACATTTCCCCTAAATATCCTCCACATATTTTCCTTGGTGCATTGGAGTTTTAAAAATACATAGGATGCAAGAAGTGTTTTTTGCACTAAATATGGGTATAATTTACTAATAAACGTAGGATTTCAAAGAAACAATGAGGTTAATGAAAAACTAAAACGTGGATGTGTTTCTCTATGAAAGGCTCTTCAATGCTTTTGACGTTTGTGCAAAAACAATTTAAATAATTTAAAAACTATAGTTTTTAAATAAGCCACTCTCAATGAAGTTTTAATATGATGAACCTATTCATAAAACTCATAAATAAACATTATCTAATCGATCTTTTTTTCTCAGGTTGGATGCGTCCCATATCTAATCTTTGATTTTTGATCAGATTGTAGATGCAAGGATATGATCTCCAATGATCCACCTTTTCTTCACGTTCTACTATAATCTTAATTCCACTGTTGCCAAAACACATAATAGGTTATCAATAACTCTTTTATTATATGGTTACATGCCACAATGCTTTGGCAATATTGAACCTTCTTCAATCTTGATGTGATTTCCTTTTCTTGGAATTCTACAAACCCCAAACATTCTAATCCCATGTTTTTACCATGCATTGTATATATATGTTGACCTTGTTCAATGTTTAAGGCATATCTAAAACCAAATTACCCGCAATCAATAACCAATCACCATGAAATTAACAATTTTCACATCAATTATTAACTATCGATTAATCAACTATTGACTATGATACCAAATGAGATTGAGAACTAGATTAGACAACAAAACTCTAGTAGTTAAAAGAGATCAAAAATATATCTTCCATCCATAGTATAACTTAATATATCTAGATAACCATATATTAAAACCTAGTTCACATGCAATCACACAATAATTTATAGGAACACGAGCTAGGATTTGTGCCCATTCATTGAAACTACAAAATTCCTTTCTAACCATTCTCATTGCTACATTCTCATGATCAAGGGATTTATTTATACATTATGAGACAATTAGATAAAAAACACTACAGAGAAATTCAAATCCCCTAAAACTCAAACAACATCCTAACTTCTACCTAAAATTGCTAAATTTTCCTATCCTAAAGATGTAATTAGAAATTCTACAGAATTATAGGGCGCCAAGGAAACCAACTTCCTCTTCTAAAATCTCTAAGACCTTATCAAGGAAAATTACAAATTTTGAAATAAATTGTTGAAATTATACTCTTGCATCAATAGCTACCAATGTATCCTCGTAGCGCACCCCTTTTAGAAATAGTAATACCAATGTCTAACTAGAAGGAAATCCTTACATAATTCTCTCTTAGATCCTACCAAGTATGACATTTTTAGTAAAATGCATGTTCACCCTAAAATATTCTATCCTCATGGCTTAAGATAAGGCATCCATATATGTCACCCACGACTATTGCATTAATGGTACACTATTAAAGAGCAACAAAATTTGAATGGATAATTTTTTGTGTTGAGTTTCATGGATAGTATAGGAGAGTTTGTTGATTAAATTTTGTAATTTTTCATCATACTCCTGAGAACTGTCTCCAACCATTTTCCTAAGCACCTTCAGCTTAGTGTTTTTTTGTTGTTCAATGTTTATCCTCTAGAACTTAGCTATAAATACCACCTTTAATTCGTCCAAGGCCTTAGCTACACACTAGGGATAAATCTATATGAACTTCATGCACCATTAGAGAAGCTTCCCCCACAATGTGGTTAGGAACTTTATCGACTTAGAAACTAGCACTGCAATCCTTTTAACCCTCCAGATGAATCCACATATGAACCAATGTGGTTTTTCATCACCATTACTCTTCATAAAGTTCTTGGAACAACTATAACCATATTGTTGGTCTGATTGTTCACCAAGATAAAACTTTACGGACATGTTTGAATAATTAGGCCTACTCCCCACTTGAGTTAAAATTCAAACATAACATATGCCACTTCTACTTGTATTCCCACCTTCATTCTATTTTCACTACTAATATATCCAAAATTAATAAGAAAAGGTTCTTTCAAGTCAAAAGTAGAATAAAAAATTGGGATTACCTCTAGGATTTTAAAATTCATAGGGTGGTTTTTTTGGATTGGATCCAATTTTATTAGGCTATATCATTTCTACTACTTGACCTTCCTCTAGCTGAAACAATTAGAACATATTACTAAGTGTTTCTTCCTCTTATTTCTTTGTGATGATATCTCTCTCCATAGGCTAATCAATACCTTACAAACTAAGGGTTCCTTTTAGACAATCATGATCCATCTAACTAAATGTGCTCACCTCCTTTTGCCATCACTTCTTTTTCTCTTCCAAATTTCTAGACATATTCTCCCCACCTATTCTTCTCTCCAAGCTCTTTCCAATTATTAAATCCCCATATTTGAACAAATGTTTGTTCTCTTGACACCTTTGAAACCTTTTGAAATATTTTACTTGTGCCTCTATTTTTCCATCCTCACTAATACTCATTTTCATTACCATAGTGTTTTGATGAATCCCCTTCGTTATATTCATCCACCACTTCTTAATTATTGCATTTTGATTAAAATCATATTTTTCCCTCTTTAATGCAGGTGCTTCCTCCATGGCACCTTATTCCCTTAGTTATTCAATATTATTCAATCCATTCTAGGTCACCTCCAAGCATTGGTGCTTACACTTCAATGGTTGGAGAACTAAAAGACACATAATCCTCTTCCACCACAAAATTATTTATCTGTGTCATGATCTCCTTAACCAACCTTTTATGAGCTCATTTCTTGAACTACTCCTCTTCTCTTGGTTTTAAAGAACTAGTTCAACTCTATTACAATCTCAATATTCTAACTCTATATGGTAATTAGACCAAATATATTTTTCTCCTCAGACTTTCTGATCAAACTACTAAAACAAAACCAAATTATGGGAATTCCATTAGATCTCTCTTCTTATGTTCCAATCATCTGACATGGGTGACAAATCAAGATCATCAAGTTCTGTGTCCTTTAAGGCATCTTTCTCAACTAAATTTTCCACTTTTGTTATGATTTCTTCATTAGGCGAAGGTTTTTTCTTATTTTCCATATTATATAGGAGACATAAGGTACAACTAAATTTTACGTATTAATCAATGTTATTCCAATGCTAAGTTATGTAACTTTGAAAACCCTAATTTGTAGGCTATATTGACTGTTGATCTTTGTCACGATATATCTATAAAATGTATGCCCTTCTAAATTTGAATTTCCCTTATTTTCCCCTTCATCAATCTTGTGAATGTCGATTTGATGTCAATTTTATATAGGTTAACTTATTTTTAATGGGAACATAATGAAAACACTACTAGAAAAATACCTTTAGGGGTGGTGTAGGCTTGTGAAAGTCTTGTCAAAATCATCTCTAAAAAAATTTTAGGGATTTAGTGGCGGTTTTTGAAAACTCCTTGGAAAATCATGAAAATTGAGTCTTGTTTTTTTTTTTGGTGGGTGGAGCAATAAATACATCTAATATAAGAAAATCCCACATCGGTTCTCACTATATTCATCTAATTTCAAAAATCTAGCATACTCCTTTTGTACCATTTACAGGATCAAACACACAACTATATAAGTTGCATACATGAAATAAAAATGCTCAAATAGTTAGGAAAATTTAAATTTTCCTTATTATAACATATTTCTACATCGTTTTTATCATGCCAAATAATAATTTTGTTAAATATCAATAATGTTAACAAAATTCCTTCCATACAATAACAAACAAAATTAATAACATACAAAGAAAATATGGATGCACCACTTGAACTTCAATATAGGAAAAAAATGAAAATATATTCTTTTAATGGCCAAAAGCTACAAGAAATCACAATCCCTCATGAAAGTGAAACTGAGGGAAGGAAAAAAGATAAAATATCTCAGCGAGAATTTTGCATAATGTATGTCAAAATATCTCAGCAGGAATTTTGCATAATGTATGTCCAATGATGATATTTGATTATTAGTACATTTGATAATGATATTTTAATATTATCACATTTGATGTTTCAGATTACCCTGAACAAACAACAAAAGCATACAATAATGTCAATTTTAAAAAACAAAGCTTGAACTATCACCTTTCTTTAAGATGAAAGATGTTTTTATTTTAAGGCTTTGTTATGGTTGTGTTGTTTTCTTTTTATTTTGTATGGAAAGTGATAATACAACTTTTCACTACCCAACAATAGGGCTTCCCCTATGCTTGACCATATCTCAATCCAAATCCAAATTCACCATCCTCACCAGAGACTTCAAGTGAATAATCCTCATTGCTCTATGTATTGTTCAACGAGGACTTCAACTGTTTTTCCTGTGGCATAGAGTAGGGGTTCTAGGTTGGAATTTGATTGTTTTTCCTGTGGAAAAGAGTAGGGTTTCCAGGTTGAACTTCAGTTGTTTTGTCTGTGGCATAGAGCAGGGTTTCCACCTTTACAAATTTGATCTGTTCATATAAACCTTTAGAAGGGACTTCAACAGTATCAATATTGGTGTTGTGGAGATCTTATTCAGATGTAATATTTGGCCATTATGGGCGGGGTTTCAAATCCCCATTACCCGCCTAGTAAGTTCATGATCTGGGATGATCATCAAAGCCACTATATTAGGGAATTATCCTTTAGGTTTGAGGTTGTTATGAAACCATATCACAAAATAGAAGAAAATAGTGATCAACGACTTAGAAATCAGCCTCTTCGAGGGGGAAACCTTCTTGACATTACATAAATGAACAATTCTTGGATGATACAAATGACAAAACCTCATATATATATATATATATATATATATATATATATATATGAGTCCATGGGCTCATAATATAATCCTAGCCGACCTAGCAATAATAATGTAATGGCACAATAATAACAACAATGGGCTTTTATGGGGCACAATAATAACAATATGGGGACTACAAGGGTACTACAATAAAAATAAGGGGGATACACTAAAAACAATAAGGGACTACACTATTAATATAGGGACCTAACATGCCCCTCCCCTTCAAAACATTCGTGTCCTCAACTCTTCAGTAGTTCTAGATTCTTCTATATAAAATTCTCATCCTCCCATGTGGAATCTTCAGTGGGTAAGTTATTTCACGTGATGAGATACTCTGAAATTGATTGATTTCATAGTTGTCAAGTTATTTTTTCTGTTACTGCTTTAGGTTCCAATATGATTTTTCCTTCCTCATCAAGTTCTGGAAATATTATTTGAATTGGTAGTTTTTCACCTATAACCTTATTTAAGCATGAAACATGGAAAATTGGGTGCACTCGGGAAGAAGCAAGAAGCTCCAATTTGTATGCCATAGTACCAATATTTTGAAACACCTTATAAGGACCATAGTACTTTGGCGATAATTTATTATCCTTCTTAGCTTTCTTAAGGGACATTTTTTGTATGGTTGTAGCTGTAAAAATACCCTATCTCCTACATCAAATCTTCTCTTGTTGCGATGTTGATTCGGCTGTTGTTTCATTCGATTTTGTGCCAAATTTAGGTTATCCTTTAAGATTTAGATAAATTTTTGTTGATGCTCGATGTTAACTTCCACTGCTTGAAACTTAGAATTTTTTCTTAAAGATGATGTGATGGACGGTCGATGATATCCATAAAGTGCCATAAATGGGGTCATTTTTTCTGCAGTATGGAAGGAAGTGTTATTATCACAAGTTTGTTAAGAATTATAAGAAAATAGCAGCACCTCTAACAACATTATTGAATAAGGATGCATTTTCATGGACTCCTAAAGCAACTAAGGCCTTTGAAAATCTTAAATAAAAAATGTACCAAGCATCGGTCTTAGCTATGCCAGACTTCACAAAAATATTTATTGTGTAATGTGATGCCTCAAGAAATGGAATTTTTGTTGTTTTAATGCAAGAAGGAAGACCCATTGATTTTGAAAGTCGTCCAATCAAAGGAAAGTATTTACAGAAAGCTATTTATGAGAAGGAAATGTTGGAAATACTACATGCACTAAAGAAATGGTGACCTTACCTAATGGGAATATACTTCAAGGTAAAAATTGATCATGATAGTCTTAAATAATTTTTAGAACAAAGACTATCTTCAGAAGAGAATAAAAAATGGGTCATAAGGATGTTGGGTTTTGACTTTGAAATCCTCTGCAAAAAAGGGAAGCTATATTTCGTTATAGATGCACTCTCAAGAAAGAATGAGGATGTGGAAGCACTGCTTTGTGAAATTTCTGTTATCCAACCAGATTGGATAACCGAAGCAAGGGAGGAATAGAAGAATGACGAAGAAGTATGGACACTCATTCAATAGTTGCAGCAATCTGGGTAAACCCACAAAGTTGAGTCACACTTTTGTGAGAATCGGGGGTGGAAAAAAAATTTTCTCAACAATTCGGCCGAACTTTTATAAAATTTCAGCCGAACTATTAGGGAGTTTGGCCAAACTTTCGAAATTAGTTCAGTTGAACTCATTCTATCGTTTACATTGACGGTGTAATGACAACATGGGAAAACAGATTTTTTTCTGAAGATTGGAAAACTAGAAACATAATTTCCACAGAACTATTAGTTCAGTTGAACTCTTAAAATAGTCCAGCCCAAATTCATTAACAGGTTTCGGGCGTTTGTGTGTTTCTGTGTCTGTGTCTACGTCTTGTTATTCGACCTCGGCTCTTGTTGTTTCGCCTCGACTCTTGCTGTTCGGTCTCGACTCTTGTTGTTCGGCCTCAGATCTTATTGTTTGGGTCGTCTGTGTCTTTCTGTTTCTGCATGTTTTTGCGTCTGCATCTACGTCTTGCTGTTCAGCCTCAAATCTTTTTGTTCGGCCTCAGCTCTTGCTATTCGGTCTCGGCTCTTGTTGTTCGGCCTCGGCTCTTGCTGTTCATATTTTCAAGTATAAAATCAAAATGTATAAAATCAAGTTAAGCTTTTGTAAGCTTTCATAATTTAATATGTACTCTTCAATTTAATATGTTAATATGTTCGGATTTTCAGGTTGGCTCCAAATTTCAAATTTTCGGGCCCGCGTCTGCGTCTGCGTCTACGTCTTTATATTCGGCCTCGGCTCTTGTTGTTCGACCTCGACTCTTGCTGTTCGGATTTGCAAGTATAAAATAAAAATGTATAAAATCAAGTTAAGCTTTTGTAAATTTTCATAAGTTAATATGTTATCTGCAATTTAATATGTTAATATATTCGAATTTGTAGGTTGCCTCCAAATTTCAAATTTTCGGGCCCACATCTATTTTTGCATCTAAGTCTTGTTTTTTGGCCTCGGCTCTTGCTGTTCGGATTTGCAGGTTGGCTCTGAATTGTAATATGTTATCTGTTATCTGTAATTTTTCATAGAAATATGTTATCTGTAATTTTTGTATGTGTAAAATTATTTTTCCACAGTAAATGAACCGACATGACTTTTTTTTTCAACATGAAAAATACTTACTGGTATATATAATGTACCAGGGAAATTGCTTCAAGTACTATAATCAATTCATTACATCATTCATTACATCAATTTGTATCAGGTAGCAATAAGAGGTCTAGCCCCACAGAAATACTAGCTCAAGATTTTTTCAGCAAAAGACTTTGCAAAAATTTCTAAACCTCCAGTGAGAAATACTGATAGATCAGATACATTATCCATTAGTTGAATCACTTTATATCCATTATTTTGTGAGCGTATGCATTTTTTCACGTCAGACTAGATTCATTAGGCAAAGATTCTAGATTTGCATATGCCTTAGTTAGTCTTCCTTATTATTGAAACTAACTATCTGTTATATCAGATTATTCAGGAAAAGTGATGATAGCATGTCTGTCTTTGGAAATGATTTAAAATAGACTGAATCCAAAGCCTTCTTGTTCCAAAAAAAACAAAATGATATAAATATTCCTCATATGAAATTTATTATTCCTTCAGCTCCGGGTCCATTGGCATTGTATAACGCATAGTGCATTTCACCAAAGACACCATTCAAACCTTTTTTTGAGAGGCGGTCACCTTCATTTTTTTTATCCCTGTAGATATGACAAAAAGAAATTGAGTTAAAATTCCTTTTCAGAGAGTGTATTCACTCCAGCCAATGTGAGAGATGACCCAGATTAAGATTGGTACTTTTGTTCATATAATGAAACCGGACCCGACATGACTTAGTGACTCAGTGAATGAGATAATGAAATGTAGTCAATAGAAGAAACAATAGCTATAAGGAAAAAATTTAGTTCAACTCTAGCTTATTTCCAGTAAACATACATCAGCAGAAATTCAGAAGTCTTGTACAAAGAGTAGACATAAATTTTAACTTATTTTTCATCCATTAAACATAGATCAGCAACAATTCAAATATCTTGTACAAACAGTACACATAAATGTTAACCAACACTGAATGCTAGTATGTATAAATACTAAGAATCCAAATATTAGTCCAATTAAAAGTTGTAGTTAGTGACTCAGTGAGTGAGATAACGAAATGTAGTCAATAGAAGAAACAATAGCTACAAGGAAAAATTTTAGTTCAAATCTAACTTATTTTTCATCCAGTAAACGTACATCAGCAACAATTCAAAGATATTGTACAAAAAATAGACATAAATTTTAACTTATTATTCATCTATTAAACATACATCTACAACAATTCAAAGATCTTGTAAAAACAATAGACATAAATGTTAACCAACAGTGAATGCTAGTATGCATAAATACTACGAATCCAAATATTAGTCCACTTAAAATTTGTTAGTGACTCATTGAATGAGATAATGAAATGTTTTCAATAGAAGAAACAATAGCTATAAGGAAAAAATTTAGTTCAACTCCAGCTTATTTTTCATCCAGTAAACATACATCAACAACAATTCAAAGATCTTGTACAAAGAGTAGACAAAAATTTTAACTAATTTTTCATCCAGTAAACATACATCAGTATCAATTCAAAGATCTTATACAAACAGTAGACATAAATGTTAACCAACACTAAATTCTAGTATGCATCAATACTACTAATCGAAATATTAGTCCACTTAAAAGTTGTAGTGAATCATAAGAGACATACTATACAACCTTCCTAAATTGAAGGTCTCACTCATTCATCATTAGGATAACCATTTGTCACTTGTCTAGCCTTTTATTGTTTCCTAACATAATTTTTTGTTTTGATAATAGTTATAGGTTTTTGTTAGGAAACAATAATTAAAAATTCTTTTTGACAAATATATTAATAATGAAGCCTGAACCTAGCTACATTCTTCAACATATAAGAGACACAATTGTATTGTGATATTTTCCCTTCTTTCCAACTTAGTCCATCATTCTAGAAAAATCTCATTTAATGAAGCAGATATATCCATAGTGATCCACTGATATTTGTTCACCAACAACTATTCCATTTTGGACTTATATATCTCAAAACTATGCTCATTGAATTTATGCATCTATATCTTTAAACTACTCAACTATTTAATTTCACTATAGGAATCAATTCAATATATCTCGCATTTTAATGGGGTCTATGAAATTTTCAGGAAAACACATTAGCCATAAAAGTTTCCCGTTGAAACCAAAAGTAATTTGATAGAAAACATAGGTTTTAACCTTATATAGTTAATTTTTTCAAATATATTCTTAATAAAATGAAAATTATTCAATGTAAAACACATGCATTAACATATAATTGTGATATTTTCCCTTCTCTCCAACTTAGTCCATCCTTCTATAAATTTCCCTTTTAATGAAGCAGATATATCCATAGTGATCCACTGATATTTTCTCACCAACAACTATTCCATTTTGGACTTATATATCTCAAAATTATGCTTATTGAATTTATGCATCTATGTCTTTAAACTACTCAACTATTTTATTACACCATAGGAATGATTTCGATATATCTCCCATTTTAATGGGGTATATCACATTTCGAGAAAAACACATTAGCCATAAAAGTTTCCCATTGAAACCAAAAGTAATTTGATACAAAACATAGGTTTTAACCTTATATAGTTAATTGTTTCAAATATATTCTTAATAAAATGAAAAATATTCAATGTAAAACACATGCATTAACCTATAATTTACTCGAGAAACCCAAAACGAGAAGATCATTTTTTTTATTAGTATATTAATTTTTAGACCATCAGACACACACACACCCATATGTATGTATGTATATATGTATATATCCCATGACAATTTTAAAGTACAAATCCATTACCTTGGACCATTTAAAAATTTGCTTCTTTAACTAAAACTGTAGAACCATGGGGTAAACTACCGTGCACTAGAAAAATGCTAAAATAAAAAACCATGTGATGAAAACCATCATAAATGGAGAATTTGTTTTTTCCCAAAAACTTTTTTTTTGGGCACTACCCCTGAACACCTATGTGTGGTGGATTTTTCGTCTCTATGAAACCCTGAAGTGGGGGTCCTTTCCTCCCATTTTATTCCCACCATTATGTTTAGAAAAATATATAGTGCATGGGGGTATTCACATAAATAATATAACACATACCAAACATCTAATAATTCTCCTTAATGTGACCGTAAATGTTGCAATGGTTAGAATTATTTCTACTACCCTTGCATGGATTTGTAGTGGCTATTTTATTCTTATCCTCCTATTTCCAGTTCTTATTCCCCTCCTTCAAATCTTCTTGGTGCTATTTTTTCTTCAAACCACTTAAGTACCCTTTATTTTGGCCTATGGTTTCTAGATAATGTGCATATACACGTGGCTCATACATCATCCTTAGCTTGGAAAGAATCACTTTTTCTTGTAGATGGTTATATAGACCCCACATATACTTAAGGAGTACATCTGGGCTCTTGGGAAATATATCCAATAATATGACTATATTTTTTATCTTAGTACACTCTTATACACCCTTATGTTTATGTAAAGTAGTGTGAGTAATTTTGCGGGTCCTCTACACACTTCATAGGGTATAATTGGGATAGGTAGTGTTAACTTCTACAAGTTCTATAGGCAGAATCTGTAAAGGGCCACGTAGCCTATGGATCTCATCTTTTATGAAAGGTAACATATCCAGTAAATGCCCCTATAGTCAATATTTGGAATAGATCTAAATAGAAATTCTTCATTTTAATATCCATAAACCACAACCACTTTAAGGAAAATCGTGTACATGTGTCATTTCTCCCATAAATTCCTAAGGAAAACTTTAAATCATGTGTCATTGGCTTTCTCCCATTAACTTTAAAGCATGTGTCATTTCTCAAGGCTTTCTCCCATTAATTCAAGGAAAACTTTGAGGCCTAAAAACTGAAAGTAGCTTAACTTCCATAGCATAGGATCCCCCAAACTCAAATGGAGTAAAATGTAAAATGTTAAAATGGGAGTGCTTTATGATGTAATGGATCTTATAATCTAGATTGACATGGTTGTATTGAACTTCCATAGGATAGTAACCCCCAAACTCAAGGTGAGTAAAATGTAAAATGTTAAAAGTGGAGTGCTTTATGATGTAATGGATCTTAATAATCTAGATTGACATGGTTGTATTTTATTAATGTACCTAAATTTACACCTTCCATGTTGCTTTATTCTTTTAAAATGTTAAAAGTGGAATGTTTTAGGATGTAATGGATATAAATAATCTAGATTGTGTTAAATATGATGTAATGGATCTTAATAATCTAGATTGACATGGTTGTATTTTATTAATGTACCTAAATTTACACACTCCATGTTGTTTTATTCTTGTAAAATGCTAAAACTGGAGTGTATTAATGTACCTAAATTAACACCTTCCATGTTGCTTTATTCTTTTAAAATGTTGAAAGTGGAGTGTTTTATCATGTTGCTTTATTCTTTTAAAATGTTAAAAGTAGAGTGTTTTATGATGTAATGGATATAAATATTATAGATTGACATGGCTACAGTGATATGAAGGAATGAAAGTACAAGCCAAAATGGCATTATTATAAATTATTAAACAATTTGATAAGTGCTAAATCATACTTCTTATTAAGGACATAACTAATTTGTCATAACAGGACTCTGATATATAAGCACAGTCTTCAATTCCATTGTTTTGTAGGTAAAGTACTATCTTCACATTAAATAATTTTATAAGGTTACTCTAAAACTAAAGGCTTTCTCCCATTAATTAAAGGCAAACTTTAAAGCCTAAAAACTGAACCTAAAGTGGTTGAACTTCCATAGGATTTTAGTATGTCTATTTAGTGTTAACTTCTACAAGGTTCTATAGGCAGAGTCTGTAAAGGGTCGGGTAGTGTTAACTTCTATAAGTTCTAAAGGCAAAGGCTGTAAGGGCCAGGTAGCCTTTGGATCTCATCTTTTTTGAAAGGTGGCATATCCAGTAAATTCCCCTACAATCAATCTCTAGAACATATCTAAATAGAATTTATTCATTTTAATATCCATAAACCACAACCACTTTAAGGAAAATTGTGTACATGTGTAATTTCTCCAATAAATTCTTAGGAAAAGTTTTTAAAGCATGTGTCATGTTGGTTTTCTACCATTAACTTTAAAGCATGTTTTTAGTAAGTGCATAAAATAATTTTACAAACCATGTAAATGTCATTTCTCTCACAAGCTAAAGGATTTATCTCATTAATTCAAGGAAAACTTTAAGGCCTAAAAATTGAACCTAAAGTGGCTGAACTCTCATAGGATTTTGAACTTCAATAGGATTTTAGTCTAGGATTTTGAACTTCCATAGGATTTTAGTCTGCCCGTTGAGTGTTAACTTCTACAAGTTCTAAAGGAAGATTCTGTAAAGGGCTAGGTAGCCTCTGGATCTCATCTTTTGTCAAAGGTGACATATCTAGTAAATGCCCCTACAGTCAATCTCTAAAACAGAAATAGAAGTTCATTTTAATAACCATAAACCACTAGCACTCTAAAGAAAACCTTGTAAATGTGTCATTTATCCCTTCTCCCATAAAATTTTAGGAAAAATTTAAGGCATGTGTCATTTCTCCCTTCTCCCATAAACTTTTAGGCAAAATTTAAGGCATGTGTCATTTCTATTTCATTTCTCCCACAAACTCATAAAGGTGTGACTTTTGACATAACTAGTTGTTTTAGTAAGTGCATAAAATAATTTTGCAAACCATGTAAATGTCATTTCTCCCACAAACTAAAGCCTTCCTCCCATTAATTTAAGGAAAACTTTAAGGCCTAAAAATTGAACCTAAAGTGGCTGAACTCTCATAGGATAGTATCCCCCAAACTCAAGGTTTTCCCCCATTAATTCAAGGCAAACTTTAAGGCCTAAAAACTGAACCTAAACTGGTTGAAATTCCATAGGATTTTAGTTTTTTGGTGGAGTCTTAACTTCTACAAGTTCTAAAGTAGTCTGTAAAGGGCTAGGTAGCCTCTGGATCTCATCCTTCTTTAATTCATGTTATTTCTAGATGTGATTTCTGCCATAAATTTTAAGACAAACTTTCATGCAAACCATTCATGAACCATGTATATGTGTCATAAATCTCCCTTAAACTCTAGGCAATGCAATTTTTAACGCATCTCATTTCTAGATGTGAATTCTACCATAAAATTTAAGTCAAACTTTAAGATAAACCATGCACATGTCATTTATCTCATGCACATGTGTCATTTCTCCCATGCATTTGCAATAAATGTCAATTTAATATATTTTTATTGAATTTGTTTTTTTCAGGGATTAAAAGACCCACTAAATATGGTTGAAAAATGGAAATTATGCATAGATGTTTCTTGGTATCCCAATCTAGGGAAAGCAGTGATTACATATGTGATTTCCAATATTGCGACTAGAAAATTCGTCCAATGGAAAATGAATATATCAGGAATAACAACAAACAATGAGGTATATTATATTGCATTGATAGAAGGCTTGGGAATGACTATGGAGTATGGATCAAATGGAATTGTAGTTTTCACCAATTCTGAGCTTGTGTGCAACCAGATGAATGGCGTGTACCAAGTTAAGAAGGAGAGGCTAAAAGAACTGCATGGAATAGAAAATAATATTTCTAGCTAGTTTCAATTTTTTAGTATAAGACATTGTACAAATGTGAATAAGATTTCTGTTGATCAATTGCATGGGGAAATGCCAATTCAGGATTCATCTATCAAAGATGAATTGATAGATGAATTAGAATTATATCGGGCAATGTCAATGCAAGATTCATCTCTCAAAGATGAATTAGTTTTGAGACACTCTTCTTCAAAAATTCAAGATTCATCTCTCAAAGATGAATTAGTTCTGAGATGCTCTTCTTAAAAAATTCAAGGTTCATCTCTCGAAGATGAATTAGCGTTGAGACGCTCTCCTTCAAAATTTATTGATGGACATTGTAACATATCTTGGATATGTGTGTGTTTTGTACTTATAAATGTGTCTTTTTTAATGATTGTATATTTTTTTCAATTATATACCAAGTGTGCTCCCACTACATCATGTAAAGTGCAACTTGGTGAATTTCACATTTTTATAAAATTAAAATGCGAGGAATTCAACAAAAAATTTTCTAAATGGTGTTTCACACTTCTTTTTTAATGACCATGTGTTTTTTTCAATTTTATATCAAGTGTGCTCCCACCATGTAGAGTGCAATTTGGTGAAATTAACATTTTTATAAACATTTTTGCTTAAATTGAGTTTCACACATCAATTAGTGCTTTTAAAGTTGTGTTTTACATAATTTGTGTACACTAAATTACATTAATTTTCTGAAATTTATTTGAATTTATTTTAAATAGTAATTTAAAAAATAATTGTAAATGTCCACTGTAGATATATATCTCATGGAGGATGAACGACGAAGAAAAATAGAATCCCATATCTCTATGAGAGATGGGGATCAGGGATTGAGGGATGTTCATGGTATTTAAATATAATCTTAAATCTCCATACATATACATACATGTGTGTACATATGGAATTGATTTTTTATCGATTTTGTCAGTTAAATTAGTTGTTAATAAGTTTTATTTTTTATTTTTTAGGAGCTAAGAGGAGAAGGGTGTCTACTCCATCAATGGAGCATGCCCATGGTTCACAAAATCATGGTATGGTTCAAGCAATTTAATGAATGAATATGTAAATGTATTTATATGTATGAATGTATTTTTGAATTGATTATAAATTCATATTTGTTTATGAAGCTTCTCTCTCGTCTCGTGAGGTTGGTGGTGGTTCAGATTCCCTTAGAGGGCCATCAATAAGTGTTGGCGGGTTGCATGAAGGTGGTGATATGTATTCCCCCATAGGCCAATCAATGGATGGTTATGTTGGTTCTCAGCACGGTCTTTATGGTTCTCAACAGTCTCAGGGTGGGCAAGATGCTAGCCAACCACATCGAGGTGGCTATCAATTTGAATATTTTTTTTGTTCAATTTGTACAAATTTGTTTACATGTGTGTTTTTAATATACAAAATTTTATATATTGATGTAGAGGTTGAAAATGTTGCTCAAAAAAGACGTAGGGTAGAACGCATCATTTAAGAAGAAGGTTTTCTACCAACCACGACTTATTTGGCCAACATTTCCGATATACCTTGGGAAACAAACATGCAGCAATGCACCTTAGAAAGGTGTCAACATCTTCATGCAAAATTGAAGAGAGATCTCGTGGCTTTGACTCTACCTGTTGAAAGTCGACAAAGCTTGGAAATAGTTAAACACTATTTAGGCGAACTAGTAGATGTCTACTGAAATCTTGGGCCAACCACTCATACTTTTGTAGAAGTCACGGGAAAAAGAAAGGAAGCAATGATGGGTCCTGATAAATGGGAGGTTCTTAAATAGAGAGTTACAATATAAATGGCCAAGTCTATGTTTAATTTCAAATAAGGGCCAAAAAGAGAGATGTGGAAGGTGCAATATTTCAAGCACCCTAATATAGCTCACTATTTGTATGATAGACACCTTGCAACATATGGAAGACTCCTATGGAATGACAAAGTTCCGCTTTATTTTGCAAAATTATTTTATGCAAAATTCTTTTTTCAAATGAAACCCAATTAGAATGACCTTCCCTCTGAATCCTTTGGTCCTGGGAAAGTTTGATTGTGTGACCGTAGGGGCGCTAGGCATGATGTTGAGTTGCCTCGCCCTAGGCCACCATTGGTTAGTCGACCTTTTCATGTCGAAAATTTGCAGTCAGAGATGGAAGCCATTTCTCAAATTAGTCGAGAATCAAGGGATGCCATCATTGACAATGTTCACAGTGGATTGGGTGGAGTCAATATTTTTCTAAATCAACAAAGAGCACGTGAGAATGCATGCACTAATTTTGTATATTATACAGATGAAGATATTGACAACATGAGTGTTGAATATCTCAAAACATATGCAAATAATTGGTGCAATGGTTAGCAGGACCTAATTGTTCATGAGGAAGAGGGCATGGGAACAATATGTCGTAATGGTTAGGGTTCAATTATTTTAACACATGTACAATTTGTAATAAATACATATATACATACATTTATTTGTATACATTAATCTAACAAAAATGTATCATTATATGTTAACTCCATTTGTAGTTGTCATGCTTGATGAATGAATAAAATGTTAATATCACGGTCAGAGCCTCTGGCTCAAACAATCAAGATGGGTCTCACCATCAATCATACAATCAAGATGGTTCTCACCATCAAGATATGTTGGCAAACGTTAGTGTTTTTTAAGTGAACATGAAGATGTACAATTATTTGTTTTCTATTATTATATATATCGAAGCATGATGAGATGTTTTTAAAATAAATAATTGTGCACACATGTGCATGTACATATATATAATAAAATGTTTTAATAGATTATGATTACGTCCGATTTTTTTGGGATGGTGGTACCTTCTTCTTCTTTGGGAGATGTACCTTCTACTTCCTTAGGAGATGTGCCAAATCCACAATCACAAGTATGAAGAATTTTTCACTTTTAAAAGTTTTGTTTTTAAGTTATATATTCCACCTCAGAAAGTTTCATTAAAAAATGAGATATATCTATATCTTGAGTTATTTTAAATTTTTTGAATTTTAGGTTTTTGGAGATTTTATTTCTGAACCACTCTTAGGAGATGTGCCAAATCCACCAGCACAAGTATTCAATTTTTCACTGAAATATATATATATGATTTTAAGTTATAAGTTATAAATTGAAGCTTAAAAGTTTTATTAAAAATTGAGATCTAGAGATTTTGAGTTATTTTAAATTTTTTGAATTTTAGGTTTTTGGAGATTTTCTTTTGGAGCCTCTCTTACGAGATGTGCCAATTCCACCAGTAGAAGTATTCAACTTCTCACTTAAATATATGTTTTAAGTTATAATTTATAAATTGAAGTTTAAAAATTTTATTATAAATTGAGATCTTGATCTTGAGTTATTTTATACTTTTAAAGTTTTTGAATTTTAGGATTCTATAGAGGATTTCTTTTCTCCACGGACTCTAGCGATGGAGATAAGAACATCCATACCATTTCAACCATTTCAAAAAGTTGTCTAACTTTTTTTTAATATTATTGAAAATAAGTTTATATATGCATTTTCATTTGAAATTATATATATATATATATATATATATATATATATATATATATATATATATATATATATTGTACAGTTTACTGTTGAAGATGTTCCCATGGGGGAAGTTTTAGTGGACAAGCAACAAATGGAGAGGGAACCTCATGAGGTATTGCATGATTTCTTTTTACTTTTGCTTTTTACATGAAGTTCTATATTTTCTCACTCAATTTTAAAACATCAAATTTTAATGTTTGTACACATTGTGTAGAGGTTCCCCATGCTTCGCAAGATAGCTCGAGGATTCTGACATTGCTGGGAGAGACACTACATCCATCTATATTTGATGGATGATGTACATGCACACGTGCAACATTATATTTTCAATAGATTTAGTCTTAAATTTATTTTTTATATATAATCTTATCTAGATGCAGTCACATATAACTTGATACTTGATACTTGATACTTGCGACATCTACTTATTTTGGACATATTTTATGTGAACTACATCTCGTACATGTGAATGTCATATATATAATGTTTTTATATATAACTTGATACTTGATAGTTGTGATATCTACAAATTTTGGACATATTTTATGTGAACTACATTTGGTACATGTGAATGTGATTATAATGTTTTTAAAACTTAAGTTTTGGATGGTTTAACTACATTTGGCATGTGAAGTAATGTTACAGTGTTATATAATTTTTTTTGTTTTTAAAACTCAATTTTTGGATGGTTGAACTACATTTGGCATGTGATGTGAAGTAGTGTCAAGTGTTATAATTTGTTTTGTTTTTAAAACATAAGTTTTGAATGGTTGAACTACATTTGGCATGTGAAGTATGTTGTGTTATAATTTGTTTTGTTTTTAAAGTGTTATGGTTGAACTACATTTGGCATGTGAAGTAATGTTACTTGATACTTGTGATCTATAATGTTTTGTTTTTAAAACTCAAGTTTTGGATGGTTGAACTACATTTGGCATGTGAAGTAATGTCTTGATCTATAATTTGGTACATGTAAATGTGATTATAATTTTTTTAAAACTTAATTTTTGGATGGTTGAACTACATTTGGCATGTGAAGTAATGTTACAGTGTTATATAATTTGTTTTGTTTTTAAAACTCAAGTTTTGGATGGTTGAAATACATTTGGAATGTGATATAATGTTTTGTTTTTATTGGATGGTTGAACTATAATTGACATGTGAAGTAATGTTTTGATATAATGTTTTTGTTTTTAAAACTCCATTTTTGGATGGTTAAACTACATTTGGCATGTGATTATGATATAATGTTTTGTTTTTCAAATTCAAGTTGTCGTTTTCCAAACAAAAAAATTCACATGAATATATGTACATGTAGAAATGATTTAAGTACACATGTTTGAATATATATGTTAGAACAATTGAAGTACAACATATATATGTGTGTGTGTGTGTGTGTGTGTGTGTGTGTGTAAAAACAATCATAAGATTCTAGGTCTTGTTAGATGTGTCAAACAATCATAAAATTTTAAAAATGCATTCCATAATGTATATATATCCAATACGTGTAACATTTTTCATCAATCCATGTATGGAAATGCTACTTTTAGTTAATTCCATTCTAGAACATATATATCTAGAATGTGCAACATTTTTCATCAATGCACATAAAAAAGCTACTTTCAGTTAATTGCATTCTAGAACATATATATCCAGTACTTCAACATTTTTCATCAATGCAAATAGAATTTAGCTACTTTCAGTTAATTTCATTCTAGAACATATATATATATATATATATATATATATATATATATATATATATATATCTAGTACTTGCAACATTTTTCATCAATGCACATAGAAAAGCTACTTCAGTGAATTAAATTATAGAACACATATATATATCCAATACATGCAACATTTTTCATCAATGCATGTATAGAAAAGCTACTTTCAGTTGATACTAGTGTGCATGTACCAAAAAAATGTACATGTACAAACACTTGCATAGATAACATAACAAGGCAGTTCAATTTTTAGTTGAGTTCTGGAAGTTCTAAAACTTGAATCCAAAGAGAAGAAATTGTTGGGCAGTTTAATCAAAAAAATTCCAATGGAATGCCATCTTCAATGATCCGTTCATGATCGGATTTTGACATTTTCTATTTCTTAATTTTAGTTTTTTTCTTTGATTGAACCTCTATCAAATTTATGTGTGATGCACACACCAAGTGACTATATTAACAACTTATGTCATCAGGTTCATAGTCTTCAAAGTAAAAAAAATCCCCACTTTGATTAGTTTGTCTGAAAAAATAACCTTTCAGCATAATAGATCCTCTGTCATATGGAAACCCGTGATCATTATAGTTTTCTAATAATTTCATCTTTCGTTCAGTGCAACACATCAAATAATACTTCACATTTTCAACATTGTCAGTAGGTGCAATTACAGCAAAAACATCTCGTGCACACTAAAACAAACTTAACAAGCTTATGTATTTAAATTTAGATCATAATTAACATGAAAAATTAACTTTAAAATAATTTTAGTATCTATTTCTAAATCTCTATCATTTGAAAGCAATTCAAATGTTACCTTCTCTAACAAGATCAGTAACTCGATCACCATCAGATGATATTGTAGTCTCTTATGATTGCATTTCTTCAAACATTGCAACGAACATTTTCCCCTTTGTATTTAACTCTGTATGTTTCTAATCTTTTACATACATTTTGTTTTCACTAACATCATTGGATTGTGTTTTTTCTATGCAAACAAGACAAAAACAAGAATATTTTCTTTTATCTAATGCAAACACATTTGTGTACAACTTTGTTTTAATTGAATGCAATTTTCGAGTCCCTTTTATTGTTTCAACGTCATTTCCAATTGATCTATCTACATTGTCGATCCCAATATTCCAAAAAAACCTATAAATGGAAAATTCAAAGAAGAATATAAATATGATATCAAAATACCATCAAAGACAATCATTGTGATAAATGTACATTGTTTAAATTGGATATCCAATAAAAATTAAATTGAAGGTACCTTCGCACTTCCCTTGATCGATTATTCTCATGGCTTAGAGCAGTGATGCACCATTGAACAAGTTCTTTAGCGTCCACAAGTCGGTTTGCAAAGGGGTTCGTTTGATATCTTCAAAGTGCTCGTTTTATGCATGCCCCTGCACCATCATGTTCTCATTTCCCGTGGCTAGTGTCAAAGAAATTCCAACAATGTTTAATGCAAGTTTTCTCATAAAGAAGACACAACCAAAATAATGATCATGAATATTTGAATTGAATTGCACATCCATCTGACCATATCCAATGTTCATTAAATTTTATTCCACAACTTTTCAAGGAGTCATAAATATTTCCAAAATAGTGTTGTACAAAATATGTATCATGTGTAGATCGTCACTGATATAAAAGTGATATTCTCTAATAACATGCCAATTTTCACTGGTTCTTTCTCTATGATCGACGTTTTGTTCAACATGTCTATATAGAATATGGACGAGCATGGAGACTTGGTCAGAATGATATTATTCACTCTGAATTTATTTTTGTGTAACAAATGTGTAGTTTTCTGCAAAATAAATTTCTGGCAAAATGGTCCCTAGCGGAAAAAATTCACGGGATTTTTTGAATTGCAGGTCTTGCTATCGAGATCTATGGGAATGCTTGGTGTATTTATAAATTTTTTCCTCAAACTTTCTCAAAAAATCTATCACGAAAAATTCTTTTTCTTGTAATTCAATTCTTTTAGCACTATTTGAACCTTGATTTGATGTATGGATATATTCATATCTCTTCCATTTCACTTTCATGTTGGACAATGATTGATCATTTATATCAGTACGATATTTGTCTTAAAATTTAGTCAAATTTCCACAAACATCGCATTTTTTACCACCAACACATTTCTTTTCATAAAATAATTCATCCCTTTCTCTTCCACATAGAATTTGAGATATCAAATCATGGATAGTGGAAGGAGGAGGTGAATCTTTCCAAAATGTTCTACCAAAATTAAGAAATGTGTCATAATATAATTGAAATTCCACATGATAATGACAATAACAAGTGTCGCGTACAGTGATAGGTTTTACATACCATGGTTTTTGTTGAAAAAAAACACTGACTGAAATATGAATTTCATGATTCTCTTCTTTGAAATTGTTGAAAAACTCTATCTGAGTGGTGTGCAAGAAATGTTTTTCATGTTCTTCGTACTAATTTCATGCTATTCTTCTTCGCATCACATCCTTTACATTTGGTGAAACACGTGAATTTTTCTTCCAATATTCATATATTGTTTTTTTAACATTTTCTCCAAGTGTATCTTTGCATGGTTGCCTATAAATATCTCTCCAACAAGCGAGTTCATCATTTACATCTATTTGCAACCGAAATTTTCGATGTTTGTGCAAAGTTTTCGTGAGTTTCCTAATGCTCGTGCCATAGATTTTACCAAGCGATTCTCTTTAGTAATTGATGAAACCACTGGCATATGAATTGCTCTACGTACAACTGAAACATTTTTCTGTCTAGATCTTCTAATTGAATTTATAGCACTATTTAAATTTTGTATCACATTTTCCTTCATTTTTTGCCTCTTGTTGATTTTCGAATACCTAATAAAGTCATAGCTTGTTTTAATTTCCTTAATGATAGGAGACCTTTCAACATTGGGGCTTGAACTGTCACATTTTCCTTTATGAAGTATGTATCAAAAATGTGTTTAACATGATATCGTATAACATGGTCACCTCTTTTATCTCCATATGTGTGAGTGTCAAAATTTTCTAACATCTCATCATCGACATTGATTTCATCTATACATATTCGAATAAATAGTACATAATAAGTTTACATATTAAATAAATAACTAAATTAATAAATATGTATAATTTCAATAATACGTGCCTGTGTTCAACATATATATATATATATATATATATATATATATATATATATATATATATATATATATACCTTGTGATTCAATTTCATCACTTGAATTTCATTCAACATTTTCACCATCTTCAATCATTGGTTCAATATCTCTTTCACTTTCTCTTTAAAAATTTTGTATCTCATTATCAATGTTTTGAGGAATATCTCTCTCTATTTACATTGAAAAATATTTATCAAATTAGTTCATCAAATAAAAATTAAGCTTCACATTTTACATTAGGAAAATTTTAAATATCAAATTCATAATATTTACATTTACATACCTTCTTCAACTTCTAGTTGAGGTTGATTTTCCCTTTCAATATTTGAGAGTGATTCTCTCTTTCTTTTGCAAGATTCTCTCATCTCTTCTCTACGTTCCTTGGGGTCTCTTTTTTTATCATATTTTCTCACGCAATTCCTTCGATTTCCCATGATAATAGAGTCTGAAGTTCAAAAAATTTCCTTCAAAAATTTAGACAAAAACTCATTTTAAAAATTTTGCAAAACATACATACTTCAATCCAAAACACTTACTTTAAAAAATCCGAGAAAAAAATGTCTTATAAAAATGAAATGAAGCTCAAAATATTTCCTTCCAAGTCCTGCAAAAAAATTTCATTTAAAAAGTTAGACAAAAACTCATTTTAAAACATCATTATAAAATATTTACTTCAACCCAAAACACGGACTCTAAAAAAATGTCACCTCAAAAAATACCTCCAAAAAATCTCCATTGAAAATTAATTCCAATTTCTTCAAAAATGCCACTTCAAAAAAGCCTCTAAAAAAATATCACTACAAACAATACCTCCAAAAATGTCTTTTGAATATTAAGCCTAAAAATAGTCTTTTCAAAATTAAGCCTAAAAAGAGTTCTTTGAAAATTAAGCCCAAAACCTCTAAAAACAATGAAAATTAAGCCCAAAACTTCTAAATACAAAATACCTTAAAACCAAAAAATGTTTTTTTGAAATTAAGCCCAAAACCCTCTAAAAACAAAGTACATCCAAAAAAATGTCCTTTGAAAATTAAGCCCAAAACTTCTAAAAACAAAATACTTTAAAAAAAATCAATGAAAATTAAGCCTAAAACTTCTAAAAATAAAATACCTTAAAAAAATAAACAATGAAAATTAATCCGAAATCCTCTAAAAACAAAATTCCCTAAAAAAAATGAAGCCCAAAAAACATCCAAAAAATGTATCACATACCTCCAAGAAATGTCCTTTGCAAAAATGTCCTTTGAATGTACCTCCAATAAAATTCCTTAAACCCAGAACAATCCTTTGCAAAAATTTCCTTTGAATGTACCTCCAAAAAAATTCCTTAAACCCAAAACAATCCATTGCAAAAATATCCTTCGAATGTACCTCCAAGAAAAGTCCTTAAACCCAAAACAATTCTTTGCAAAAGCAGACCAAGACCTTTGCAAAATCAGACCAAATGTGCAAAATTATGTGAAAATAATGAATGCTTTTACGTCAATTTATATTGCCGTGAAATTTATTTTGGAGGGGCTTCATTGTATTTTCCAGCTGATGAAAATTCAAGTAAAATTTCGGCCGAACTTTTATAATAAATTCGGCTGAAATTTTATGTCATTAGACTTGACGGGCCGTTGGCACAAAAAACAATTCAACCGAACTTTTAAGAGTTTGAAACACTTCAATTGCATCTCAGTTCAATACATTCAACTTGACACGTTCTGCAGACTCCACACACACACAAACTTCACTGCAACATAAAATTAGCCTCTACTACATGTTTTTTAACAACAAAATAAATACATATATTTAAGGTCATTATGATTCAGTGAAATCATAATTTTGTATCTTCCAAAATACACTGTAAAAAAAATTGAAAAAATTATGGTGCATTACATTGGTCCGTTATCTGTAATGGGTAGTTTTTATATTTTTATTTTATAACTTATATGTTAAGAAATTTTTGCGTCGCAAAACATATTCAAAATATGTAGTTTTTTCATATTGGATCAGTTCAAAAAATTCTAGTAATTATGATTTGCATCAATTTTCTTTGTAAATATAACAAAACCAAAGTAGACTCTGTCTAGATTGTTGTAACACATTTTGTTTCTCAAAAACAAAAAGTTTCAAAGAATAGAGCAGTGCGTATTAACATGAATTCCTATGAATCCTTTGATTGTTAAAAAACACACACTCAAAGAAACACTAAGTTGACATATCAAATGTGTATAAAATTTTTTCAAAAAATAAGTATTAGAAAGAAAATAAAATTTCTAACAACTTTTATTTTTATCGCAAAATTAAATTCTAAACAAAATAATTGTTTTAGCTTGCAGAAAGTTGAAGAACAGAAAAAAATGAAATTTTTTTCTCAAAAAAGGGCAAAAAGTGTAACCCAACTTCACATTTTCACACCAATACCTTTGATAGATTTAGTTGGAAAAATGATTCCTTATGGTAGAAATATTGCTTATATCTTTGTAAGAATTCAAAACTAAAACAAAATATTCTTTTGGAATTTCACACCTCTCCCTTAGGAGGACACTCGAGAGTTTTAAAAACTTACCACAGGGTGAAGAAATATTTTTTTACGATGGCGTTAAATATGATATTCAAAATTTTGTGGCAGAATTTTTGCTTTTCCAGCAAAATAAAGTTGATACAATTAAGACCCCAAGTCTGCTACAACCTTTATCCATTCCAAATCAATGTTGGGAGGAGGTTTCAATGGATTTTATCATAGGTTTACATAATTCCAAAGGAACTTGAGTGTCATCATGGTGGGAGTTGATAGGGTTACCAAGTATGCACACTTTTGTGCATTATCTCATCCATTTAAAGTGAGTACAATTGCTACTAAACTTGTGGAAACAATTCAAAATCTACATGGAAACTCGAAGATTATTGTAAACGATCAAGATCCCATTTTCACTAGAAATTTTTGGACACAATTATTTTCTTGTTTGGGTACTGAACTAGCTCAAAGCTCATCCTATCATCCTCAATCTGATGAGACAACTGAGATAGTGAAGAAATGTTTGGAAGGATATCTTCGTTTATTTGTATCTGATAAACAAACACAATGGGTCAAGTGGTTACCTTTCATTGAATGGTGGTATAAGACTTCCTTCCACACTACAGCAAATATGACCCCATTTATGGCACTTTATGGATATCAACTATTGTCCATCACATCATCTTTGAGAGAAAATTCTAAGGTTCAAGTAGTGGAAGATCACATCGAGCATCAACAAAAATTTCTCCAACTCTTAAAGGATAAATTAAATTTTTCACATAATCGAATGAAACAACAAGCATATCAACATCACAGTGAGAGAGGTTTTGATGTAGTAGACTTGGTATTTTTCCGGTTACAACCATACAAAAAAATGTCCCTCAACCAAGCTAAGAAGGATAATAAATTATCGCCAAAGTACTATGGTCCTTACAAGGTGTTGCAAAATATTGGTACTATGGGATACAAATTGGAGCTTCCTACATCTTCCTAAGTGCACCCATTATTCCATGTTTCATGCTTAAAGAAGGTTATAGGTAACAAATGTTTTGGTTCAAACAATATTTCCAGAACTTGATGAGAAAAGAAAAATCATATTGGAACCTAAAGGAGTCACGAAAACAAGAAGTCGACAGCTATGAAATCAATCAATTTCTGAGTATCTCATCAAGTGGAAGAACTTACCCACTGAATATTCCACATGGGAGGATGAACCCAAGAAATCCTCACAACTTCTTTATGGTTGTGGGGAATTTCCATTCCTTAATGGATTTAATTTTTTTAGAGTCTACCTTAACACCCTCCTGAGATACAATATGTCCCAGATATTCCACCTCTTGTACTCCAAAGAAACATTTGGAGATTTTTGCATATAATTGTTTCTCCTGCAATAGTTTAAGAACCCTATCAATATTTTAAGCATGATCCTTCCAAGACCTATTGTAGATTAGTATATCATCAAAAAATACTAACACAAATTTTCTAAGGAAGGGTTTGAAAATGGAATTCATCAACCATTGAAATGTAGAAGGTGCATTGGTAAGGCCAAAATTCATGACCAAAAATTCATAATGACCCTCATGAGATCGAAATGTTGTTTTCTGAATATCTTCAATCTTCATTTTAATTTTATGATATCCTAAATGTAGATCCAACTTAGTAAAATAAACTGCTACATGTAATTGAATCCAATAATTCATCAATCACATGAATGGGAAATTTATCTTTAATAGTGAGATTATTGAGCTTCTTATAATCTAGACACATGTGCCATGATCCATCCTTCTTGTGGACCAATACTATTGGAGCAAAGAAAGAACTTTGACTAGGTTGAATTATACCAGCCTCTAACATTTCTGCAATCATATGTTCAATTTTTCTCTTTTGGACATAAGGATATCTTTAAGGGATGATGTTTGGAGGAACATTCCCTGGAATCAAATGAATAGCATGATCATGATCACGAATATGTGGGAGTCATTTGGGAGTTTCAAACACCTTGGAATGATCATCCAAGACGTTTTGGAGATTTGGAGAAATAGATGATCTTTATGTTGGAACTTCTAGTGAGAATAATTGTGCAATTATGCCTCGTTTTTCTTTCTTCAGAAGCTTTGTCATGCCATTAGAGCTTATTATATTTCTCAGCTTCCTTGTGATACCCCGTAATTCAACTTCCTTTCCTTCCGAAAAAAAAATCAAGATTTTTTTTTTAAAATTGAAACCTATCATCCCCAAATATTGTCACCATTATACTCCTAGTACAACATCAGCACTTCCCATTGGAATGGAAAGAATTGGAATATTCAATACATATTCCCCGATGGTTAGCTTGATTTTATGGCACTTACGAGAGAAATTTATAGTTCCTCCATTTGCAACCATCACCTGACACTCAGGTTCTAGGTATAGGAATCAATTCAACTCCTCGGCTACCTTACAATGAATAAAATTATGGGTACTACATGAATCAATCAACACTATTTCAATTTTCTTCTTGATATTTCCTTCTATCTTGAGAGTTTGATTTGTGGTAATTCCTACCAATGCATTATAGGATATGGTCAGACTCATTTCTTCTTTCTCTAGGGTTAGTTCCTGATGTATATCATCTTCTTTTGAAGTTTCTTTTTCATTTTCTTCCTCCTCTTCACAATATATGTAAAATAATTTCTTCTCAGCACAGTTATGACCTTTAGTGTATTTTCTATCACAATTGTACCAAAGCCCTTTTGCACTTTTTTCTTCCAATTGTTCTAGTGTCAACCTTGTAGGTTGTTGAAGTATAAGAGTAGCAACACTTCCATATTTATAGATGTGAGTAGTAGGCTTCCTTGTCACCATAATTTTACTTTAAAATTTTCTTGCCAACCTAAATTCCTTCTCCAATGAATCAGGTTCTGAAAGGTGAACCTCATGTTGGATGTTATCCTTTAAATTCCCTATGAATACATCAATGTTGTGTTCCTCTGGAATATCAATTACCCTTATATTCAATTTTTGGAAGTCCTCAATGTGCACCACCATTTCACCCTTTTGTTTGAGATTTATCAATTGGCTAAAGAAGGTGTTTCTATTTGTATCCTCATAATGTGATATCATTTCCTCCGTAAAAATTGACCAAGTGACAATTTTTTTATGAGAGCAAATCCATCGATACCATATAAATGTATTTTGTTCTAAATATAAAGTTGCAATGCATACCTTTTTTGTGTTTTGCACATTATGAAGATCAAAATATTTCTCCATCTGTAGTATCCATGCTACGGGATCCTTGCCATGAAACTTCCTCGTATCGATCTTTGGAATATGGTCGGTCTGAAATTCAACATTAGAATCTATGAAATCATGATTAACATTTCTTTTTTTCTCATCATCAGTTGTATCTACTACATTTTTTCCATTAGGAAGCTTTTCTTGTATAAAAATTTCCAAACCTTTCTTCAAACCTTCCATGTCTTTCTTCAAATCTTCCATGTTTCCTTCTATACCATTGATATTAGCTTCCATGCCATCCATCTTAGTTTTCATGCCATCCATCTTAGATTCCATGCCATCCATCATAGCTTCCATGCCATCCAAATTATTAGCTTCCATGCCATTATTCAAAAAATCCATCTTAGCTTCCACACCTTTCTTCAAACCATTCGTATTAGCTTCCATGCCTTTCTTCAAACCACCCATTTAAATTATTGTTACTCTTTGCGAGAGCGAAATTTTTTGTGCTTGGTCTTGTAATTTTGATATATCATGTTGTAATTCTTCCTCTTCATGAGTCATATATAGCATTTTGAGGGCTTAATGGTTGTTGAATTATTTTTATGGTTCAGTATAACGAACTTGTAAGGCACGACACGTGTCATTGTTTCCTCCTTCGGATCTGAAATTGATACATAGGAAACTAAATTCCATGTTATTTGGGCCACTTTTTATAGAATTCCAATCCGATGCTCAAAGAGGGAGTTATAAATATTTTCCCAAGTTCACCTCTTTGTGATGAAATTCGGGAGCCTGCAAAAACCCTAATATCCAAAAACCATATCTCTGAACATATTACGAACCAAGATATGAAATTTTTACATGAATTTCCTCATTATATCTTCACAAATGGGTTGTTTTTTTTAGCTTCTTAACCTTCGTAGAAAAAATTTTATCGCGAAAATTCCACGATGGCATGTTTGAAGCAGCGAAACCATATAATCAAAAGCTCTTATAGAAAATGTTATGAAACCAACTCACAAAATAGAAGAAAAGAGAGATAAAAGACTTATAATTAAACATAAAATTTCATTTTCAAATACTGCTCTTGTTAGAAATTCCATTTTCAAACATTGCTCTTTTTATTATTTTCATTTCTAAACACTGCTCTTATTTTTGCCTTACGTTGGTTTCCTTTTACGGGTTATCCATATATAAAAAAAAATATAGAAAAGAAGGAATTCCTCTATGGAAATTTTCATTCCCATGAAAATAGATTTTTGGGCTTGCAACTACCCTTGTTTGCTTAGTTATTGCCCAGACTTACATTTCCCTCTTTTAATTGATGATTTTGTGTCTAAAATTTTCTCGTATAATTTTTCATCTCTACACATATTTAATCGCATCCCTCCATTTGGTTTGTTGTCAAATTTGAAATTATGCTGGTAGTTTTTGCTTGTTGGGATAATTTATCTTTCATGGGAATCTCCATGTTTCTAATGGCCATCACAAGCGTTTTTCTCCTAAAAATTATTTTCTCCTACTATATAGATAGGATTTTGTGCAGTTATTTTATGGAATGGAATTATATTTTTCCCCACATATATGCAGAAATGATAAGATAATATCAATGTATTAATGTCCAACGAATGACCATAAAAGTATGTCAACGGGAATGTGTTAGGTACATTGATTTCGGTACAAATCAGGAGCACCAAAATGGGAGCAGAGGCATTGGATGCACTCATTCAGGATCCCTTTCAGACAAACCTTGGTCGGCTATCATCAATTCCGTATTAGCATATACCATGATTTGATAGGATCGGCTAAGTGTGGCACCTTCAGGAGCAGGAGAGGAATATGCACTCCATTTTCTGGTGTCCCCCATACTATCAGATTAGAGGGCACTATCAGTGCTTCTATATGGATTCAAGGAAATCCCTCTCTAATTTATTTTTCTACTTAGAACATAGATTCTTATCCCTTCAACCACATACCTCAGCTCTTACATTCCATGCCTTACGTTTGGATGGCTATGCAGAGTTCTAGATGTTAGTCAACCACTAAATGGTGAGACTTCAGTTTTTTCCTCACTTTCCTCCTCTCTGAGACCAATCGGTATTATTGAGACTGCCTGGGAGGTTCTAAACCATACATTCTTAGAGAGTTTGCAATCAGCTTTAGATGGATCTAGAGCCGAGTGCCTCTTGTCGATTCGACTACCTCCCAGTTCGAATTTTCCTTATTTGGACCTTGATGCTAAGAATCTCCCTCACTCATACATATTGCCCCAGATCATATAGTCAGACCACTTGATGGTTCCAAAGGACTTCGACAGTTAGCTAGTGTGTAATTCACTCCCCTTGCCCTCATCCATCTTACTTAGGGACCTTGACATCTTCATCCTTATCGAATGATCTCTCTCTCTCTCTCTTCATTTTCTTAAGTTGTCCACCTTTCTAGTCTGAGACAAACTCATTTACTATTTTGTAGCACTATAAATTTGTCACAATTTTATACAGATGTTACGATGTCATACTTATACAAGTTTATTTATTTTAAAAAAAATTGGCATTTTCTAGGAGATTCACTTTCACTCACACTTGCATTACCACAAATGTTGCAATCTCTAGTCCCATTGACCTTTTTTGGCAATTCATAGAGATGGGCCTCTAAATTAGACATAAATTAAGGCCCATATAACCTTTCTTAGGTACATAAAATATATATTAAATCTCTCCTTCTACACTTAATAATTTTTCGTAAGCTTTAATATGTTCTTAGGAAGGTTTAGAGATAATTGCATATTTTTTCCTAATATTATTTATTTTTGAAGAATATTGTGAGAATATTGGGTAGATTATGAAGATTTGGAGAAGGAGATAATTTAGGGACTTGCTCCCTACTACTGAAGGATCAAGATTGGAAAATACATGAACAAAATATCATGAAATTATTGAGAAAATCTAGATTAATTCTGGAACTCCAATGATTATGAAAATCTAGGGACATGTTCCTTGACATTTAATGCAGATTCCTAGTGTTGAGAACCAGATCCGATGTTTGAGAGATTTTGGAGAGGAAATATTCCTACTTTCAAGGAGAATTCTTCCTTATTTCAAGGAGAATGCTTCCTCGTCATTCTGTATAACTACCAATTTGAATTGACCTCTAGGGGCATGTATTGTTTCGTCTTATTGTGGAGAAAACTTGCTGTTTAGCAGCTCCAGTTTCTTTTCTTGCAGCGATGTACTTGGACTGATTCAATAATGAACTTTGGTTCCATTTTTAGCTTCTAAGGCTTGGTTTCTTTCATATTAATTTGTGTCCTCCTTGGGCGTGGCCATCACAAGATCCTCAGAGCCCTCTTGCAAAATTTCTTTACGTTATTTTCACTCCTTATTCACATGCATCTCTTATTTCTGTTTTACATATTTATGTATTTAGTATTTTTTTTTTTCTTGCTATAGGATTGAGTTAAATTACTGAAGTGAGTTATTTTTCAGGTTTTTTACATGTTTAAAATCATCATTAATCCTTGGAATAACTTTGGAAGGTCATCTTAATCATTAATCTACTTGGATTTGTTTACTAGTTCACGAATATAAGATTTATGGAAATGCCTTGTAGCAAAATAGTACTAAATTTACGATATTTTTTAGAATGGGTTAATGATATTCATTTTACTTGATTCCACTTGAATTAGGTCATAATAATGTTAAATTTAATAACAAAATTCACCCCATTTCATTTTCAGTTGATTAGGTTAGGCATTTGATAGATTAACTAGCTCACTAGTTCTTGAATTTCCAGATTTTAGAGTAGTAATTTTATATTATTGTTTAGCACATGTGAACAGGAATATTTTGGAGTGATTAGACTTGGAATGGAGAACTAAGAAATCATAAATAATAAAATAAAAAATTCCATCCCATTTTCATTTGATTTACTTAGTGATTATGTGATTTATTTCCAAAACAGAACTTCATGTAGAAAAAACAGAACATCTTTTAGTACTCTTATAACATGTGTAAACTCGACCAAATTTGCTCCCAAAGGTTGGTTTTTGTCTCTTAGGCTTGAATCATGACCCATAGGATCTAAATACATGATTGAGGGAGAATAAACACCACTTAGGAAATTCATTTTCTCAAATTAGATTAGGTCTTTTTATTTGAATTCATGCTCTTAGGATTTCAATTACAAATGTTGTTCTTTCCTAGGATAAAATTCTTTTCAAAGAAACAATTCAATTTCTGAAATTATTTTAGGCTTTTATTTCATTACATTCACTCCATTACATCATATCAACAAAATAAGGACACATTGTATGATGCACATATAGTTCTTATACCTCTTAATATTGTACAAACCCCGAGTTGATAATTAAAGTTGGTAGCCTTGGGAGTTGTAGTATTCTTGTTGCAATACTGAGACTCATCACTTTTTGGCACCATTGTTGGAGATGTTTCAAATTCTACATTTTTTCTTCCCTAATTGATTCAATTCTTTTCTTTCTGCAAAAAACAAAAGAATTTCATTAAGCATATTTCATCTCAAAATAGAAAATTGCATTGCATTAGCATTCTTATTCAAAAAAATATTTAAAAATAATTCTCCAACACCAACTCCCACATTTGATCACATGGTGTAATAAGAACCACATCACCGTCCACTTTTGATGGTATAAGAGGAAGAGGTGGTAGGAAAGGTAGAAAAAATGGATGGAGATGATGACAATGAAGAAGATCCTCTTGGAATTCCCATTCAAGAAACTGATGTCAGTGTGAATATGAAGAGAATCCCTCCATATTTCCTTCCCAAATTCAATGATATGAGGTCAGAGGATCTGGATACCTTTCTCTTTTAATTTGAAATAATTTGTAGATATTATGGTTACTTATCACACACTCAAAAATTGAGATTGTTTCCTCGAACACTGAAGGATAGAGCTCTTAAATGGTTCATGAGTTTAGGTACTAATTCAATGAGGTCATGGAATGATATGAAAAATATATTTTTAAAAAATATAAATACCATGATCTTAAGGAAGAAATCTTTAGAATGAATCAAAAAGAAGATGAGAGCCTTGAGGATCTAATATATAGGTTGATGTTTAATGTTAAGAGGGAAAAATTACAACATTTAGGATTTGACACACTAAAAACCCTCTTACTTAGAAAAATTAGGGATGAGTGGATCAATCTCCTTGATCTCATGAGTAGAGGATATGCATACCAATTATCATTTGAAGAAATTTGTGAAACATGCAATATCATATCAAGAGGAAGGACAAGAGTAAGTAAATCAGCATCAACATTGCTAAGTCAAGATAAACTTTGAAATTTGCTTGATAACTTTAAAATAAAAAAATTTAGCACTCTAAGTGAATAAGTAGAA
The DNA here is from genome assembly GCA_034641835.2 of Pinus albicaulis. Taxonomy (NCBI): domain Eukaryota; kingdom Viridiplantae; phylum Streptophyta; class Pinopsida; order Pinales; family Pinaceae; genus Pinus; species Pinus albicaulis. The sequence continues at coordinate 852,831,067 of CM076572.1, forward strand.
ATGTTAAGAATGCAAAATAAAAAAAAGAAGATGTTGATATTTATATTATTCATGCAGAATCATATGCTACTAAATATTTTCCATCATTACCAAGGTTTAAGGAAGTGTACCAAGAGGACAATGGAGCAAGTTAATCACCAAAGAAGTTATGTTATGTAGCTCCAAGAAGACCATGACAGCTTAGCCAACTTCATATGATGCAAGGACCTACTTCAAAATTTCAATCTTATTCACATCCATCCCAAAATAATTGGGACACACTCCCTCCTTGGAAACATTGGCCATCTCAACCACAAAACCAATCTTGGCAACAAGGTTGGCAAGGACCTTATGGGAAAAATCCAGAATATCCTCAATATTTTCAACAATATCCTCCATACCCAACTCCATGCTATCCCTTCCATCCACCTCCACCACAACAACAACCTCAAACACATCCATCTCATATATTCACTCCCACTCAACTACCTGTGCCACCATTTCCAAACCCATACAAAGAAGTAACTCAACCCACTTACAATGCTGAGGTACAACACTTCCAAACATCTCCTCTTGATCTAAATGGTATCCATCTTAGCCCAGGAAGAGTATTTAAAAAAAAAGAGATTCTCTTAATTTCATTGAAGGACAACATCCAGAAGAAGAAGATTCAAATGAGGATATCAAAGATTCATGGGTTGCAATTTATGGAGAGAAGACATTAGAATCAGAGACTGAGAGGATTCCCCTATGTTTACCATCATAGCTTCTATGTGTTCAAGAGAATAATCAGCAAAAAGAGGAAGATTTGAACTTCATGGTAGAAGAGGACATCCAAGATGATCCAAATTAGCAAGTGGGACAGGGGCATCGCAACTATATTTAAATATGGTTCCAGACATTCATTAAGTTGTAGCAACACACTCTTATTCAACAATACTTGATATCATCTCAGTCAAAGAAGTTGCTATCTCATATTAAAGTAGATTTCAAAGCATGTATTTCAAGCCTACACATGATTTTGTATGTCATCTTGATGTGCACATGGCTCCATTGGAAGTATTCCTATACTTGAAATATATTTTGTTTTTTCAAGTAGAGTATGATAAATAAAAATAAAAAAAATGGAAAAACAGAAATGAGAAAAAGAATAAAATACCAAGTGAAAACCTCTTTTGAGGCATCTGATATTGGCTCACTGATTTAAAACCTCCATGAGGTAGCAAATGAGTTGAAAAAAAATAGAAAATAAGAGAAAAACATATCCTAGGTGAAAACCTCTTTTGAGGCACCTAGGCATACCTACTAGTTGAAAACCTCATTGAGGCAACTGGTAGGCCCAAAGAAAAAATAAAAAGATGAAAGAATGAAAATAAAAAATGTGTTTTCTCCATGTATCTCTCTCTAATGAATGCAAGTGCTCTCCAACATTTGCAAACAACAAAAAAACAAGTTGGCACCAAAAGAAAAAGTTGGTCAAAACCCTGGTCAAAGGAAGTAAAACTTGAACTTCCTCCTCTTTTTCTCATATAATCCAAAAGGACCAAGGTCATGCCAATCCATCACCCTCATCCATTTTCAACATCCACCCATCATTTCTAGGCTTTTATCATTCATTTTCCTCACTTTCCTAAAATGCTACGGAAACCCTGTTTTTGCTACAGGAAGTCCTTGTTTTTAGTAGAAATTTATTTTTATTATATCTCCAAAACCGTGAATCCATTTTCCTATTTTTTTTCTATGGTAAATAAATATATATTATGGTAACATGCTCAAGAAATTTTAGCAATTTCTGGTGCTTAGTTTGTGAGAAATCGACCTCCATCACCTACAACTATTTTTAATTTTTCTCGAGATTCGTGTGTTTAATGGACGATATTTTTATGGGGAGGTGCATAAGTATTATTTTAACATGACCAAAAATTTCAGGTCAATCCATGCTAATGTTTGAGAGCTATGGCTAAAACAAATCTTCTATAAGGATTTGTCCTGAACTGTAGAAGGAATTCTATAATTGCTATAGGAAATTACAACAAGCTACATGCAGGTGAATAAACGACAAAAAATAGTCACAAATGACCTTTATGTGTAAGAAAATAAATTAGGAGAGTCTTCCCATCATTTCCTGCCACCCTCTCATCACTCCTCCATCTCAAGAAAAAGGTGTTTTCACTCGAACCCTACACTTTGTCACCTTTGTAAGAGAATTTTTTCTGAAAATAAAACACAAAGTTCCTTCACTCCATTTTTCCAAGGCCACACCACTTCCTCATCATTATATAATCATCCTACCATCACCCTATTATCACCTCACACTCTCCCTCATCACTCATACAGAGCTAGAAGCCTAAAACAAACAGAGAAAAAGGTTTCTACAAGAAAAAGTAACCTCATGTAGCAAGTCCTATGTAAGCACGAGAAAAATGTTGACGATTGTTTTGAAAAATCATGGATACAATTAAGGCTTTTGAGATGAATCTGAAGACAACAATGGCACTACAAGAGGGGTCCTCCACCAACAAACATACATGTGAAGACTCAATGAGAACACTGCAAATGCAAAAAAATTATCAGTCAAAGAATCATCATACTATGAAGACTTGTACAGAAGCAAAATCATCAACTACAACATTCACATCATGAGCATTTCAACAGCAAAATTTTATCCAGGGATGTGAAGCAACAACAACAAAAACAACAAAAAACCATAGAATACCTCCATGTTCAAGGCTATCTGCAATAGGACCTCCAGCAAATTATCACATGCAGCTTCAGGATCATTAGTAGCAGTTTCAGAACCACCAAAGGCAATTTCAACAGTCATATCAACAACCTCAATATTACCTGCAAAAGCACATCAAGGGTAAGGCTCAGTTATGCAAATCTCTAGTCTCACCCTTCAAATCTATTCTCGCTTAAGAAAACATTAAAAATGTGAGAAGGAAAGTTTTTTTTTATAGCCAAAATCAGTAGCAGAGTAACCTAGGCCTTATCTAGCAGTCAAATTCACTTTTCCACCAACAAACACGAACATGTGGCAGAGGAACAAGACAAAAGTGAAGACGACTTCAGAAAGTGGGTAGTAAGTAGTTAGTTGTGATGGAAGAAAAGGAGTGCTTAGTTAACAGAAAAAGAACTCTAAGTTTATTTTGCATGCAATGAACAAAAATGAAAAAAGAGAAAAAATTGAAAAAAAAATTGAAAATTTGAAAAATAAAAAATAAAAGGTGGACCCACCACCTCTTGGCATGAAAATATTAGATGCTATAGGCTAAATAGAGCTGTTATAGGCACAAAATTTGCTATAGGAAGTTGCTACAGGAAAATTAGATTTGCTACAAGAAAAACAGATTTTCTACAGGAAAGACAAATTTGCTACAGGAAACGAACAAAGGGTTACAAAAGAAATATTTTTCTACTAGGGTATTGGACAATGATTAATTAATAGCTAAAAGGTATAAGGAAACACAACAGAACTACAAATTATTTTCTACCAGCATGGTAAATTATCCAAGGGTGAAAGGTATTCAAGTCACCAATTTGATCATCACATCATTCCTTTCTTTTGCTTCAGTTTATTGACCATAATTTCTTCCTTTGTGAGAAGAAAAGGCTCTTTGTGAAGTGTTTTCAATTCCATAATTTAATGAAGAGAATATAGATTGTTATTTAAGGGTGTTAATAAGAATTTGATGGATAATATGATGTGGCATGACCAACAATTTGTATCACCAGTAAGAGGCTTGTACTTCAATGAGAATGACATTGGTAATGAGGTAATGAATGCCAATAAATCCTTCTTTTCACAAGGAGAAGTGCCATAGGAATTATAAGAAGACAAACCCAAAGAAAGGTGTTTCCATAAAAAATAGAAACCATTACAATTGAAGAAGAGTAGCAATAAGAGCAATAGGAGGAGCAACATATAGACCGAAAAAGTGAGAATGACCAGGCCAACCTACATGAAGAAGCATAGAGCGAGGAGGATGAATAGGTTGCTCATAGGATGAGCAACAGTTTCAATAGGGCGTATGATGGGCCTCTAAATTAGACATAAATTAAGGCCCATATGACCTTTATTAGGCACATAATATATATATTAAATCTCTCCTACACTAAATAATGTTTTTTTAAAGCTTTAATATGTTCTTAGGAAGGTTTAGAGATAATTGCATATTTATGCCCAATATTATTTACTTTTGAAGAATATTGTGAGAATATTGGGTAGATTATGAAGATTTGGAGAAGGAGATAATTTAGGGAATTTATACCTACTACTGGAGGATCAATATTGGAGAATAAATGAACAAAATATCATGAAATTATTGAGAAAATCTAGAGTAATTTTGGAACTCCAAAGATTGAGAAAATCTAGAGATGTGTTCCTTTCCATTTAATGTGGATTCCTAGTGTTGAGAACCAAATCAACTATTTGATGGATTTTGGAGGGTAAAGCTCCCTCCTTTCAAGAAGAATTATTCCTCATCATTTTTTATAAGTATCAATTAGAATTTACCTCTAGGGGCATGTATTATTCAATCTTATTGTGGACAAAACTTCTTGTTTAGCAGCTCCACTTTATTTTCTTACAGGGATGTACTTGGATTGATTCAATAATGAAGTTTGGTGCAATTTTGAGCTTCTAAGGCTTGGTTTCCTCCATACGAATCTGAGTCCTCCTTGGGATTGGACATCCCACGAGCCTCATATCCCTTTTGCACAATTTCTTTATGTTATTTTCACTTCTTATTCATATGCATCTCTTATTTCTCTTTTGCATATTTCTGTATTTAGTATTATTTATTTTCTCGCTATAGGATTGAGTTAAATAATTGAAGTGAGTTCTTTTGTAGTTTTTTTACAGGTTAAAAAGAATTATTCATCCTTGTAATAACTTTGAAATGTCATCTTAATAATTAAGCTACTTGGATTTGGTTACTAGTTCATGAATATAATATTTATGGAAATGCCTTATAGTGAAATAGTAGTAAATTTATGCTATTTTTTAGAATGGGTTAATGAGTTTCATTTGACTTGATTCCACTTGGATTAGGTCATAATAATGTTAAAGTTAATAACATAATTCTCCCCATTGCATTTTCATTTTATTAGGTTAGGCATTTGATAGATTAACTAGCTCACTAGTTCTTGAATTTCCAGATTTTAGAGTAGTAATATTCTATTATTTTTAGCACGTGTGAACAGGGGTATTTTAGAGTGATTACACTTGGAATGGAAAAATAATACATCATAATTATTAAATAAATTGTCCCATCCCATTTTCATTTGATTTACTTAGTCATTCTATGAGTTATTTCCAAAACTGAACTTCCTGTAGCAAAAACAGAACATCCTATAGAACTCTTATAACATGTGTAAACTCAACCAGATTTTCTCCCAATGGTTGTTTTTGTCTCTTAAGCTTGAATCATAACCCCTAGGATCTAAATACATGATTAAGGAAGAATAAAAACCTCTTATGACATTCATTTTAGCAAATTATATTAGGTATTTTTATTTGAATTCATGCTCCTAGGATTTCAATTACAAATTGTTGTTATTTCCTAGGATAAATTTCTTTTCAAAACAACACTTCCATTTCTGAAATTAGTTTAGGCTTTGATTTCATAACATTCACTCCATTAAATCAGATCAACAAAAGAATGACACATTATATGATGCACATATAGTATCGATATCTCTTAAGTTTGTACGAACCCTAGGTTGTAAAGTTGGTAGCATTGCGAGTTGCAACATTCTTGTTGCAATACTGAGGCTCATCACATAGGATATTATTATCTTATATTATCTGCACTATATCTGAATGTAAATGGCATCTCCTACATCCTATTTCTGGAATCTGCACAATTTATAGCTTCTTTTGCATATGTTTTCTTCATATTTGTTCTTGGGATATAAAGTTTGAGCTATAAAACATTCTCATGGTATTATGTTCTTCGGCAAAAAAGTGAAAATTGATAATAGATTATTTACATTTGCATTTTGAAATTACTTAATATATTGGCATCTTGTGTTCTCTCTGAAATATGCCTCATCTGTTAGATAGTGGGCTAACCTAAGTGAAGCATGTTTTGTTATCATATGATAGACATGGTATTCTACATTATGTAGGAAATTTCCATCTAAGTGTTAGAACCTATCAATATTTCTTGGTATAATAAGTTTTCATATTAATTGTTAAATTCCCCAAGCATGCAAATGCATGATTATCAATTGGTCTACCAAATAACAAAACGCCCTTATGACTTAAAATTAAAGTGATACACATTAATTAAGGAGAAAATGTTAAATGAGTCATTCAACCTTATTTTGATGCTCATACCTTCAATTTTATTCGTTTACATAAAACATAATTCCATGCTTATGTTGTATAACATAGTGCCATTTGACGAGTCATAAATACGATGTTGGTTAAGCTTACTTTTAAAATGGTTATGCTAGGGACATAGTAGTGTGATAAGGATTCTTAAGAGGGGTTTACCATACATTCTTAGAAGCTATTTTATATTTAACATGAAATTATGCATTCCTATGTTTCTTTGCTCTCAAACAAATTACGACTATGGGGAAACATAAATTATTGAAAATGAATCCTGTTACTCATGGTACACTACTTTTTTCTGTTCACAACTTTTAAATCTTTGTAGTTGGAAATAGATGCTCATTTTAACAGAGATGGTTAAGATACCAACAAAGTTTGGTTTTCCTTCTTCAATATAACGATGGAGATAAAATACATGTGCAGGCATAAATTCATGTCATGTTAGTATCCCAACAATAGGAGCTCTCTCTAAAGGAAATAAAATGAGAGTGAGAACCACCACAAAATATACAAATGTGAAATAACTTTGATAGATTTGTAGCTTATGAATTAAAACCCAAATATGACAATGATGCTTGTCATGTGCCAGTATGGAGGTCCTACATACATATTTTTACCTACACTATACAATGGTCCTGTTGTAAAATTTATCTAGCGTGGAATCCTGTGATCTTGTCAACAAGATGGATGAGTGGAAGAGTACAAAATGTTAGGTAATTCTGTGTGTGAACACTTACCCCTGCTTCTTTAGGCACGACGCAGAGATGTTGCACACCTACTTTCCAGAAAAGGGAAAGTTCCTTTTTCAGTGAGGAGGTCTCCACAACAGCGTATGGTGAGGTATTTCAGAATGGATGTAAATCAATATACATTCCATGTTCCTCTGCAGTTATGTGTATGTACTCAATCTCCAGATCTCTTCTTCAACCTCATTTTGAAAAGTCACCAAAACAAAACTTATGTTTTATGTCTCAAGAAACAACATTTCATGAAAGTTGGATCTCTTTTCTCTTTAGTAAAACCAATAAATGTTTCCTAAGGATAAGGCTATGCAAGACTGGTTTTTATGATAGATTTCCATATATGATTGGGAAGCCATTGTTTTTAATATTTATCAAAACGTGTACAATATTTCCAAATTTCTCTATTCCAGAAAAGGTTATCAGTAGACATCTAACAACATCACGAGTAGTCAGGTGTCCCATATATGGTTCAGGATGACCTTCCAGGAATGGAAGCCCCTTCAAGTGCATAGTTGCATTATACACATTGATGTTGAAGGAATCAATTGTTATATTTGATATTAATAGGATCAAGATTATAAAAGGGATAAATGACAAGTTATTTGTTAGCTCCAAAAGGATAACACAGAATGAAATTGTCATCCTCATTGAGCCTCCAAGTAAATAAGTTGCATCGAGCATAACACAAATCCCCTCATCAATTCCAATTAAGGATACAATCAGATCCCCAAAAAAACTGCCATATGTAGAACCTATCAAAATTGTTTGAATGAACAGACCTGATGGCAACGCAAGTCCATATGTGACCGGATCAAATGTAAAAATAGTAACAAAGTATAGCATGAGTGATGCTTAACAAAACTCCTTTCTTGTTTCATAGTTGAAGATGATTTTAAAATTACCATCATTTGTGTTGAAAATCAATCTTGCAAGGTCATTGTAGTATCCTTATGGATAACAAAATCACTTAAAGTTTCCTTTGCTATTAGTGTTAGGACATCCTTCATTGACCATTTCCCTTGCAGGACAAGGTGTGAATTTTGCAAGCTAGGGAAGTCCAAAAATGCAGCAAGATGTAAAGATGGAGACAACACAGGTAAGAAGAATTTTGGATATAGGTCCCTTCCTATATCAATAACATCCATACCATTCATGAACAATTTGTGCACAAAATCCACATATTTTGCAAAAGAGAAACAAGGTTTAAATCAAAACTGTCACAGTATCTAAATATACATATTGATATTATACATACTGATTGATAAGGTCATATAGCCTCAAAGTATTCACAATATGGTAGTTGTAGAAAACTCCTACTACTCCTCCAATAACTCCAAGTATCACCACAGGAAGCAGATCAACAACCCGATATATGATTGACACAACACTGGCATCAAACATTATCAGGCCACCAATTCTAAAGAGGCCACATTTTCAATTTTCACAATAATTTATGAATCCCTTCAGCATGGCAACAACCATTGTTGTGGTGAAAAATTTCCTCCAAAGAAAAGCACTTTGCCACCTAAAAACGGATTCACAACCACCATTTCTCACTATTTTTCTTTTGAAAGCATGCTTTCACTAATATCAAACTAAAAACTATATGTGCACTACTTTTTTTCTATAATTCATAGTTCTTTTCATTATATGTAGGCATATTCAATGGTTTGAGACTAGTTGAATGTAGGTCACATCCTTATCCGACATATGAAGAATGTTAAGCCATGATGTCTTGTAAATTTTAACTGTATTAAGGATACTTATGCATAAATCCAACAACAGTTTGAATCGAAAAGGAAATATTTACATACCATGTTGAAATTTCTTCTAGTGCAAAGAGCACACAACCCATAGGTTTCACTCTCTACCGTTTCCTTCATTTCATGGTAGTGATGAAAATGTATGTCCATTGTAGGCTGCCCTTGCAATTATATCTCTAGGTTGGGCTTCTGTATTTTCTTCTCCAGGTACAATGGCATTAGAAATGGTAGCTACTGGGGCAGGCAGTGGTGATGTTGCATCTTCCAAAAATACATCCTTGAGACGTGAGATGTCAGTTCTTTAAAGAAGACCATGAAGGTTGTGTAGCTTTACAAGCTTTCAGAAGGCACCTTATTTATCAGGAAGTCCTTAGCCTGTACCAAAGGACAAGGTAGCTACAAAGGCAGAAACTATAGCAGCTGCATGGTATCCTGAGAAGAGTGCCAAAATTAGTTATGGTAGAGGTATAAGTGTTGTTGTGATGGCAACATCAACACAGAGGAGGAGTCTCAGTGATCGATAAAGAGTGAAGATATTGAATAATTTTGAGGCGATGGGAACTGCATGGTTGGAATGATCTCAATTAGTTGAACCTGCTATGTTATGATTTTGTTGAAATATATTCAAGCATTGGCTACAACGGTTGATAAAGCAAGAAACGTGAAGAAAGAAGAGGTATATATATTTCTTTATGACTGAGGCATTAAGTTTTCTAGTATAATCTTAATTATAATTTATAATTTTGATTGCTTATCTCTTATTATTATATGCATATTGTCATGTGTGCATTAGTTTTTGTTGCTGATGGATTTCAAGAAAAAGTGGGAGCATGTGCATGGTGTAGAATTATCCACTTCTTGATAGAACATGAATTTCTCTTTGGGCCACTAGGATACCAGCTAGGTCATCCAGAATAGTTAGTTTTGAATCATTTTACTAAATTTTTCTGTATTTTAAAGTCGATAACAATAATTCAAGGTCTTTATATTACCTTTGTTTAAATAAGGAATGTCTTAGCCTCTACAATGTTTCATAGGCTGTTCATTTTCAAACATATGTATAATTTTAATTGAATGTGTATGATATATACACATGTATACTAGAAGCTAGATTTTGTGGAAAACTCACTTCGTATGCGAAGAATCTTAAGAGGAACTATAGTGGAACAACACATAAAGGAGCATTTGCAAACTATGATGATTTTCAGCCTATGGTTCAACATAACATCGAAGGGGGCAGGGATTCTAGAAATGAGGTTGAAAGTTCGTTGGGAAATTCTCTTCTTGCAAATGCTTCTTTGTTATTTCCAGAGAAAATTTTGCTTGAAGAAGGACATGAATATCAAAGAACTAGAACTGATTTTGAAATCACTAAAGACAAAAAGGATGATTTAGTGCATGGTTTTGTATCTTCAGAGGATATATCTAAACAATTAGATGAATCAACAATAGACTCAATTAAATCTACTAATATCAAGGAGATGCCAACAATTCCCTAGTACTGTCTGGATATATGGTTTTTGGGGAGGATGAAAGGATGATTTTGGAAATTCTAGCAATAATTGTCCATCCATTGAGATTAATGAAGGGAATATTTCAAGTGAGTGTGTTTCCATTGAATTTCAATGTAAGGAACCTCTTAATAAATTTCTTCCATGTGCACCTTATTGATTCTCCATTCTGTCTGCAATTCCTTCTGATTTGGCAGAAGAGCTCTGTTATTATTTATTTCTTTGGTTGTTCAGCAAAATTTTTGTATGTAGTATTTAGGATTTCCTTTTATGTATATGTGCTTGCTAATATAACTACTTTTTTTTTCTGTGCTTAGGATTTCGGTTAAAACTTAGCAATTTTCAGCTAGTCTTCCTAGATTGTAATTCTTATAAAATGGATCTTAATTTCATCGATGGTATGATAGTCACTAACAGGATGGATGATGGATTTTACCAGGGTTGTGTTTGTTTTAATCATGGAAAATTTTCCAACAACAACATGCTAAATATTTTTTCTCATTGTTGCATGGAAAAAAATTCATAAAGGAACTATTAGGACATTTCCCCAAAAGGGTGATGTTTTTCCTTTACAAAGAGTGGAATTCTACTTGGAATGAAGACACTCCTCTAGAAGTTAAATTTAAGTATGAAATGGTAGAAATTGCAAATGAATTGTGGAAGAGGTTGGAGTGAGTGTGGCTCCTCTTGCCACGATTAATGGTTTCAAGTCTATGTATCAGAAGAAGCATGTAGTTAACTTGGTTCCCAGGAAGGATATTCTTAGATTTTCTCATTAGGTTCCAGAAAATATACTTTTGGGCAAAGAAGCCCCAAATTTAACCCAAATTGTTTTGATTTGGACCCTGTTGCACCTCCTGACGATGAATTCAGGGAAACTTGATCACTTTTCCTTTTAATTAGGACTTCAACCTTTGTGATTTAGGGGTTTAATTTGGATATGTGGTAAAAAAAAAATATACCATACTCTTTTGACTACCATGCAGTAGGATTAAATCTAGCTTTCAAAGCTATGCGTGACTTCTTTGGAAGTGTAATTGCATAGAAGGTTGTTAGCATTGGTTACATTCAATGGACAAGAAAATGTTGGTTGTGCACTAACATACTCTTCTAGGGTGTAAGCTAAATATGAGGACATTTTTTACTCTCATTTTTATTGTTACTAACACATAATGATAACTGTGTTTGATTATCTAACTTTCTGCAAAAATTTTAGGGATACATAGGAGGATGGCTATGCAAATTTCTTTGTACCTTATATTTAGTTGATGTGAAAAATTCCTTGAAAAAATTCATTTTTTTGGAATATATGAAGAGTGGAAACATGCTAAATGTAAACCATTCAATAGTTGTGACAATATATTAAAGGCTTGTGATAATTATAGTTACTTTTTATGTATGAATAAATTAAATAATTTGTAAATTAGTGTGTTAGTACCCTATAAATTATAGGATCTGAAGGTGACTGGATACTTCATATTACGTGCAAGGTTTTCATTATTGAAAGGATTTTCATAATTCAAATGATTTCAAATAGAAATGAAAAAAAGGACAAAAAAGAGGGTATAAAAATAGAGAAAAGAGAAAAGAATGAAAAGAAACAAAAAAAGGAAAAAAGAAAGAAGAACCCCAAAAAAGAAATAAAACAGAAAGTGTTGCAAGTTAAAATATCGCTACTATGTAGATAGGTCTATCTAGTCATATAGTTTAATCATAATTGGAAAATTTTCATTTTCTGGTGATAGGTCATAAAATAAATATTTTCCAAACTGTTTAATCTTGACTTATCAGTAGATAGGTAGAAAATGAGATTGGTTCAACAGCTTAATCTGAACCAATAGGAGAAATAAGGGATAGGGGTTAGGTTAGAATGTTAAAAGAAAATGTTCAGGGTCTGCAAGTCTAAATGCACCTTACAAAGGAAGAAAAAATGTTAGAAGAGTAGTTCGAGTAGGTAGATATGCAAAGGAGGAAGAAATGAAAGGAAAAAATGAAATGGTGACTTCAAAATCCTTTGAGGGGAGATCTATTTCATCTGAATCATTGTGCAAGTCTCACCAAGTCACCAAATCACACTTCACAAGTTCAAAAGGACAATGCTAAAGAAAAGGGCAATGTCTGTGATCTGTGGGCTGCGGATGGTCCCACCTTCCCTGCCACGTCACTTCCCCCACCATCCATTGTAAGATCGCAACCTTACCTTTTTAACCATTGTTTCGCATCACAAATATTTTAACTTACCTTTTGAAGCACCCATAATGTATCTTGCTTAACTTGCGATGCGATTGGCACCACCACAGCAGCTCCACCCCCCACTTCTAGCCGCTTGCAATACATATCATATAATATGAAACCTCATACACTTACCGTCGAACCATTCATCGCTTTATAACTTCTTCGATGCAGTGGGCTACATCATGCCACATCATCCTCCAATCAGCGCACATCGCACTTCACGGATTTTAGCACTTACCTTATTTTCCCAAATTCTAAACGTTTCAATGTGCGATGAGGGTGGGTCCCTCTCCCCGCACTTCGCACTTCACATCTTTTGGATTTTACCTTCACTGCTTAATGTTAAGATATGAAATTTTTGATGGCCGGTGGGTCCCCCCTTTCCTACCACATCACCCACTCTCTCGCACTCTGCACTTTGCAAGATTTAAGGTTCACCTCTATGTCTCATAACTAAACCTTCTGATTTTTTATTACGATGCGGTCGGGTCCCACCTATGTACCACATCACACATTTCCCCCTGGTGCTCATCCTCGGACTTGGGCCCACAGTCCCATCAACCTGTCTCAATCAGTGCTAAACATCCCCAACCTTACCTGTCCATCTCTGCCCCTCACCTTGTCATCAACGACCCTCAATTCATTTCGGCCCCCCTTCAGTCGCCAGGCGTTAACAAAGGGGGAGGGTCCGAAATGGATGGTATCCATTACCGCCCCCTCCTCCACGTGTCGCACTCCCGCAATTTCATGCCCACCCCTCTCTATTACCACTTACCACCTGAGCCCCCCTTCGAAAAGTTATTTCCGCCATCCCCCAAACCATTGTAGCCCTGTGAAAATTGCTAATGTCATCGTGCCATGTCCTCCATCACCTGTCCACTCCACCCCGTCACGTCCCCTCCCACAAATAGCATTGTTGCACCATGAATGGTCGATCTGTTATCCAATGGACTCGTGCCAACTCAATGGTTACCCTCTAGCCACATGTTAAAACCCGAATTCGCCACGACACCACAGTTTCCATTGTTGTTACTCTTTAATTGCTACAGGTTGTGATATTCGCAGATATCTATAGAAGAGTTCACAACCAGCTACCTCAGCCGAAGGGTAAATTTCACGTCGAAGAAGGAAAAATCAACACTCTATGAGCCTAGTTACATTCTCGTTTAAGCTATTTTCATTTCCAATCCCGATACCCTTCGGTCTTACCCCTTCCCTAGTATTAATTCATACCATTTTTCCCTTCTCTATTTCCCTTCTCTTGCAGCCCATTCTCCATTGCAGGTGAAACATGGAGTGAAAAAGAAAATCGTGCCTCCCAAGGTAGATCAACAAACTTTCAAAACCATGGTCTACCCCCAGGTAGACTTGGACCATATTCCCTTGGCTGACAACAATTACAAGATCCACAACATGGAGGCATACGTCGACATGTTCGATGTCTACTTCTGGCTCAAGGATAAGCTCCCCTCCGAAGCAGATGGCATCAGCCTATGGAAGACCAAGGTCCCACACTACATATTCCCTAGAAACCATAGCTGCCCTAAGATAATTAGGAAATGTCAGTCTTTCTATGAAATTAAGCAAAGAACCACAGTGAACTCTGTAGGAGAGATTTTGTTTCATGTAAATGCACCATCCATTCATTATGGGAATTTTGAGGTCTAAAATGGGCCTCCTAAAAAAAATGTACAACAAAAATAAAATTTATAAGAACCAATAGTATTCAAGATGATGATGTCAACCATGGGGGATGATTCACCATTTTTTAAGTAAAACCATAAAAATATAAAAAAAACAATATAATAATAAAAATACTTTTTTCAACTCGTATTTTCAATTTATCTCCCAAAGTGTTTACTCAAATTTCAAGCGGGAGTACTCCTTGGATGCAAAATTTAATTACTCATCCAAGGAGTACCCATGTTTCATACTTTCGATGGGTCCTGCTGCTCCATGAAAAATGAGAAATACATGAAAAACGTGATTGTACTCATGATTTTTTATGTATTTCTCATTTTTTGTATAGTAAGGTACATCAAAAGTATGCAACATTAGTATTCCTTGGATGAGGAATTAGATTTTGCATCCAATGAGTACTCTCGTTCGAAATATGAGTAAAAAATTTGGGAGATAAGTTGAAAATATGAGTTGAAAAAGTAGTTTTTTCTTTTTTCCCTCTAAACTTTGATGATGTAATCAAATCTTATTTTATTATTTCCACTATTATTTTATAATTTCCTTAGGAAGCCCATTTTAGACCTTAAAATTCCCCTAATTCACGAGATGTTATAGGCCCCCATTTTTTAGAGCACTATCCCTTTTTCATTTGAGGCCCTTATAGGACTATACCAAGGAATAGATTTTTCCAGCAAGGCCAAAAACTTGTAGCTTTTCATGACCCCAAATGCACCAATGCCTACAGTAAAACCCCCATATCCATCATCCACATTCCAAGAAAGGACCCAACACATTGTCACAACCCTGTCTTATTTGTTAGGTTATCATAAAGATTAGTGGATAGATGAAGCCATAATTTTTTTCTTGTATATCCTCTCTGCAGATGCCAAGCCCACTATTATGTTCAACTATGCTCAGTTCCTTGCTAATGTAATCCATGATTAGTTATTGAATTTAAAAACAGAAGGGGTAATCAAATACACCTATGTGTTGGTGTAAATGTTTACCTATTTTCAATCCAGCAAGTTCGAATTCAACATGATAAAGAAAGGTGAAGACTCTCAATCCCAATCTGTCATTTTTTGGACAACTCTATTGAGAAAGGATCAGGAAGACTATTCATACAAGATCTTTGTAGACCTATTTTTTTATCCAATAATCAGTGCACTCAGCAACACCACAGAGCCTGGGGTCAGTATGGAAATCAATAAAGTGATGTAGTTGACAAAGAAGATCAGACAACATACTAGTATCTCTACCAGAACTACACAGAGATCAGGGTTTATGGCAGTGAATTTGCCCCTATAAACTACCCAAATACCTCTCCATGAGGATCTTTTCCGTTGAGTATATGAGGAAAATGATAGATGATGAAGAGGTGCATTTTGTTTCGGCCAAGAAGAAGTCACAATTCAGGATCAAATCCCAAATCGGCCATTCATCTGTAACAGCAGGGCAGCAGGGGGAGAGGCAGATAAAATATTGAAAGAGATGAAATTCACACACATTTTCACCTGGTCCTATGATCCAATGGGGATCATATCCAAGAAGGGGGTGGAAAACAATTCCACACCCTACACCCATACCCACAGAGTGGAGATAGAGAAGTAGATGAACCAGGAAGAATGGGTGGCAGACACACTCCAGGAGGTTGAAGAGAAAGTCATCTCTACTTTGGGAATCCAAACACCAACTCCACCAGAGAGGAAAGTAGTAGGAGTTCAAGATGACAAAGGAAAGGAGCCTGAAAAGGAAATAGGAAGTAACGGGATCAGGGAGGACCCAACAAAAATGGACATCTATTCCTCCACTAAGGAGTTCAAAATGAAATATAGGAGGAGAGCCAGGATCAACATGGGCCTCGACCAAGGAAATGAGAGAAATCAACAAATTTTCATCACAATTGGGGGTTCACTAAGTTCATCTTTAGTAGGTGGCCACCTAATCTTCTCCACATCCTCTGCCACCATCCCATTCCAATAGAATAATTTTCAAACTCCCACATCTACTTCCACTACAGAATAGGAGGAGGAAGACATCTATGACACATTCAGGGAGATCAAGGGAAGGAATGAGGTTCTCAAGACCAGCACCTACAATAAATTTTCGAAAAAAAAAGTAGCTCTAAGTAGACTCCTATCATCCTTTGACTATGAGTAGGGGAGAATGAGGATGGCATTCTTGGAAGCACAAGTTCCACAGGCCAAAGGTGCAGCGGACTACAAGAAGGCACCTTTTGAGTTTAATGCAAAGGGAATCCACCCAATAGACCAAATGAAGATGCACAATAAGACTGGGGAAATGATCTCCTCCACCCTAACTAGAACATCCATGAGCCTCTCAAAACTACAGGTGAATTTTTCCAATTCAAAATCATAGTTAAAGTTGGAAAAGGTCACTGCCATGGCCAAATATTCAAAGATAAAATCTCTGGAGGATTTAGTGATACAGCTCGGGTACAATCCATCGAACATATAAATGGCACAAACCCTGGTGAGGAAGAATAATGTAGACATAGCTACTTTGAGGAGACAACTTAAGATGCCAGTAATAGAAGACCCTATGGCCAAGGAGATAGAAGCAACTAAAACACAAAAATAAAAAATTTCGCAATTAATTGTTGAACAAACAGAACAAATCAAGAAAATGGAGGATGATATCGGTAAAATGATCAAATAAATACATAAATAAATAATGGATGCAGTGAAGGGATCAACAAAAGAAGCAGTTAAGGCCACGATCCCCCTATAAGTGGTTCCTCTCACAATGATCCCAGCAGCTACAACATCCACAGGAGAAACGGGGGAAAGTACTGAGAAGCTAGCGAAGGTGATGGAGAACATGTCTCTACAGTCAACAGAGATCAAAAGGTTTCGGAATCAACTCAATGAAATGTTGGAGCAACTCAAATGGAAAGACTCTGCCCATGCCACAGGGCTACATATCAGCAAAAAGCTAAATGAGAGCTTGCAGAAGTCCCTTCAAGAGTCCTCAATTGGATGCATGATGGGAAGGGTGAAACAAATTATATGGTTGGATATAATTGAGTCTGTAAATGATATATGTCCCTCAATTCAAATGATTTTTAACAAAGGTATCTAACTGAGGTAGTGAAGGTTTCCATTGAGAAAACAAATGAGGAACTTGGATATAAGCCCCAAACTTCCAACAAGATCATCATATTCTTGAATTCTAAGAGAAGCCATGAGTTGCAGCAACTAGGAGTGGCTGAGAGAAAAACCTCAGTTCTTGAAGTTAAAAGGGTTTTGAATAAGAAGAGTTTGGTCACACAACTAGAAGAAAGATGCCATCAGATGGAGATTGGGGTGAGTAGGTTTTTCAACAGGATTGAGCCACTAAACAAAAGAGGGTTTCCTTCCTTATTTGTCATCAACGATAAAATAATGCCCATAATTGATTATGTAAAGAGGCTGACGGAGATCTCCGAGGACACAACCAAGCTCATAAATCTAAAGAAAACCATGACTGGGAAAGCCTTCTATGAAGTCATCAGCAATGATGTCTTCATACAGCATGAGGTGAAGCACATTTTTCAGCTGAAACCAACGTTCGTAAAGTACACCGAGACTGATGAAGTCTACAAGAAGCTGAACAAGACCAAGATCCTGACTCCAGAGAGTTGGGAAAATCTATGCAGGCTCCAAGAACAATGATAACTCAGTTCAGTGATAAAGCTGACAGCCCAGTGAATTTTCAGTGTCAGCACATCTAGTGTATCAGATCCACTAGCACAACATACGGCCACAACATTAGATAACGGCTCCACAAAAACATCGGGCACCGACCAAGAGGGCCATTACAATGAAGAGACACTTTTAGTGTAACTTTAGACATCTATCTAAAAACAGTCACAACGCATCCATGCATGACACGCGCAGTCCCATTTTCAATTACTCTTAGAGTAGACGAATTGATTGCCCTTTCAATAACAGCAAGTTGGTGCAAATAGTTTAAATATAAGTTTTCATTCTGTAACAAGGGTTGGACCCTAGTTTTGTAAACACTTTTCATTGCAAGTATTCATACTTTTCATTCTAGAGCATCAATAAAGAGAGCATTCTGCAAGATTCATGTGTTGTGTGTCCTGGTGATGTTTTTCCTCATTCATGTTTAATGTTTTCCCAATGTAATCTCGTCATGTGTTTCATTTATAATTCTATTTGTAAAGCAGGAAGGTTAGACTAAGATTTTTTGTTTTAGAGTACCCTAATTCTTACTTTCTTTACAATTTCGATGTTTTCTTTTGATGTATGATTTAATAATTCTTGGTTTCTCTTAAGTCATTACGGAAAGCACTCTTCTCCATCCCATAATTCCCCTCATTTATAAACACCAGTATTTGCAGCTAGCTTTCCTTGCATTCACTTTGAAATTTGATGTGGACACCCAGCCTATTTTGACTCCATAGCCCAATGGAAATTGTTTAGGAAATACCCTTCCTATACAACCAAGAAAAATCAAACAAACAACTCATACAATCAATTTAACTAGCCCAATATCAGTAAACTTAAACAAATATAAATCTAATAGAGAGATCTCTCTTTGAGTCTAGGAGGGCTAGACCCTAGGCTTCAAGAGGTTTTGATGTTGTGCTTTACAGTTTAGTCTTTCTAATATTCTAAAGTATATAGAGATAATATATTGGTGACCATACTGGGGAACAAAGCTGAAAATTTTCAATCTTCACTCGAATTCAGAAACCCCAGCTAAAAACCATTATATGATACATCTATCTTTTAAAGATTGGTTTCTTCCAATATTTAATAATCGGTTGTCTGTGATTTTGGACTGAATTTTGGCTCCCAAAATAATATCCACCAGATCCCATCCAGATCCAAATCCTCCTCCTATCGTGGATAATCCTGAGAAAATATTGAGGAAATTTTCCAGAACATAAAGTCCCACCAGTGAGAGGATTCTTTACAGGTCTAGATCCTTGCCTGACAACTTTGCTACTTTGCAAGAAATTCAATTTTATTTACAGTTTTAACAAAGTCTCTTCAGGACCAAATCTCATAATTGGACTGACCGCACAATTTTTTACCCCCCCATTTTCTGCACCACTACCCATCCACCTTCATCCACCATCTGTCTCCCTCCACCACCTCCACCAATCATGGCACCCATATATGCCCCATTGGTGCTACCAGTCCCTTTGCACCCTATTCCCCAAGACTACCGGTCCATGATTCCCCAGTTTGACATCATTGGTCCTACGACAGCCCAGCAACACATTGACAAGATGAATGACTGTTCCGAATTGCAATAAATTGATTATGACAGTGTCCAGTTGAGAATGTTTGCCCATATTTTAGGAGGTGAAGTCCGGAAATGGTTTAAGGACCTAACAACTAATAGTATCCATGATCTCCATGCTTTCCACTAAGCTTTTATCAAAATATGGGAAGTCAATAAAAACCCACTGCAGATTCTATCATAGTATGAAACTATCAAAATATCCCCCGAAGAGAGTGTGCAAGACTACTGTGCTAGATTTAACACCTTATATAATGCTCTCCCTGCTAATATGAGACCACCCCAAGGGATAGTGCTGCTTAAATTCCCTGATGGATTTGACCTAGACATAGCCTATCAGCTTAGGGAAAGGGACTCATCAACCTTAGAGGAAATGCAGAAGAATTTTGTGAGTGTAGAGGCTAAATTGTTAGCTAAAAGGGCCAGGATGAGGATGGAGAGGAGAGTCGCCATAAGAGAAGAACCTATAGCTTCTACATCCAACACCAATATTGATAAATTGTTACGGAATATGGAAAGGATGATGGAGATGATGAGTTTGAATGAAAGAGTGATATCAAGAGACAACCAACCGACACCCCAAAACAGAAATCAAACCCCGAGAAGAAACCCTCCAAAAATTAAGCAGAGAGAGAAAAGAGGTCCTGATCAATAGATCAAGCCTCCCTTTAAATAAAATTATGCTAATGATAACGAGGGGATAGTGGAGGAACAGGACGAGAATCATATTAATATGATGGGAATCGATGAAGAGAATATTTGTTTCCTCACTGAAGAAGAGCAGGACTTGTTTTCACTAGCCCAAGCTGACCTCGGGCTTGAAGAATCTGATGACTACAATCTGGGTTTTGAGGATGCCATTATGGAATTCCACAGACATGAAGCCAAGAAAATGACTGAAAACACTAAGAAAAATTTAAATAATTCAAAAAATAAAAACATAGAGAACAGTGCCAAGAAACCAGCTGATGTTCCTACCAGAAACCCTCAGAAGGACATCTCTAGTACAATCAAACAGACCGAAGTTAACTAACGAATAGAGGCTGAAAGGATTGATATTCAAACCCACTTAGAAATCAAACTCCCTTCAGTATTGAGAGCGAACTTGCGAAGGTAAAGATTTATGTACCTCTCACTTAATTTGTCAACAAAAATGTCTACATGTCACAGGTCCAGAAAGTGTTAAATATAGGGAAGATTACAGACACTGTCAATTTGAGTGATGACTAGCCTCAACTCTTGTTTGGGTCAGAGGTTGATGGCAGACAACAAGAAGGAGGGGTTCCCCCTTTTTATGTCATTTTTAATATTCATGATAAAATACTACATAATGCCATGTTGGATTCCGGTGCATCAAACAACCTAATGCCCCAGGCTGTCATGGATAAATTCAACCTCGAAATTACTAGACCTTATGGGGATTTATGCTCTTTTGATTCTAGAAAAGTTAAGTGCCTAGGCCTGATCAAGGACCTTTGTGTCACTCTAGCTCAAATACCTACGAATATTTTAGTGATGGATATTGTTGTGGAGGATATTCCCCCAAAATACGAAATGATGTTATCTCGCTCATGGACGGAAAAATTACAAGGAACTCTAGAAGTAGACATGACTTATGCTACCATTCCGGTGTTTGGTCAATCGAGGAAGATTTATAGAGAAACACCGATGAAGTACATGGTAAGTAGCCAAGAAAAGCCTCACAACTACCCTCAGTACTCTGTTCACACTAACCTGGATTTTTTCATTTTGTATAATGATGGAATCATTGATTCACAGATTTACCAAGTAGAAAATGATCCCACAGAAAACACTGACATTCAAACCCAAACAGAGCAACCAGAACATGCCCATGAACCTCTTTGGAACATGAGTTTTGATGGCTCATGTGGCCAAACTAGCTCTAGGGCAGGAATCTGGGTGTATAACATAGGAGACAATAGTGCATAGGGTCATTCATACAAATTAAACTTCCAGTGCACAAACAACATTGCCGAGTATGAAGCCTTGATGTGGGGATTACAAATGTTGAAAAGATTAGGAGCAAGGAGGATCTATGTGCAGGGTGATTCCGAGCTAGTCATTAAATAGGTCAAAGGGTTATGTGCAGCCAAACAACCTAGACTAAGAGCTTATAGAAATTTTGTCCTTGATTTTTTTAGGACCTTCGAGGAATATTATGTGGAAATAATTCCCAAAAGCCAAAATATCCTAGCCAATGGCCTAGCTATTTTAGCAAGCATCTGTAAACTACCTCACCTGAACAAACAACATACAATTGAGGTGAAACACCATCCTTCAGTGCCAAACAACATGGGGTACTGGAAACTATTTGGCAGTGCTAAACAAATTGAGAGCTTCCTACAATCTAAAGATGAGTTTTAAGATAGTAATGTGGATATGGATTGTGAGGAAGATAGTCTTATCAAGGTACAAACTACCGAGGAAACACAAGCCACTGTTCTGGAAAACGATGTTATAAATGTAAATACTACTGTAATTATTCCATCTCACAACACTGTATATAACACTGATAAACAAAAAGACCTAGAAAAAGAGGAATTTGAAATACTCCAGCTTAAAGACAATAATCTGCCTAGGGGGCTAGTCCCCTTAGAAGAGTTATTTGAATTTAAATATGTGGCCAAAAAAACCAAAATAAAGCCAACTGAAATAGACATTAAGGAATGTAATATAGGCACAGAACAAACCCCAAAATCATCAAACTCTCTCAATCTCTGCCTACTATTACAAAGAAAAAATATATAGCCTTATTCAAATAATTTGTTGATTTGTTTGCATGGAGTTATGAGGATTTGAAATCCTGTGATACCAGCATCATTCAGCACAAGATTCCAATTAAAGAAAATCAAAATCCATTCAGACAAAAATTGTGAAGAATAAATACTATTTTAATGCCTTTAGTTGGGAAAGATATTAAAAATATGTATGAAGAAAAAATCATAGTGCCACTCAAGTACTCCCAATGGGCTTATAATATTGTCCCAACTAGGAAGAAAACGGGCAATATTAGACTCTGCATTGACTTCAGAAACCTTAATAAGGTATCTCTTAAGCATAACTACCCTTTAGCTAAGATGGATCACATATTACAAAGGATAGTGGGTTCCAGTAGGATATCTTTGTTAGATGGTTTCTCTGGTTACAATAAAGTGTTAGTACACCCTGATGACCAAGATAAGACAACTTTTACAACTCCTTGGGGGACTTTTATTTATGTGAAAATGACCTTTGGACTAATGAATGTTGGAGCTATCTTTCAAAGGGCCCTGGAAATTGCATTTGATGATGGCATTGGCCAATTTATTGTGAATTATTTGGATCACATCACTGTGTTTTCTAAAACAAATGAAGAACATTTAACACACTTGAGAAGCGTTTTCGAAAAATGTAGAAAATTTGGACTCACCCTGAATCCTAAGAAGACATTGTTTAGCCTAGAAGAAGGAAAATTGTTAGGCCATATTATCTCTAAGGATGGAATCAAAATTAACCCTAGAAAAACTGAAGGAATATTGAAAATAAGCCATCCCATAAATTTGAAAGAACTCCAATCCTTCATTGGTAAAATCAACTTCCTAAGGAGATTTACACCTAACTTGACAGAAATTTTAAGGAACATCACTAACATGCTAAAGAAGGGGTCAGAAATGAAGTGGGCCATATAAGTGAAACAGTCTTCTGACTTGGTCAAGCTAGCATTGAAAAAGGCCCCAGTACTAATCAGTCCAGATTTCACTAATGATTTCATGATTTTTTCATTTGCCTCTGAACATACTATTGCTGTTGTTTTGTTACGGAAAAACAGTGAAGGACAAGAACCACCAATAGCCTTTTTTAGAAAGGCATTAAGAGATGCATCTCTAAAATATAATATCATTGAAAAATAGGCTTTTGCATTGGTTAAAGCACTGAAATATTTTAGAGTATATATTTTACATTCATATATCATTGCTCATGTTCCAAATGAAGTGGTCAAAGACATTCTAACACAAAATGGTCTTGATGGCAAAAGAGGGAAATGGATTGTAGTGATCCTATAGTACGATTTGGAAATCAATCCTACCAAGTTTATCAAAGGCCAAGGACTAGATGAATTGATGGCAGAATCTAATTTACACGCACTAGACATCAACATGGTACATGCATTAGATGATCAAAAGGAACTGGTGACTCCACCAATTGATGAAGCATTCCTGAATTCTCCATGGTATGCTGATATTTTTTATGTACTATCTAATCTGAATGATCCTCCTGGTTTAGCTAAAACAAAGGCTAGATTTCTAAAACTGAAAGTTGTTAAGTTCTGCATTTTGGAAAATGTTTTGTATTGGAAAGATATTGGAGGCATTTTTTTTAAACATTTATTAAAGGATGATGCAGATAGAGCAATGTAGGAGTTCCACGAAGGTGACTGTGGGGGCCATCTCTACTGGAAAACCACTGCCAACAAAATCATGAGAAATGGTTTTTATTGGCCCGCCATTTTTCCTGATGTCCATAAGATGGTTATTGCCTACCATAAATGTCAAATCTTTGAAGAAAACAGGAAGCTATTGCCCCTACCCCTGAAACCTATTTCTGTAGAAAGCCCTTTCCAGTAGTGGGGATTAGAATTCATAGGATAAATTCACCCTCCATCCTCTTCTCAACACAAATGGATCCTTACTACTACATACTATTTCACAAAATGGATAGAGGCCACCCCTTCTAGGAATGCCACTAACTCTGTCATCATAAAATTCCTAGAAATCAACATTCTTTCTAGATTTGGCTGTCCTAGGAAAATAATTACATAAAATGTTGCAGCCTTCAGATACAAAAATATGGTTGATTTCTGTCACAAATATCATATAACATTGGGGCATTCAAGAGCCTACTACCCTCAAGGTAATGAAATGGCTGAATCTTCAAATAAAAGCCTGGTGAACATCATCAAAAAGCTTCTAGAGAAGAAAAATAAATCATGGCACAATAAGCTAATCAATGCTCTATGGGCTCATAGGCTCACCACAAAGAAATCAATTGGCATGTCTCCATACCAATTGGTTTATGGAATGGATAAAGTGTTTCCTTCTTCCTTGGGATTTCCAGTAATGAAGATAATCCAAGAGATCCAAGCTGAACCAATTGACATTCAAAGGAGGATTAATAACACCATTCAACTATAGTAGTCCAGAGAAGAGGTTTACAACAGAAACCAAGTAATGCAAGAGAATATCAAAAATGTCTTTGACAAGAGAACCAAGGCCAGTGATTTCAGTCTAGGTGACAAGGTTCTAAAATGGGATTCCAGGAGAGAGGACAAAGGAAAACACAGAAAATTTGATCATCTTTGGCAAGGGCCATATATCATTCATGCATTCAGGGGAAATAATGCTTACTTTCTCAAAGAATTGGATGGTACCAAAGTATCTGGAGGTCCTTTAAATGGAAAGATGCTAAAACATTATTTTTTCTAAACTCAGGTTAAATTGTCATCATTGTAAATACCACATTCTCATAGTTTTCAATAATTTATTGGACGAGGTTGAAGCCCGAAGTGAAGACCCTAAGACTAGTTCGATGAGTAGATATAAAAATAGAAAGGAAGTCAGTTCAAAATGTCTAGAAAATGGAGCATCCAAGGCTACTGGTCTCAAGTTCTTGACAGTTCTTTACAAGAAGTGCCACCCCCAGCTAGACCCACTGTTAGTATACTATAAATTATAGGATCTCAAGGTGACTGGATACTTCATATTTCGTGCAAGATTTTCATTATTGAAAGGCCTTTCAAAATCCAAATGATTTCAAATAAAAATGAAAAAAAAAGGACATAAGAGAGGGTATAAAAGTAGAGAAAAAGAAAATAGAAAAGAGAAAAGAATGAAAAGAAAAAACAAAATGAAAAAAGAAATAAAACTGAAAGTGCTGCAAGTCAAAATGCCACTACTTTGTAGATTGGTCTATCCAGTCATACAGTTTTAACATAATTGGACAGTTTTCAATTTCTGTTGATAGGTTAGAAAATAAAGATTTGCCAAAGTGTTTAATCTTGTCTTATCAGTAGATATGTAGAAAAAGAGATTGGTTCAACATATTAATTTGAACCAATAAGGGAAATAAGGGATAGGGGTTACGTTAGAATGTTAAAATAAAATGTTCATGTTCTGAAAGTATAAATTCACCCTACAAAGGAAGAAAAATGTTAGATGAGTAGTTCAGGTAGGTAGATATGCAAAGGAGGAAGAAACGAAAGGAAAAAACAAAATGGTGACTTCAAAATCCTTTTAGGGGAGGTCTATTTCATTTGAAGCATTGTACAAGTCCCGCTAAGAACCAAATCGCGCTTCGCAAGTTCAAAAGGATAGCGCTAAATAAAAGGGTAAAGTCTGTGATTTGCGGGCTGCGGGTGGTCCCACCTTCCCTGCCACGTCACTTCCCCCACCATCCATCGCAAGATCGCAACCTTACCTGTTTAACCACCATTTCACATCGCAAATATTTTAACTTAATTTTTGAAGCGCCTACAATGTATCTTGTTTAAATTGCAATGCGATTGGCCCCACCATAGCAGCTCCGCCCCCCAATTTTGGCCGCTTGCAATACATATCATATAATATGAAACCTCATACACTTACCACCGAAACATTTTCCACTTTATAACTTCGCAGATATAGTGGGATCCAACGTGCCACATCATCCTCCAATCAGTGCACATTGCACTTCACGCATTTTAGCGCTTACCTTATTTTCCTAAATTTTAAACTTTGTGATGTGCGATGCGGGTGGGTCCTGATCCCCGCACTTTGCACTTCACATATTTTGGAGTTTACATTTGCTACTTAATGTTAAGATATGCAATTTTCAGTGGCCGACAGGTCCCACCTTCCCTGCCATGTCACCCACTCTCCCCACACTTCGCACTACACAAGATTTAAGGTTCACCTCTATGGCTCATAACTAAACCTTCTAATTTTCGATTGCGATGTAGTCGGGTCCCACCTGTGTACCACGTCACACATTTCCCCTCGGCGCTCATCCCCAGACCTGGGCCAATAGTCCTATCACCCTGTCGCAATCAGTGATAAACATCCCCCACCTTACCCTCCATCTCCGCCCCCCACTTTGCCATCGACGGCCCTCAATTCATTTCGGCCCCCCTTCAGCTTTCAGATGTTAACAGAGGGGAGAGGGGGGGGGGGTCTGAAATGGGTGGTATTCATTACTGCCCCCTCCTCCACGTGTCGCACTCCTGCAATTTCGCACCCCTACCTCTCTATTACCGCTTACCACCTGAGCCCCCCTCCGAAAATTTGTTTATGTCGTCCCCCAAACCATTGCTTCACTGTGACCATTGCCAATGTCATCGTGCCACATCCTTCATCACCTGTCCACTCGTCCCCATCACATACTCTACCACCAATAGCACCGTTGCACCATGAATGGTCAAGGCTTTATTCAACAGACATGTGCCAACTCAACAGTTACCCTCCAACCACATGTTAAAACCCGAATTTGTCGCGGCACCACAGTTTCCATTGTTGTTACTATTGAATTTCTACAGGTTGTGATATTCATAGATATTTGAAGAAGAGATCATGACCAACTACCTCGGTTGAAGGGTAAATTGCACGTTGAAGAAGGAACAATCAACGCTCTATGAGCTTGGTTATAATCTCGTTTCAGCTATTTTCATTTCCAATCCTGAGCCCCTTTGGTCTTACCCCTTCCCCAGTATCAATTCATATCGTTTCTCCCTTATCTATTACACTTTTCTTGCATCCCATTCTCCATTGCAGCTGAAACAGGGAGTGAAAAATAAAATCTTTCCTCCCAAGCTAGATCAGCAACCTTTCAATCTCATGGTCTACCCCCAAGTAGACTTGGACCATGTTCCCTTGGCTAACAGTGATTACAAGATCCATGAGACAGAGTCAAATCTCGACATGTTCGATGTCTACTGCTGGCTCGGGGATAAGATCCTTGACGAAGTAGATGGCATCATCCTATGGAATACCAAGCTCCCACACTACATCTTCTCTAGAAAACATAGTTAGCTTGAGCTAATTAGGAAATTTCAGTCTTAATATGACACTAATCAAAGAACCGTAGTAACTATGTAGGAGAGATTTTGTTTCATAAAAATGCCCCATCCATTCAAGAGATGTTACATGCCCCCATTGTTGAGAACATTGTCCCTTTTCATATGAGGCCGTTATAGGACTATACCAAGGATTAGATTTTTCAGTAGGGCCAAAACCTTGGAGCTTATCATGACCCCCAATGCACCAATTTCTACAATAAATCCCCCATATCCATCATCCACCTTCCCAGAAAGGACCCAATAGATTTTCACCATCCTGTCTTATTTGTTAGGTTATCATATCAGTGGATATATGAAGCCATAATTGGTTTCTTGTCTATCCTGTCGGCAGATGCCAAGCCCACTGTTATGTTCAACTGTTCTCAGTTCCTTGCTGATGCAACCCACGATCAGTTCTTGAATTTTCAAACAGAAGGGGTTCAAATACACCTCTGTGTTGGTTTACATGTTTACCTATTTTCAATCCAGCAAGTTCGAATTTGAGATGATAAAGCAAGGTGAAGACTCTCAATCCCAATCTATCATTTTTTGGACAAATCTATTGAGAAAGGAGTAGGAAAAAAATTCATACAAGAGCTTTGTAGACCTATTTTTTCATCCAAGAATCAATGCACTCAGCAGCATCATAGAGCCCAGGGGCAGTGAGGAAATCAAGAAAGTGATTCAGTTGACAGAGCAGATCAGGACAATAGACTGGTATCTCTACCAGAACTACACGAATATCAAGGTTTATGGCATTGAATTGGCCCCCTATATCCTACCCAAATATCTCTCCATGAGGATTTTTTCCCTTGAGTATATCAGGAAATTGATAGATGATGATCAGGTGAATTTTGTTTCGGCCAAGAAGAAGTCACAATTCAGGATCCAATCCCAAATCGGCCCATTCATCTGCAATAAGAGGGAAGTAGGGGGAGAGGTAGATAAAATACTGAAAAAGATGAAATTCACACACAGTTTCACTTGGTCGTATGATCCAATGGGGATCATCTCCAAGAAGAGGGTGGAAAACAAGTCCACACCCTACACCCATACCCACAGATTGGAGATAGAGAAGTACATGAACCAAGAAGAATGAGTGGCAAACACACTCCAAGAGGCTGAAGAGCAAGTCATCTCTACATTGGGAATCCAAACACCAACTCCACCAGAGAGGAAAGCAACAGGAGTTCAAGATGACAAATTAAAGGAGCCTGAAAAGGAAATAGGAAGTTAGAGGACGAGGGAGGACCCAACAAACATGGACATCGATTCCTCCACTAAGGAATTCAAAATGAAATATAGGAGGAGAGCTAGGATCAGCATGGGCCTCGACCAAGGAAATGAGAGAAATCAGCAAACTATCATCACAATTGGGGGTTCACCAAGTTCATCTTCAACAGGCGGCCACCCGATCTTCTCCACATCCTCTGCCACCGTTCCATTCCAACAACAGAATGTGCAGACTCCCACATCTACTTCCACTGCAAAATAGGAGGAGGAAGACTTCTATGACACATTCAGGGAGATTAAGAGAAGGAATGAGGTTCTCAATACCAACACCTACGATCAATTTTGGAAACAAACAAGAAGCTTCCAGAGTAGACTCCTATTAGCCTTTGACTCTCAAAAGGGGAGAATGAGGATGGCATTCTTTGAATCACAATTTCCACAGCCCAAAGGTGTTGCGGACTACAAGAAGACATATTTTGAGTTTAATGCAAAGAGCATCCACCCAATATACCAGATGGAGATGCACAAGAAAACTAGGGAAATGATCTCCTCCACCCTAACTAACACATCCATGAGCCACTCAAAACTACAGGTGAATTTTTCCAATGTACAATCATAGTTAAAGTTGGAAAAGGTCTCCGCCATGGCCAAAGATTCAAAGATAAAATCTCTAGAGGATTTAGTGATACAACTCAGGCACAATCCATCGAACATAGCAGCGGAACAAACCCTAGTGAGGAATAATAATGCAAACATAATTGCTTTGAGGAGACATCTTAAGATGCTAGTAACAGAAGACCCTATGGCCAAGGAGATAGAAGCAACCAAAACACATAAAGCAGAAATGCTGCAAATAATTGTTGAACAAACTAAACATATCAAGAAAATGGAGGATGAGATGTGTAAAATAATCAAATAAAGGCAAAATCAATAAGGGATACAGTGAAGGGAGCAGAAAAAGAAGAAGCTAAGGCCACGAACCCCCTACAAGTGGTTCCTCTCACAGTGATCCTAGTAGCTAGAGCATCTACAGGAGCACCGGGGGAAAGTACTGAGAAGCTAGCCAAGGCGATGGATAACATGTCTCTACTGTCAGCAAAGATCAAAAGGTTGTGGAATCAACTCAATGACCTGTTCGAGAAACTCAAAGGGAAAGACTCTGCCCCCACCACAGAGCTGCAGATTAGCAAAAAGCTAAACGAGAGCTTACAGAAGTCCCTTCAGGAGTCCTCAATCGACTGCATGATGGGAACGGTGAAACAATTTATATGGTTGGATATCATTGAGTCTGTAAAGGATATATGGCCCTCAATTCAAATAATTTTTTAACAAAGGAATCTAATTGAGGTAGTGAAGGTTTCCATTGAGAAAATAAATGAGGAACTTGGAGATAAGCCCCAAATTGCCAACAAGATCATCAGGTTCCTGAATTCTAAGAGCAGCCATGATTTGGAGCAACTGGAAGTGGCTGACATAATAACCTATGTTTTTGAGGTTAAAAGGGTGTTGAATAAGAAGAGTCTATTCACACAGCTACAAGAAAGATGCCATCATCTAGAGATTGGGGTGAGTAGGTTTTTCAACAGGATTAAGCCACTGAACAAAAGAGGTTTTCCTACCTTGTTTGTCATCAACGATAAACTAATGGCCAGAATTCATTATTTAAAGAGGTTGAATGAGATCTCTGAGGACATTGACAAACTCACAAATTTAGAGAACACCATGACTGGGAAAGAATTCTATGAAGTCGTCAACAACGATGTCTTCATACAGCATGAGGTGAAGCACATTTTTAAGCTGAAACCAATGTTCGTAAAGTACACCGAGACTGATGAAGTCTACATGAAGCTGAATAGGACCAAGATCTTGACCTGTGAGAGTTGTGAAAATCTATGCAGGCTACAAGAACAATGACAACTCAGTTCAGTGACGAATTTGGCACCCCAGTGAATTTTCAATGTCAGCACATCCAGTGTATTAGATCCTCTAACACATCATACCGCCATAGCATTAGATAACGACTCCACAAGAACGTCAAGCACCAGCCAAAAGGGCCATTACAATGAAAGGACACTTCCACTGTAACTTCAGACATCTGTCTAACGATGCGCAGACCCATTTTTAGTTACTCTTAGAGTAGACGAACCGATTTTCCTTTCAATAAAGACAAGCCAGTGCAAATAGTTTAAATATAAGTTTTCATTCGGTAACAAGGGTTGGACCCTAGTTTTGTAAACACTTTTCATTGCAAGTATTCATACTTTTTATGTTGGAGCATCAACAAAGAGAAAATTCTGCAATCTTCATGTGTTGTGTGTCCTGGTGATGATTTTCCTCATTCATGTTTAATGTTTTCCCAATGTAATCTCTTCATGTGTTTCATTTATAATTCTATTTGTAAAGCAGGAAGGTTAGATTAAGATTTTTTGTTTCAGAGTACCTTAATTCTTACTGTATTTACAATTTCGATGTTTTCTTCTGTTGTATGATTTAAGAATTCTTAGTTGCTCTTAAGTCATTACGGAAAGCACTCTTCTCCATCCCATAGTTCCCCTCAGCTATAAACACCAGTATTCGCAGCTACCTTGCCTTGCATACACTTTGAAATTTGATGTGGACACCCAACCTATTTTGACTCCATAGCCCAATGGAAACTATTTAGGAAAGACCCTTCCTATCCAACCAAGAGCAATCAAATTAACAACTCTTACAATCAATTTAACTAGCCTAATATCTGTAAACTTAAACAAATCTAAATCTGATATAGAGATCCCTCTCTAAGTCTAGGAGGACTAGACCCTAGGCTTCAAGCGTTTTTGATGTTGTTCTTTATAGCTTAGTCTTTCCAATCTTTTAAATTATAGACTGATAACAAACTGTATATTATTTTTTTGGGTGATTCATGCTACATGTGTGTGACATTGAGCCAAATCCATTGAGTTATTTTTATCAAGTTAAAAATAGGGGATGTATGATTTTAGATTTTACAAAGATTATGTCATTATGTGTCGAGCATTTTTTTTAAAATCACTGCCTATATATGAAACTTCAAGGACTACCATAAATCTCACATAATTCTTTAAAGGGTGCTAGCTCAAAGGAAGAGCACGTGCTCTATAAGCAGGAGGTCGGCAATTCGATTCCACTATGTCCTAATATGAATTAATCAATGATATTGTAGTTTATTTTTAATATTGGTTTATTTTAATGTTGAGATATGTTTCTAGATTCATTATGTTATAATGTCTCTAAAGAGACAAAAGCGATGTTGTATTATCTTCGAATGTAATTTTTTTATTGTCTCTAGAGAGACAATAGTTAGGATCAAATACATTGTATCTTTAAAGACAATATGTCTTTAATCCCAACTATTGTGTCTAGAGAGACAAAAATGAAATCGTCTTTGGAGAGACAAAATTGAAATTGTCTCTAGAGAGACAAAAATGCTCGTGTTATGTATTGTCTTTATAGAGACAATATTTTAGGACAATTTAATTTAAGACACTTGCTTAAAGACAATACACAAGTCTTCTTTTGTCTCAAGTTATGACAATTTACCCAAAAATTGTCTTAAATATTGTCTTAAAACCCCCCTTTGTGTTGCAGTGTGATGGGATTTATATGAAATATTTTAATTAATTTAATCTAATCTAATTTATTGTAATTGATAAATTTAAATTTTAGAATGTGTTGAAATAGAGAGGGATTTTTTCATAGAGACATAGGAATTAATGTTAGTTTGTTTCACTAAAAAAATCTTCTTAGACATTCAGATGTTTACACAAATTTATCTCAAATAAATTTTGGGCTTCTACAAACCTATCTTATAAGATTAAAAATCCTCTAGTTGTTTCTTTATTTGTAGGAAATAAACCATAATTTTTTTTATGAAATTTCTTAAGGTTATTGCTTATAGACAAGCGAAATTAGCTATTTTAATTAATATTCAATAATTTATATCTTAGGTACTTTTTGCAAATCATACATTTTTTCTAGGCTATATGAGTCTTTAGATGACCAGCATGTCTAACTTGTGGCTTGAATAACCCCGACCCAGAGACATCTAAGAAATCAAAGTCAATAGGAATTAGCATAGTTGATTTTTTGTGAGTGACATTCACATCACAAATTTCCTTAACCGAACACCTTGTCACACACTTCTTTGGCTCAAATTATACATTTTTGTGTTAAATACTATTTCACTATAATTTTATTTTCCTTTAAAAATACTATACTAATATATACTAAATTTAAGTGTTTTCTAAAATAGTGATAATTTTAATAAACAAATTGAGTAGTATCCACACTAAAAATTAACAAATATATGTGTGTGTGTGTGTGCGTTTTATTTTTTATTTTTATTAAATAAATATCTTTTATAAAACTGATATTAGATTATAAAATATCAAAATCTTTTTGTCATGATAGAAACTAAACTAATCATAAAAGTTAATGAGTTTTGTGTTTATATACTAACCATATACATACAAAAAAGTTTATCCTCTAAAATTTTAGACATTATGCCACAATACCAATAAATTCCAAATGAAATAGAAAAACTATAAATTAACTAAAACCATAAAAATATCAATGATGCTTAGAAAAACTATAAATTAACTAAAACAATGGCAATATCAATAATAGTTCCACTAATTAAATTACACTTCCACCCCACCAAAATAATACATAATAATTAATTAAAAAATAATAATAAAACTTTTTATTTTTTAACTAATAAACATAGTTACTCTTCAAATTTAACCCATGCCTCATTCGTTCTCCCTCCCTTCTACCCCACATGCTTCATGGCCATAGACACATTTCGAGAAACATTTCCACACCCTTCTTGTGCTCCTTCACAAATGCGTGCTGAGAAAAAAAATTATTCTCTCCATTTCGCAACCTTAATGAACTTATCAGAATTTCCTCACGGCCTCTCACTTTTGATCATATTCAGTATTTTTGGACAGCTATCATGGATTGTATGCTCCATTACTGTTGGAACCTTCCATTAGCGTAGCCCAATTCCTCATAGAAAATTTTGATTTCACACTGTCATTGCTGGTCATAGTTCTGCTTTCTCTGTGCAGACATGTGCTTGCTTACGAATTATTACTCCTTTGAGCATTTCTGAGAGTGACTTTAAAGCCCTGAGCATTATCGACGTAGTAAAACCTTTCGCAGATTTTCGAGGGATTGTTTTTCATGTGAAGGTTTTGTGTTTTTACGAGGGATTGTTTTTCATGTGAAGTTTCTGTGTTTTTATGACACTTCGAAAATTATAAATTTTAGTAATAATGGATAATTAAATTTAATATTGAAAATTATTGAGAAATTCTCAAGTGAAACATTGCTGCTTTGAAAATGGTCAAAATAAGTATGAAATGTTGAAATAAAATAAAAATATTAGATATATATAAACTAATTTAATTTTATGAAAAGTTGAAATTAAATAAGGAGAATAGTTGCAATGCAATATAGTCAATATCTTTATGATATTCGATGTATTTAAATGTATCACAACAAAATTCATTTTCCTATGATACATCATGTCACACAATTTTCATTTTCCTATGATACATCATGTCACACAATTTTATTTTCATGGGACAGGATACATTTTCTCAAACTTTCTCTCACCACAAAAATGTTTATTTGAATATGATATATTATATTGCATCCAAGTTTCTCACCTAAACTACATTGCATCACACCAAAGATTGCTTTCATGAGATATATCTTACCTTGTCAAAATTTCTATCCCTCTAATAGATCATGTTGCATCTATTTTTGCTTCTATGTAATATATTGCATTACACAAAAATATACTTCCATAAAATACATCATATCACACAAAAAAAAAATCCTTCCATAATACATATAATACATAACATTACATCCATATTAACTTCCTTCCTTCCAGCAGATTACATCACATATAAATTTATTACAATGCAATACATACTTCTTACCAAACTTCCTACAAAAATTTGAGTACACTGCATTGCAATAAATTTAACTTCTATATAATATATTACATTGCAACCAATTTTAAAAAAAAACACAAGGTCTAGGTCCCAATATGCATCTAGGAAAAGAGGAGGGATGAACGGAATTTGGTTAACATAACTCTTTTAGAATCATTTCTGTATACATGGCTATGAACTACACCATGGATTTTAAAAAAAGTGATGATTTGGCTTGCATATTTTACTTAAGGTTCTTTAAAGTTTAATTATTTACAATGACATTTAATAATTTGGATTATATTTGGAAAAAATGAGATTAAACATAATACTAAAAGATTTATATGTGAAGCTTTATTTATAAGATAAATTATATATATATATATATATATATATATATATATATATATATATATATATATAATCTTATTTTTAATGTTAAAAATATTTTAATTTAATATAATTTTAATAAAAATATAATTATTATTTTTTTCTACAATATAATTTTTCAAAATATATATTCATTATTTTTTTTATAATTTGAAAATATTTTTAATGGTCATATTGTACATTACACATGAGTATATAAACTTTGCATTCTATTCTGTATATAAAAGAAACTCAAATATTATATTAATATTTAACATCAATATATTTTTTAAAAATTAAAATTATAGGTTTTAAATTTAACTACTATAAATAAAAATTATATATTTAAAATTATAAAATAAATTAATTTTTTTAAAATATTTATCTTTTAAGTTTTCAATATTAATAATCCATTTCAATAATTATAGAAAAAACTATTATCAAGAAACAGCCCATATGTCTAGTTTTTAACTTTCTCTAATATAAAAATACTGCCATATAATATATAATATATATTCTCAATTTAAACGGCTAAATATCCACTAAATATGATATATACAATATATATTCTCAATTTAAACGGCTAAATATGATATTTTTGGAGTTTTTATTAGAATCTTAATTTTTTTTTATTTCTTTTTTTGTCAAATTTATATTTTTATGGTGTAAAATAGGTTTTTTATTACACGGACTTTCTTTAACCGTTTTGTTTTGCACAGTTGGTTCGATCAAACAGTTTTCATAGTTTTAAATGATCACAGGATTAATCTTTTAAATGTCATTCTTGAATGGTCCCCTTATTCAACAGGGCTCTCAGATCGTTATCTACAATTTATGGAGGAATACATATCTACAACTTGTAATCACTGGTTTAATCATTTAAATTATGGTTAAGATACTTGTTAAGAATTTTAAATATTTACTATTATTTTGTTTTAAAAATATTTGGAACAGAAATTTAATTTTGGTTAATGAAAAAGATTTATTATGGAATTTGTTCCATAAAGTAAAAGATTGATGGTAAATAAAATATTTTCAAGATTAGAGATTTGGTTGAACAAAAATCAACAGAAGAAAATTCTGGATAGAAATTTTGGAACTAGTGGAAATCAGGGGATAATTCAGATTTCTGTTACACCTGGAATCAGAGACTGGACCTGATTGTCCTGAGGTCTCTTCCAAGGTTCTGTCAACTTTTAGACTCAGACTTGGAGCACGGGAGAGAGTGGAAGGACGCAATAGCCTCACTCATGGAAGGGAGGCATGTTATCAGTCAAGAAAAAGTACAAATAAGTAGTCAAGAAGGAGTACACATAAGTATTTTTGGATAATTCTGTTATTTTAATTTGTTAAATGCTGCTGATAATTTATAAGCGTGTTAAGAAGAATAGGAATATTGTCTATGATAAAATTCTACTAATTATAGAGAACAGATCCGGTAAATTATAGTTACAATGAATAAAGAAAGTTACTAAATGTTACTATCAAGATGTATCATGTTAAAAACAGAAATAAAAGATTAAACCACTAGTAAGAACATAATGCATGATTCTTTACAAATTTCAGCTACACTGTAAATATAACTTAAGCGTGCAGATTCTTGAATTATTATTATAACTTCTATATGATGAACAATGTATAGAATAGCCAGTTTCGCAGATACCATAGCATTCTAAATTCTTTTAAGTGCAAGAAAAAACCCATTTAAGAAGAACAAAACTATAAGGTCATTGAATTTATTTCAATGAGCAGATGGATATTATTCAAGTTTCTTATGAATAGACAGTGAATGGAATATAATAAAAAGGCTCGAAAAAATATTTTTTTTATATAATGTAGAGAGAACATTGCCATATATAAAATACAGTAGCAGTGTTTGACAATCTACGAATTAAGGACTTGAACCGGTCTGAAATATGCAACGAGTGATAGCCTTGGAATAAAATAACAGGCTAGGTTTATTTCTCTACTTTAACCTTACAGAAATCACTATCCAGTTCGCCAGATTTAAGGCGGTTCGAAGTAATATTACAAATAGAATTATTTAAAGTAAAAGCCTTGAAAAGAAAATCAAGGGCCAAATGGTTGAACCCTTTATAGTATCTAATGTAAAGTAGCACGGCTTAAAAACTCTAAGGCTGGAGCCCTTAGTTTTGGACCGGTACAGAACGTAAATACCTGTTGCAGCCAAAAACTGGTTAGTTGGTACCTTGAAGTGACCAATTCAACTGAGTTGCTTTCATCAAGACGAGAGGGCAAACCTGCGAATATAGGAGTCAAAAGCCTTGTTAGATGAACCCTATTGTTAAGGTTTAAGAACTTAAACGTGAAGCTAAGAAAGAGAAAGTAAGTGGGTGCGGAAGGGATATACATGTTGGGTACCGCAACGAACATTCTGAATTTGACCTGAAACGGTAAAACCATAAAGTATGGGTTAACTTGTGAGGGTTTATAAAAAGAGAACTTAGAACTTATATTTTTTTTAATGACCCAAAACAAGAATATTCAATATAAAGAAATTATTACCTCTTGAGCATTACAAGTTGACGGGAAGAGGTAAATTATCATTCTGTAAATATAATATGTCAGAGTGTAAACGTTTGTGGTTGTCTCCATAATACTTGCAAGCTTTCGAACTGCCGGACTGTAAAAAGAAAAAAATAAGAAGAGTTTTGAGACTTAAATAAATAGAAACACTTCACTATCCAATCCAAGGGAAAAGGCATTATACTGTCCATTCGAAACGCAAAATCAATGATGAAATATCAACAATATTCTTACCATAACTCTGATGCCGAATGGAAACAATCTTCCGGAGGAATTTCTCCGTATTTCCAGAATATAAGCCTTGCAGAATTTTGAAGTAATGTAAATAGTTAACGAAAAACAAAAACAGAATGAGTTGCAGAACTCAAAGACCTCCGCCGAAGAAAAATCAAAATGACAGAGAATTCGTGGGAAAACAGTTAAGTGAAAGAGGTCATGTCAAACCCTAAATGATTCGGAACCATAAGATCTAAGGTTATTGAATCAAGGATGGAGATTGGCACAACTGTTCCTCTAGGTGGCTCAACGATCGAAGGAATTAAATCAAATCTGAAGCTTCATATAAATTCTTGTGCGAACATGAGGTAATATCTTGGTGAATCAATAGCTTGGTACAAAAATAATTAAATGTGATTCGTTGATGCTTCCATTCGATGGTTAATATAATCTCCATTCGTATAAGAAACCCAAAATGCATAGGACCCATAGATTCTTAATTATTCTTAACATAAAGTTCCTGAATGGTATTGATGTTCAAGTATAACGTTATTATATGTATATAATGTAATGTCAGATGTAGGGAGCTAGAAAGTGTGTAAATTCTGTGGTAATTATTTATCTTAAGAAATGAATAATTTAATGTGAAATCGTTTTGGTTATATAGGAGGGTAAATAATATATATTTTTTTATTATTTATGTTGATGTGTGTTACAAGTGGTATCAGAGCGACGTTTGTACGCTGGGACCCTATGGGTAAACTAACGTTTTAAAATTATGTACTACTAATGCACAGAGAGAGAGTGTGAGAGAAGGAGGTTAACAGGAAAATCATGAGGAGAATGCCAGCATAGCAACCACCTCCGAATGCTGGAGAACCCCAACCTCAACTAGAGATGGGCCCAGAACTGTGGGTACAACTGGGCATGGAGCAGCACCAATAAACCAGTAGACTATTAGAGGAGCAACAGCACCAAACCAATATCCTCTTAAACACTATGCAGAAGTTGCAAGAAGAAATGGAAAGGGTGCATGATGATAATGCACGTTTGATGCATGAACAGGAAATAATATTAGAAAGCCTTTCCGACAAACAAAATCAGGGAAATGAGAAGCCTAGTACTAATAGAGAATTTCAGGAAAGAAATGAACAACAAACCAGAGATTATGACACTGACAGAATGGAAAGAATTCAGTCTCAATGCAGTAATAGAAATAAGAACTATAACGAAGTTGAGTCAGATAATGTATCAAATCAAAAAGAGGAGAAAAGACGGAAGGTGGAACTGCAAGGTGAATTCCAGAAAATAAAACCTCCTATGTTTGATGGAGTGGAGGAGGAAGTGGCTGAGGCATGGCTGATAAACATGAATAAGTATTTTCAAGTGTATGAATACAGCAGTAATCTTAAAGCAAGGTTGGCTATCTATCAGCTAAGGGAGAAAGCCACCTTATGGTGGGAGGAAGTGAAAAACGTCAGTAGCATTGATGATCAAGATGTAACCTGGGATGCATTTCGACAGTATTTCAAGGATAAATACTTAACAGAACATTTTTATGATGAGAAGTCTAGGGAGTTTCATGATTTGAAACTAGGACAAATGAAAATGGATGAGTATATCACTAATTTTACTTCTCTACTACGTTATGTTTCCTACCTAAGGGATGAAAAGGCTAAAGTACAGAGATTTCTGAATAGTTTGCCAACCCACATGAAAGAACGTATTGAGTTTGTGAATCGAAAGATCATGGACGAGGAAATCAGAAAAGCTAGATTGTGCTATCAGCAAGCCAAAGAAAAAGGTGAACAAGGAAAGAATTGGTAGGCAAAGAAAGATCATAAGGGAATTTCTGGTTTCAAAAGAAATAAAACCGGTAATTTCAAGAGTACTGTCGGAAGCTTACTTAGCAAAATATTTGGAAGGAATTATCAAAGAACAAAGTCGCTTGCAAAAGATAAACCCACAGAAGCTTCAAGCAAACCGGAACAAGCCCAGAATCAGAAGCCACCTTTACAGTGTTGGGGGTGTGGTGAGGCACACTATTACAGAAACTATCCACAGCGAGGTAGGAGTGAGGTAGTTACCAACTTGCAAGAGGCTTCAACAGTGGGTGATGTTGCTATAAACATACCCCGAATTAATGTAGCATTGTAAGAACGACAAGTAGACTACCAGCCGATAATGATTAAACTGGAAGCTAAATTGTTAACTCAAACTGTTTCTATTTTGGTAGACCCAGGTGCAAGTTTAAGCTATGTAAGTCCCAAAATAGTAGAAATTTGTAAGTTACAAAGTCAGAAATTTAGGAAACCATGGTTAGTACAGTTAGCTACTGGAGCTAGGAGAAATGTTAGTGCTAGAATACCAAATTGTGCACTAAAAATTAACGAACAGTAGTTAACTGTGGATCTAAATGTACTACCTCTAGGGTCTTATGACGTGTTACTTGGAATGGACTGGTTCGAGAAGCATTGGGCATTGGTGGACTGCAAAGAAAATATTATCTATTATAAAACGCAGGATGGTAACCGCCAAGGAATTCAAGGAATAAAGAAACCCTTATAGCTTCGTCCAATCACAGCATCTCAAATGGGTAAGTGCATAAGAAAAGGATGCCAGTTGTACGCCATTCAGGTGGGCTTTGCCAATTCTAAAGAGAAGGCTCATATGCTGGAAAATATACCAATAGCCCAGGAATTTGTGGATGTATTTCCAGAAGAGATACCAAGCTTACCACCTAGAAGGGAGATAGATTTTACCATTGAATTGGTACCTGGAGCATCACCAATTTCAAGGACACCTTACCGAATGAGTATACTTGAATTAACTGAGCTAAAAATGCAGTTATAGTAATTATTAGATAAGGGGTATATCAAGCCAAGTGCATCTCTTTGGGGAGCACCCGTACTGTTTGTGAAGAAGAAAGACGGAACCATGCGGATGTGCATGGATTACCGCCAGCTTAATAAGCTGACAATGAAAAATAGATATCCTTTACCGTGAATCGATGATCTGTTCGACCAAGTGAGGGGGGCGACTGTGTTTTCAAAGATAGATCTAAGATCTGGATACCACCAAATTCGAATAACGGATGAAGACATATATAAAACTTCTTTTCGTACCAATTACGAACACTATGAGTTTGTGGTGTTACCTTGATTAACTAATGCACCAACAACCTTTATGAGGTTAATGCATAGTGTATTTCATCCCTATCTGGATTGTTTTGTGTTGATTTTTATTGATGATATTTTAGTCTATTCAAAGAATGCAGAAGAACACAAGGAACACCTAAGGAAGGCATTGGAGTTGCTAAGGAAACATCAGCTGTATGCTAAGTTCAGCAAGTGTGATTTTTTTAAGGAGGAAATTCAATATCTTGGTCATGTAATTTCGGCTAAAGTTATTTCCGTTGACCCTAGGAAAATTAGAACATTTATGGAATGGAAAGTCCCACAAAACATGGCAGACATCAGATCCTTCATTGGATTGGCTGGTTATTACCAGTGGCTTATTGAGGGGTTCTCAAAAATTTCTTTTCCAATCACTTCATTGCAAAATAAAGGAAAGATATTTAAATGAACAAAAGAATGTCAAGACAGTTTTAAGAAACTGAAACAATTATTAACTACAGCGCCGGTTTTGAGAGTAGCTGATCCTCATAAAGAGTTTGAAGTCTGCACAGATGTGTGCAAAGGAGGAGTTGGGGAAATTTTTTCACAAGAAGGTAGAGTCATTGCCTATGAGTCATGAAAACTAAAGGAGCATGAGAAGCGGTATTCAGCTTACGATATGGAGTTGACAGCAGTAGTGCATGCACTCCGGGTATGGAGGCACTATTTGCTTGGGAAAAGATTTGCGCTCAAAACTGATCACAGTAGTTTAACCAGCTACTTTAAACAAGCTGATCTCAATGCTCTTCAGGGAAGATGGAATGCCTTTCTGAGCAAATTTGATATTGACATGCAACATGTACAAGGTAAAGAGAATATAGTAGCTGATGCATTAAGCTAGAATTACATGGTATTTATGAAGTGTACTATAATCAAGTTGAGTGCAGATTGCTGGAGCAAATAAAAGTAGGGGCAGATAAGGATCATGAATATAAATTTATGTGGCAACAAGCAAAGGAGTTCCAAGATCAAGGAAAAACTGCAGATTATGAAATTGACAAGGATTGGTTACTGATTTTCAAAAAGAAAATTTTTATTCCAAATCAAATGGAGTTGAAGGAATTGATACTGAATGAATATCATCGAAGTAATTATGCAAGAAATCCTGGTTATCAGAAGATGTTAACAACAATACGAAAGAATTATTTCTGGCCAGGTATGAGGAGAAATATTGCAGAATATCTGAACAAGTGCTTAGAGTGTCTGCAAGTAAAAGTGGAACATCGACACCCAGCCGGGCTTATGCAGCCTATACCAGTACCTGAATGGAAATGGGAGGTGATATCATTGGACTTCATCATGGGATTACCAAGGTCAAGGAAGCACAATGACTCTATAATGGTCGTGGTGGATCGATTAAGTAAAGCATCACACTTTATACTGGTGCAATCCACTTATAAGACAGTCGAGATAGCAGACATATTTATGCGAGAGATATTTTGATTACATGGCATTCCAAAGACTGTCATATCTGACCGAGATGTAAATTTTACGTCAGCCTTCTGGAAAACACTGTTCATAGGTCTGGGGACTCAAATTAACTTCAGCACTGCTTACCATCCGCAGACAGATGGACAAACAGAGCGAGTAAATCAAATTTTAGAAGACATGTTGCGTATGTATGTAATGCAACAGCCAAGTAGGTGGGAAGAGTATTTACACCTAGTGGAGTTTGCATCTAATAACGGCTATTAGGAATCACTCAAGATGAGTCCGTTTGAAGCCTTATACGGATGGCAGTGCAGAACTCCTATTAATTGGAGTAGCCCAGAAACCAAGTTAACACTTGGTCCCAACATGTTAGCAGAAATTGAGGTAGAAGTAAAGAAAATTCGACAAAATTTGAAGGCAGCCCAGGACAGACAAAAAATATTTGCAGATAAAAAAAGAACATATCATGAATTCGAAGTTGGTGACCATGTGTATGTAAGGATTAAGCCAAAGAAGAGCACTCTAAGGTGGGCTTCATGCGCCAAGTTGGCTCCAAGATTTTGCGGCCCATTCCAAATATTGAAGCGAGTAGGATCGGTGGCTTATTTATTAGCCTTGCCCGGTCATATACGAGTAAATAAAATTTTTCATGTATCGTTAT
Source organism: Pinus albicaulis (assembly GCA_034641835.2). Lineage (NCBI taxonomy): Eukaryota > Viridiplantae > Streptophyta > Pinopsida > Pinales > Pinaceae > Pinus > Pinus albicaulis. The sequence continues at coordinate 852,874,283 of CM076572.1, forward strand.
TAAAAAAATACATTCACGACTCAAAACATATAATCCACTGGCAGAATAGTCAAGTAGAATATGAATTCCAGATTTATTAAAAGATGTTAGGAATTATGAGTAAAACTGATTTCATATCGTTGTTGTAGGTCGAACCGGATGGAGAATTTCTGGTCGAACCTCACAGTATAATCGATTGGAGGGAAATCATGCTCTGGAAACCATCCATCGCCCAAGTTAAAGTGCAATGGAAGCACTTTGGCCCGGAAGAAGCTACTTGGGAGGATGAAGGTTTTGTTTGGGAAGCCCATCCTGAACTTTTTGCAGGAGTAGAATGAAAACACTAGGGACGGCGTTCACTTTCAGGGGCGGAAGTTGTAACCACTAGTTTAATCATTTAAATTATGGTTAAGATACTTGCTAGGAATTTTAAATATTTACTATTATTTTGTTTTAAAAATATTTGGATCAGAAATTTAATTTTGGTAAACTAAAAATATTTATTATGGAATTTGCTCCATAAAGTAAAAGAGTGATGGTAAATAAAATATTTTCAAGATTTGAGAGTTGGTTGAATAGAAATCAGTTCAAACAGTTACCCACCTTTGAGGATAAAAACATAACCTGGTAAGGTTTGGGGGTTCTGTTCGGTGACTAAAAAACAGAGGAAAATTTTGGATAGATATTCTGGAACTGGTGGAAACCAGGGGATAATTCAGATTTCTATTACGCTTGGAATTGGAGACTCGATCGGATTGTCCCGAGGTCTCTTCCAATGTTCTGTCAACTTTTAGACTTAGACTCGGAGCACAGGGGAGAGTGGAAGGACATAATAGCCTCACTCGTGGAAGGGAGGCGTGTTATATATAAGTATTTTTGGATGATTTTGTTATTTTAATTTGTTAAATGCTTCTGATAATTTGTAGGCGTGTTAAGAAGAACAGGAATATTGTCTATGATCAAATTCTACTAGTTATAGAGAACAAATCCGGTAAATTATAGTTACAATGAATAAAGAAAGTTACTAAATGTTACTGTCAAGATGTATCATGTTAAAAACAAAAATAAAAGATTAAACTGCTAGTAAGAACATAATGCATGATTCTTTACAAATTCCAACTAAACCTATAAATATAACTTATGCTTAGTGCAGGTTCTTGAATTATTATTATAACTTCTATATGATGAACAATGTACAGAATAGTAATAGATACCATAGCATTCTAAATTCTTTTAAGTGCAAGAAAAAAACCCATTTAAGAAGAACAAAACTATAAGGTCATTGAATTGATTTGAATGAGCAGACGGATATTATTCAAGTGTCTTATGAATAGACAGTGAATAGAATATAATAAAAAGGCTCGAAAACATATTTTTTTTATATACTATAGATAGAACATTGCCATATATAAAATATAGTAGCAGTGTTTGACAATCTGCGAATTAAGGACTTAAACCGATCTGAAATATGCAACAAGTGATAGCCTTGGAATAAAAGAACGGGCTATTTCTCTACTTTAACCTTACAAAAATCATAAACCGATCTGAAATATGCAACAAGTGATAGCCTTGGAATAAAAGAACGGGCTATTTCTCTACTTTAACCTTACAAAAATCATTGTCCAGTTCGCCAGATTTAAAGCAGTTCGAAGTAATATTACAAACAAAATTATTTAAAGTAAAAGCCTTGAAAGAGAAGAATTTGTGGGAAAACAGTTAAGTGAAAGAGGTCATGTCAAACCCTAAATGAATCACAACCGTAAGCTCTAGGGTTACTGAATCAAAGGTGGAGATTGACACAACTATTCCGCCAGGTGGCTCAACGATCGAAGGAATTAAATCAAACCTGAATCTTCATATAAATTCCTATGCGGAAGTGAGGTAATATTTTGGTGAATTGATAGCTTGGTACAAAAAGAATTAAATGTGATTCGATTGATGCTTCCTTTCGACGATTAATACAATCTCCATTCGTATAAGAAACCCAAAATGCACAGGACCCATAGATTCTTAATTATTCTTAACATAAAGTTCCAGAATAGTATTGATGTCTGAGTATAACGTTATTATATGTATATGATGTAATGTCAGATGTAGGTAGCTAGAAAGCGTGTATGTTATGTGGTAATTATTTATCTTAAGAAATGAATAATTTAATGTGAAACGTTTTGGTTAGATACGAGGGTAACTAATAATTTTTTTTAATTATTTATGTTGATGTGTGTTACAGAACTCTATTTCGAATCTCGGGACGATGGCATTAAGTTCAGAACATTGCTTGATGAAAAAACTAAACCCAAAAAATTATTCCATTTCCTCCACCAATAACACATTGCAGATTGCTTTAGCTACTCACTCCAATACAATTTGTCCATTTTATATCTCCGCTGGCTAAACAATCATTTTTCCATCAGTCTGGGTGGGCAGGATGTGGATCATTACGATTTAGTCGAATATATGAAATTTGTTTACAAACAAGTCTGTAATCTACCTAAAACCCTCCATGACAACCAGAGTGGGATTCATGAAAGAAGTACCGCTTATAAATATCATGGGATTTAATCTATATTTCAAGAATCAGATAATTGTTCCATTTTCGATATCAAACATGAGCCTCGCAATGATGGTTTAGACAATCTCTTCTTTTGCGGATAAGTTTAATCTCTACAGGTACGACAACTTTGGAAATTCTGGACACCCTATATACCTCCTACCAAGCCATTACAGGGTGTTTGTATATGTCTCTTCATGTGTGTTCTTTGTAATCGTTGGGTAGAATTATATTTTTGGCTTTAAACGCGTACCTTAACCAGAGCATGCTGAGGTTTTCCACTGCAAGATCATATACGTAGTATTTAAGTGTCACCCCGACGCCCTCAACAATGTTGCCCTCGCTTAACATGGGCACAACAACCACTTTACGTTTAATTTAAATTCATGTATATTCATTACTCATCCCAAATCTATCTTAAGATACCAACGCAAAAAACAAATTACTTGCATAAATATTTTCATTAAAAAAGTTTCAAACCATAATTAATTACTTAAATGAACAACAATAACATAACTTCATAATCTAACATGTCATTTAAAATTTTTAATTATACAAATTCCTAACTTAACAATATTTTTATATATCTTTTTTATAAATCAAAATTATATGACATATGGGAGAAATTATAGAAATCCAAATTCAATATTTGTATTAATTACTAAATTTTAAATTTTAATTCACTTTAAAACCAAAATTAGATATAATATTATTTAAATCAATATTATGAGAAATTCAAATTTAGTATCTTAAAGTTCATGAAGTCATGGATCTCTTAATATCTATCATGACTAACAACTTCCTAAATCCATGGTGCACGATGAACACATATGTTGTAGTGTTGGGTCAAATTAAGTTCATTTCATACTTATCTGCATTCTGTATTATCCCTCTTTTTAAGTTCCCTGCTTGTATTTTGTTTCTCTGTATCTCATTTTGAATCATCGGGTAACTCTGTTCAACAAACAAAAGTGTGCACTGTGAGCGACCCAAGTCAAAGTCTCGTACATGGAGTCCACTGAGAGCAAAGAGGGTAGGTGAGTGCAAAGCTTTGTATCAATCCAATTTTGTTCCGTTCACTATGCAATAGAAACCTTTAATTGTTTTTCATTGTTTTTGAGTTTGCTTTGTGTTCTATATTATCAATAGAAACCCTTCACTCAGCGAAACCTATTAGTCGCAATTCTGGAAAAAATACTGAGAGAAACTCGCAAAGAATTGCTAATCTGCGTAATCATGGTAAGAGATTCATATCCGTTGGTCAAAGAATTACAAAATTACAAACAATGATATGGTTTTCTGTAGAGCTATCAACTTGTCAACTAGGATTCTGAAATACAATTTTGGTTTTAGAAAAATATTATAAATTTGTCATATATTATGTCTTTCATATTTTCCTTAATATTATGTAAACCCTTATTATACTTCAAAAAAAAGCTCTATAGAATAGTGCATTGAAAAATGTGATATAAACTTATATTTTATATATCAAAATATAGTTGTATTTTTTTGTTTAGCTTTTTGAAGTTGTTCTCTGAGTAGTATTGACCTCACTATTGAATGCAACAATGTGAAAACTGATCCTTTTTGTGTTCATAGTTTGCTCTACCCAACATGACAAGATAATAAACTAGAAATTTCCTCAATACTCAAAGAATTAAGAATTGTATAGCTTTTGTGTTTGTTTAGGGATTTCCCTATGTGGTTTTCCATCAATCATCTTACTCATCTTACTCCAAACATAACAGAGGCATAACCAATTTCAAGATGATCTTCCCCAATCATCTTTGGTGTAACTTTACACTTTTTAGGACAATTACTAATTATATATGTTGAAAAATCATAAGAACCCTTAAATTGTAAAAAATTCACAACTCTAAATTACTATGAAATTTTGAAAAAAAAACGAAAGAAATCTAACAAGTAGACATGCAAATTTAGACATCTAACCGCATCCATGAATTCCACCCAATATTCTTCCACTCAATTCAGCATCGTGCATCATAATCCAAAATATTACTAAATTTATTCAACCAATGAAAAATGGCGATCTTGGTTTGACGGTTGACTCGAAATTGAGAAACTGAAGCAGATATTCTATTAATGCAAACGTAATTAGTACCCAGCTACACAGCACAGCATTAAAAGCGTAGCAGGTCTCGCTGTTAATTTACGAAACCCAATCCTATCATTCCAGTAATACAGTCAACGGGCCGAGCTGGTACGTCTGTATAAACTGTAAATAGACATGACAGTGAGCGCCATAAAGATGATGAGACCAACAAATGAAACAACTAGAGCACCAACTCCGTGGTGGCAGAACCGACCATATATACCGCAGAGCTTTCGCCACTGGGTGTGAGAATTTCCCTTGTACCCAACGTAAGCAATGGCGGCCGCTGCAGAGACGCCCGCCGATACCAGCGCCACCATCACCTGCACCCAATTATGAAATTCAATTCGAGATTTGAACATTTATAACGCAGATTTCAAACCTTCTTGCAGGTCCTAGATCTTTTAGCAAAGTAAAAGTAAAAGAAAAATGCATTACCAAATCGGTGACAGCGAGAAGAAAGGATGACAGTGTAGTAGAGGAAGCAAATTTGCGGGTTACGGAGAAGACCAGTGAAAAGAGTGTGTATCCACAGGCAACTGCATTCGCCACTACAAAGAACCTGCAAAACAATATATCATAAGGAAGATCTCAACATGTAACAACTTATAAATCTAAATATTTAATTATAATAAGTGTGGTGTACTTGAATTGATTTTAAAAATTTTTATTATAGGTTTAATTCGTAAAATTGGAGGATTTAATTATAATAAGTGTGGTGTCCTTGAATTGATTTTTAAAATTTTTATTATAGGTTTAATTTGTAAAATTGGAGTGTTTTAAAGATATTAAAACACTCGAGAAATTACAATCATCTAGAATTGTATCATGAAAGAAAAGTCATTTTGTGTATTAAATAAGCCATTTAATATAATAATTAGAAATATCATATTAACTAAGCTATTTAATATATTAATGAGAGTAAAGCCATAATAATTGTTTAATAAATTATTAAATAAATTTTTGTATAAATTTTTTATTTATAATATTATACTAAAATTTTCTATAATTTATTATAAGTAATTAAAATATTTTAAAATAATTGTTGTGTCTAAAGCTGCTTAATAGACTAGAGATGTTATAATATAATTTTATACAGAATTGCCTAATATAATATAGATGTTGTAATATAATGTTTTATAGATATTTTGATTTGGTCAAAATAGAAAAAAATAAAAAATGCCATATTAAAATAGAAATAACTTCAAAGTAAAATAATAAAAATAACAATTATATGTTATTAGTTTTATTAATTTTTGTTAAGTAATTAAAATACAAAATTGACTTGCACAAATTAAGGTTAGTCTTTGATCTACAAGTTTAAGAGAACCTATAAACCTATGATATTGAGACATAGTTTTTATGTAAACTATAATCTATTTGATAGAAATATTAAACCACCCTAATTCATCTTAACTCATGATCTACTAATTCATCAATTACATCTCAAGAAATTCGGCCATTAAATACATCCTAAATTTAACGCCTCTATATTTGAATTCGGCCATTTAATACACCATAAATTTAACGCCTCTATATTCACCCCCAAAAAAAACACAGAAAAGATAACTGAGGTGATCTAGTGCCCTGCTACCCACATACAGGAAAGCAGGCGAATATTGGTATTTGACAGGCCATGGCCCAACGATTGGAAGTATCACCGTCTGCTTGTTCGTTCCCATTACGATTGCAGCAGAAAACGTGCAGCCGATTGCCAGCAGTCTCAAGATGACATCCACCACAAAGAAACTGCTATTAACTCTCTGCGCATCATCCCCGCCGGACTTATTCTGTGTATAAGACCCTTCAGTCTCTGAGTAACCCACCTTCACTTGAGATGCCATTTTTTCCTTCCGCGCAACCATAAAGTCTGAGTCCTCTTTGTAACAAGAATTCAGCACCGATATGTATATATACAGCACAGCTGCCTACGTGGACGATTTGTAAGCTTACAGATTTATTTATTAGTGAAAGCGATAGAACATAAATTCTTGGTGGTGAGATTTTTTGTTTGGGATAAAAAACAAAAAATCTGGCTGCTAAGATTGTATATTTATTAAAGTACAGATGGGTGTATTGCCCGTCAATTTGAACAGCAAGACTCTGTACAATCAGTAATTCCTCTTGCAGAAGGGACTGGTTGCATTTATTTATCATTTGTGACAAAAACATTATTGAGATGGAGCAATTACAACTACTGCGATTTGATGGACGTGGATGTTTTGCATCCAACCGACTTATACCTCATTTCTCCTCAACTCTTATTTCATTTTAAGATAAAATAATCTCTTTTCACCCAACGGCCAACTGTTTTTATTACCCCCATTAGAGCTCTATATAGAGACATACGGCCCCGCTGGATCCCATATGAAATAATGTCGGCAGATTTTTTGCCCCAAGTTTCAAATACAAACACGCTGTCCCTATTGATCTATATGAAGTAATGTCCAAAGATTTTTTTCCCATATCTCGTGAATCCATTCCTATCTTCCAAACCAAGGATAATCCACTGGGCTCCTCGAAACAAGGATTCCTCCTCTAAATCACTACAGTTTGAAAGAAATTTTCTGTACGAATAGATGCCTCTTTGCCTCTTATTGAGAGGGGTTAATAATTTTGATAGATATTTATTTGTTTTTATCTTATTTATTTATAAAATAATATCAATTTTAAAATAAATTCATTTTATTTTAAAGTACAGATGGGTGTATTGCCCGTCAATTTGAACAGCAAGACTGTACAATCAGTACTTCCACTTGCAGAAGGGACTGGTTGCATTTATTTATCATTTGTGAGAAAAACATTATTGAGATGGAGCAATTACAACTACTGCGATTTGATGGACGTGGATGTTTTGCATCCAACCGACTTATATCTCATTTCTACACCAATGGTATTTTAAGACATTTGTTTAAGACAAAAGAAATTTTTTGTCTTAAAAAGTCACTTTTTATTTTAGTTATTTTATATTAAAATTTAATATCAATTGAATTGTCTTAAATATAAAATTTAAGACAAAAATAGTGTGAGACAAAAATAATTTGAGACAAAATTTTATATTTAAAACAAAAACAAGTTGAGACAAAAATATTTAAGACAAAAACAATTTGAGACAAAAATGTTTAAGACAAAAGTATTCAAGACAAAAATATTTTAAGACAAAATTTTATATTTAAGACAAAACGAGTTTGAGACAAAATATTTTAAGACGAAACTTTATATTTAAGACAAAAGCAATTTGAGACAAATATATTTTAAGATAAAAACAATTTGAGACAAAAATATTTTAAGACAAAATTTTAGATTTAAAACAAAAGCACTTTGAGACAAAAATATTTAAGACATAACTTTATATTTAAGACAATGGTGACTTAAGACAATGACAATTAAGACGAAAACCATTTAAGATAGTTAGCAATTAAGACAAAACCATTAGCATTGGGAAGTTTGCATTGAAATATCCATGAGTGGATAGTGGATAAAATTATATTTTTTATTTTTGAAAATCGATATTCAAACCACATGAAATTTAATCATGTCATATAGTTTATTTCTTTTATATTATATTTTTCTTTTTTCATTAAACCACATTCTAAAAATTTAATAAATAAATAGATAAAAAAAATATTATTTTTTGGTTGGCAACTCAAGGGGATTTGAACTTTGAATCTCTTGTTAAAACCATCGCTGCTCCAACACTAATATTCTTGGGCATATTATGTTTTTTCCTACTAACCGCTCCAAATATATACAACCTCTAAGAACTAGTAGGGTCCAAGGAAAAGAGCTACAAGTTCCCCAAATCCGATCTACATTTCATGGACAATCACATTTCCCCCAAATGTCCTCCACATATTTGCCTTGGTGTATTGGAGTTTGAAAAATACATAGGATGCCACAAGTAATCCTAATCATAACACTCAACTTTCCTAATGACTTAGGAGGCCTTACAAATAAAAAAACATCTTAACTTATAATGCTTAAAATTACTAAAATTTCCTATCCCAAATATGAAATTAGAAATTCTACAAAATTATAGGGCAACAAGAAAACCAACTTCCTCTTCCAAAAATCTCTAAGACCTTATGGAGCAAATACAAATTTTGAAATAAATTGTTGAAATTATGCTCTTGCAGCAATAGCTACCAGTAGGCCACCCCCTTTAACAATAGTAATACTAATGTCCTTTACCAGCTAGAAGGAACTCCTTACATAATTCTCTCTTAGATCCCCTTAACCCATTGCAATGATTGTCTTTGATGCCTACCTAGTTGCAAGCACATTAAGAAGCAATGTAGCATATTGTTGGTTGAGGATTTCGATAAGTATGTGATTTTGTTGACATCTTGTGACTGTCCCATATGTGAATATATAAAATCTTGGATGCATGTCGCCCTGACACTATAACATGACTTAGTATTGCCTATCATACCGTGTCACTCCCTCCTCAAGACACCTAGAACTCGCTAACACTCCCTGTCACACACTCTTATTCATTCATTTATGAATTTTGACTTAGTGCACCTCTGTTATGTTTTCCTAGCACTCCCTAACACTCCTTAGCACACACTGGCACACCTAGGCACTTGGAACAACTTTGTATGCTTCCCTAGCACTCTAACATGCCTTGGTAATTCCTAGAATACCGTGTCACTCCCTTCTTAACACACCTAGAGCTGGCTTATACTTCATTTCCATGCATTTTAAACTAGTGCCCCCTTGTGTTTCCCTGACACTTGGCCCTCACACTCCCTAGCATGTGTTCATGCCACACCCTGGCACCTGCCACATCTTGGCATGCCTATCATGCCTTGGAACTGCCTAACATGTCTTAGTACTTCTAGGAATTCCCTGACACACCTTGGTATTCCTTAGCTTTCATGTCGTCATAGATAACCTTGCTTTTTTTGTGACTTGGGAACCCAACCAAGTCATTGGAACCCAACCAAGTCATTGGAAAATCGATGTTGTGCCTAGCCCAAAGTTTCCCTTTGTCTGAAAATACTTTGTCCAACCCTTTATGTAACCATAGTCTTACCTCCTACAAGTCTTATTTTGACCTTCCCCTAACACACTTTATCCTCGAGACACTTGGAATTCGTTGACACTACTTGGCACACACTCTTATTCGTTCATTTCCATGCATTTTGACCTAGTTCTCCCTTGCAATGTCCTGGCACTCCCTAACAGTCCTCAACATCCATTGACACTTTCTGGCATGTGTTAGCATGCCTTTTCATTCCTTGGCACGCATTGACACTCCTTAGTTATCATGCCCTCACAATTACCCTTAATTTTTTGGAACTTGGGAACCCATCCAAGTCTTGCCTTGAATATAACAACTTGACCAAGTTACAGTTACTATAACTAGATTGTGCCTTGTTCACCTAAGAAATGACTATAACCCCTCACCCATTTAACCCCCTAAAAGCTAAACCCCTAACCCATTTAACCCCCTAAACCCCTAACCCCTAACCCCTTAAACCCTAATTCCTGACCCCTAACCCATTTAACCCCCTAAAACCCTAAAACCCTAACCCATTTAACCCCCAAACCCTAACCCCTAACCCCTAACCCCTAAAATACTTAACTGCTAAATCCCCTAGCCCCCTAAACCTCTAAACCCGTAACCCATTTAACCCCCTAAACATCTAACCCCTTAACCCCTTAACCCCCTAAACCTCTAAACCCCTAAACCCCTAAACCCATTTAACCCCGTAAACCCTAAACGTTTAACCCTTAGCCCCTAACCCCTTAAGCCCTAATTCCCAACCCCTAAACCCCTAAAACCCTAACCCATTTAACCCCTAAACCCTAAACCTCTAAACCCTTAAACCCCTAAACCACTAACACCTAAACCCCTAATCCCTTAACCCCTAAACCCCTAAACTGTTAATGCTTAACCATTAACCCATTAACCCCTCAACCCTAACTCCTAAAATCCTTAACTGCTAAATCCACTAAGCCCTAAGCCCCTAATCCCTAATCCCTTAACCACTATCTCATTATTCACCTAACCCCTAACTGCGAGTAAATCCCCTAACACCTAAGCCGCCAATCCATAATCCATTAACCAATAACTCATTATTCCTCTAACCCCTAAATGCGCCTAAATCCCCTAATCCCTAACCCCCCAATCCATAACCCCTTAACCACTAACTCATTATTCCCCTAACCCCAATCCCTAATCCCTTAAATACTAATTCATTATGCCCCTAACCCTTAAGCCCCCAATCCCTAACCCCTTAACCACTGACGAGAATATACCACAGTGGGCATGCACAAGAAGAAGAACCAAAGAAATCAAATTCAATAAAGGAAGCACAACCACCACTCCAAACTCGCTTCTCTAAAACACATACAACTGCAATAAATCCTACTGAAGCTTACAAATTTTGTCAAGCCCTAATTAACTTACTAACAAATTCAACAAGCCAACATGCTACAATTTGTTGAGTCACCCCAAAATCAGTTAGTAATTATTGCATGAATGTACATTTGTTTGTATTTTTATTTAAAAGGTTGAAATTCTCTCAAGAGCGTATAGAATATATCCAAAAGTTAAAAAAATGGAAATTTTGCCTACCTCCACAAGGTATCATCACACCTGGATAGGTGAAAACATACAAGTCTAAATCTTCTACCTCTAAGTCTCAATGGCACTTCAACATGTCAATAACATACTTGCAACAATGCTCAATGAGTTTTGTCTATTGGCTAAAGAGATGTACATCCATCCATCCAAAAATAAACATCTCAATCAATCCAACACCATAAATTGTGCTAAATAGTTCATCATGTTATTTCAAATATTACAATATTTGCTTATATTAGCTCACATATTCCTTGAATATTTGAAAGCCAAACTACCTTAGCACAATATACCAGAAAGATTTGTACTCTAAAAGACAGAAAAAGACAACAAACTAAAATAGGAACTTTAACTCTAATCTAGACACTTCATTCTTAGCAACATGATATCTAATGAAGATGATATGTGGAAAAAAAGGCTTCACATATTGTCTATCACATGTCAAACCGAGTGAACAAACACATGCATAGAAAACATCAGAAATAGGGTTCATAGATCGACTTGTATTATATGGTTTCAAACCCTTCTTGTCTCCTTCAAGGGGGTTTCTGGAGGTCTTAAAGAAGACTTCCTTTTGCTAACCAAATGGATTTTTTCTTTCACACATGTATGGAAACGTACTTTCCAAATCATATTGTAATAGATTCATAAGGTGATATTATCGGTATTAACTACACCTTATTTGGAGACATCATTTTTATTGTAGGGGTTGGTACCTTTCTATTGGATGTGGTTGGTGATGTGAAGACTACTCAACCTCTAGTAAAGATTCATACTAACTCTAACAAGCTTATGGATGATTTTTTACAAAGGGATACCCCTCTAAGCTTAACTCATTGGATTCTTTGTTTGTTCATGCTAATTATTTTTCTCAACTTTCCTTCTCCAAGGGGTTGAGACTATTTGCTTCATTTATTTTACATGGCCCGGTGAAAGAAGAAGAATGGAGATTGTCTCCACATCTTTTCCATTTCACTAAGTTACAAAAAAAGAGTCAAATTCTATAGCGAATAGACTAATAGTCTCTTGATACACCTTTAGTGAGCTATGCATAGCTCTCACCTATCACTGTAGCTCAATGAAATGACATCTAATAGCTCCAAGAAACCATTATAAATGGAGCAATTATGAAGTTGTTGTTAAATGATGGCCTCCAAATGTTCAATTCTCATGAATTTTGGGGGAGGGGGGTCTTTTGGTGTATTGAGCGGGGCAAGGGGACATAAGGGTAGCATGGATGGGTAGAAGTAAGAGGTTCGAGCATGGTTTACTGAGATCTATAATCCTAACATTAGAGAATGAGAAGGAGCCTTAGGGCCTTATGGCATAGGGGCTAGGGGACCTATAGGTAAGGTAATGAGAGAAATTGATAGGGGAACCCCCAATAGTTGTGACAGGGGGTTAGGGGCCATAATATCACAACCCATACGCACTTAACCCATAACCACTAAAGTCCCCATCCCTTTAACCCCAAAGCCACAATCCCTTAATCCATACACCCATAACTCATAACAAATTAACCTCTTGATCCCTTAAACCAAAAGCCATTAACCCCTTAACCCCTAACCACTAACTTATAATCCTTGAACCCCATAAACCCTAATCCCATATCCTCTTAGACCTTGACCCTTAACCCATAACCCCTAACCCCTAAACTCATTAACCCCTAACCCCTTAACATTATGACACCTAAATAACCTAAGCCTTAGGCACTTAACCCGTAAATCCCCTGACATGTAAGCCCTTGATGGTTAATATTAACCCATAAATCCCTTAACCACTAAGCCATTAACCTCTAACCCTTAAACCCCCTATACCTCAACCCCCTAACCTCTAAATCCCATAAAACCTAACCCTTTACCCTTTATCCTTAACCCCTTGCTCCTAAACCCTTAAACCCATTAACTCCTAGAACCCCTTATCCTTTATCCCAAACCATAGGTGCTCCAACGCTAATATTCTTGGGCATATTATGGTTTTTCTTGCTAACCGCTCCAAATACAACCTCTAAGAACTAGTAGGGTTCAAGGAAAAGAGCTACAAGTTCCCCAAATCTGATCTACATTTGATGGACAATCACATTTCCCCCAAATGTCCTCCACATATTTGCCTTGGTGTATTGGAGTTTGAAAAATACATAGGATGCCACAAGTAATCCTAATCATAAGACTTAACTTTCCTAATGACTAGGAGGCCTTAAAAATAAAAAATAAAAAACATCTTAACTTATGCCTAAAATTACTAAAATTTCCTATCCCAAATATGAAGTTAGAAATTCTACAAAATTATAGGGCAATAAGGAAACCAACTTCCTCTTCTATAAATCTCTAAGGCCTTATGGAGGACAAATACAAATTTTGAAATAAATTGTTGAAATTATGCTCTTGCATCAGTAACTACCAATGTATCCTTGTAGGCCACCCCCTTTAACAATAGTAATACCAATGGCCTTTACCTATAAGGAACTCTTTGCATAATTCTCTCTTAGATCCCCTTAACCCATTGTAATGATTGTCATTGATGCCTACCTAGTTGAAAGCACATTAAGAAGCAATGTAGCATATTTCTGGTTGAGGATTTCGATAAGTATGTGACTTTGTTGACATCTTGTGACTGTCCCATATGTGAATATATAAAATCAGTTTTTTTGTACCAGTTTAAGGATTGATACCATCAAGTTTATGCGCTAACATGGATGGAACACTAACTGCATGTTGTATATATTGTAATGTAAATGAATAATCTCTTCTGGAAAAGGCTCCACTCATAATGCCATTTCGCAAATGCTTGCACTCAGTAATCGTGGTCAGATTTTAAGATGCCATGTTCTCGTAAGGGTAAACCTACCTGTCCATCTCTTTAAACGCACACATCACACATGTTGGCTTGATCTTGTGCTTGTTGTGGGGAAAATGTTGTTGCAGTGGAACCCCCAAATCAGATTTATTTGGGTTGACCCTAATTTGAAGGGTAGATTATAAAGGTTCTGCACAGTACATATATAAAAAATATGTCGGGTTCTCCATAAATTTCCTGAGAGAAACTCCCCAACACAACAAGTAGAATACTTTTTGCAGTCAAAGAGATTAACTGTTGCTAGTCCTTTTTGAGAACTAGTACAAACTATGGACAATCCAAAATGCCTCATTTTTGGGCTATCAATACAGTATCCATTTAAATAGACACAAGCATAGGTTAATAATAGATAAATAACACAATCTCAATGAAATATTGTGAGTAGAGAGAGCCACAATTATATATCTGATTTAATCGAAAATGGATTGATATCTTCCTCAATGTGGACTTCCAGCTTGTTTTCCACTTCTTCAATCAAGTCATGGTCATCTTGGATGCCCTTCTGATAGTATGAAACTACCAAATCAAATGCCATCAGCTTTATCCTAGTGACCTCCATTTCTTTTTTCAGTTCTTTCAAGCCCTTCTTGTTTCTGATTTCTCTCTTCCAATTTATAAACACATACAAAAAGGCATTGACAGACCTCTTGCTTTAATGCAATGGACACAACATAAATAATTATCCATGGACAAAAATTCTCGAGGTCCTGCAATGGCTACAACGTAAATACTTCTCCAATGGCTACAATGTAAATGCTCCCTTTTGTTTCCTTGAAAATCCCTAACACTTCCTAGCACATGTTGGCACACCCTGGCACCTGGCACATCTTGGATGCATATCACCCAAACACTATAACATGAATTAGTACTGACTATCATACCGTGTCACTCCCTCCTCGAGACACCTAGTGTAGAAATTATATAACTAATGTGTTATATATCATATATTCTCCTGATCTCATAGTATTTAACTTTATGCAAAATACAGAATCATTCCACCATTGATCATTTGTGGAAATTCAAAAGTAGATCGCAATGCA